>CM023454.1:68869476-69325991 GCA_013339765.2 Haemaphysalis longicornis
GGTGGCGGCGGCTTTAACCAATTCCGCGTTTTTCGAAGTTTATAAGCTTTTACCTTATATTTAGAGCGTACAATTTGCTAAGTCAGCTCGATGTACCTTACTGCTGACAACGACCTATTTTTGGTTTCTTTCGGTCTGTGTTTACTAAAGGTATTGCTTAATCCCATGACCGCAAATATTGTTTTCGTTTCTACCCACTGCCTAGCCACATAAATGAGCACACGAACAAGACAAGGTTGCTATCAGGAATCTAACCGCTAACGTTGAAATTCATATTTTAAACAAACAAATTGAAAACTAGAAAACTCATAGCACATGTCAAACACCTGGTCAAGAGCTTTAAAAGGATTTACGTTCCTACTCAACTGCTCGAAAGTAAAACAAACGTGGTGATTTTAAGATTCAAGTACTACATACCGACATGAAAAATGGTAAATTAAAACGTGTTATTTTGCGCAGAAAACGTGAAGCCAAACTGGCAACCACAGAATGAACAAGGAATGGTTACTCGCTGAAGCAGAGTAGGGAAAAGCAGTGATACCCTAATATTGGCAAATATGTCCAAAGTAAACCTGCATAATAACGGTTAAAAATATCATTCATATTGAAGGAAACTAAAGTGTTTTTCTGCACGCCAGTTGTATACAACCTCAGAAGTTCTGAAGTTTCATTCTCTTTAGGCGCTTGTTTTTTTTTTTTGAATTTGAGCCGACAGTGTGAAAGGATCGTTGAACACATCGTCAATACCCTTCAAAGAATATTTCTGACTCCGTAATCCTCCACGCACTAAAATAACAGCGACTGACTGGTATGTACCATGACCAGCGTCCAGTGGTACCAAAAAAGCGTAGGAACGTAGGCAGAAAATTTCGAAAATTAGCTATAGAAAGACGAAATCCCAGCCGATCTACCAATTCCGCTTTTTGGCTGAATATTGAAGAGGTGCTTGATCAATGTAACGGCCACATGCACCCAGTAAAACAAGACGATTTGTAAATCCGGTGAAACCATGAGAGAACTTGGCACTGTGTAAATTTGAAAATACACGAGCGTTTCCGATATCACCGCGAGACAACAAAACAGTTTTTGACCCAGTCTGCATAAACGCACGCAGGCATTTTTTATTGCCTTATTGAAACAATTTTTCTTCTGGTCTCATTGTTGATCGAAGAAATACCATTTTGTCTTACACCTGCTGCTGACAGGAATCGTCTGTTTCCTAACATGTCTCGTTGAAAAAGCAGATGCCTCTTTTTCTGCTGCTTCAGCCCCTCAGCATGACTACGAACATGCATAAGAATAATGAGATATCTTGATACCACCGCTGTTTTGTGTACACCTGTTACAGTGGTTCAAAAAGTTAGGTTGGGAACATATTGCTGCGAGAGCTATTGCACGTTTAAATGGAGCTCTGCTGCCTGAGTAGAAAACATTAGCGCGACTTGCACTATTCTTGCAAGGCTGGAGAAACAGCATAGCTTGCGGCTCATAACCCTTCATCGAAGACTTGGCCGTTGCATCATATTCAGCAGTCGAAAAAGCCTGCTAGGTTCAATGAAATACGAAGACCATGGATGTCCCATCGATGTCTGACCACTCCTGAACTGTGCCACTGGAGTTCATCATTTGCCTCCACGTTTCTTCATGTCTTCACTCGTGAAAGTAATTGGCCTTCCTATTTTTCTATGCCTGAGTTTCTATGTCAAATGTGTCACCCTGGTAATCACCGAATGTGATTTCGCGTTATAACATGGCCGGACCAAATCCTCTTCTGTTTCGTTACGTGAGCAATAATATCAAAGGCTATTCAGAAGATTGTATTGGGAACAGGTGGACGTAAGAGGTTATTGAGAATACCTCAATGACCTCAGATTTGTAGGCGACGTTGCATTGTAAAGTTACTCGGGGGACGAATGCAAAGCGTGATTACTTTACTGGCCATGCAAAGTAGTATCGTGGGCCTGATAATATTATGCAGAAAACTAAAGCACTGCTCAATTGCCTCGGGAACGGACATTGGCTTGAAATAGGTGGTCAGGCAATATAAGTGGGCAGCGAATATAGCTACTTATGTCAAGCAGTCACACCAGATTCCAACCATGGGCCAGAGAGAATGGGAATAATAAGAATAGGGTGCGGTGCATTCGGCAGGATTCTCAAATAACAAATGGAAGCCAGGCATTGTCCCTGAAGAAGGAAGTGTATGCAGCTGCATCTTACCGGTACTCATCCTATGGGACAAAACTTGCAGCCTCATAAAATGGTTAAACTTTAACTGATGATGGCTCATCGGGCATTTGATCCGAAAATGATAAGTGTAACATTAAGGAACAAGAATTTTGCGTGAATAAACGATAACAACCAAAGCTAAGCACGCACTATGGCGACCAGGCTGCTTACTTTTCGAGTTTCTTCGGGGCAGAATCATCTCACCCAACAAATGAACCAAAATTTTTGACAACTTCTTTCAAAGTGGTGCTTTCAATCGTTTCTTTGCAAAGCCATCAATCCTGTACCCGCTGTTCTTGATTAGTCTATAATGCGTAGTTTCTTTTGTCCTTTGTTATAGAAGCTAGTACGTTTTCTGAACAAGCTGCTGTGGAAATTTTTGCTATTAGTGTACACACTCCAGATAAACAAGATTCCCTAAACACGGTGCCCTGACATCTTTTTTTTATATTCATGACAATGCATAGCTTAGGATATGCAGATTGTACGTATCTTAATCAAATCCAATGACAATTCATGATGTGGTGGTCATTGAAAACGAAAGGTACTTTGCAGGAGCATGTGCTCCATCTGTGTATTCGTTTTGTAATTCATACATTATAAATATTCTTTATTTTTACTTTTAATCAAGTCAAGCTAGGTATTTCTTTTCCGGCATTACGTTGATGATCTTTTTTGAATATTCACACCCCGAGTAACCGTACTTATATTTCGCAGAAGAATTCTGCATCAAAAACTACTCAGCGAAAGTTTAAAAAATTAGAATAAATACCCCTCATATCACTGCATAGGCAACCGATGAATAGTCAGCAGTACTTGTAATCTACAAGTAGCCATTTCAAGCACTGCTAAATAAGCATTCTTTACTGCTAATCCTAAACTTTTAATGGCTCTTTTCTGACCCGCGAGAATTCACTTCATAATTGCCGACATACTGCAGAAACATTCTCCTCCGTCCACCAGAATATACTGGCTCTCACAGATAACGCAACGGCGGAAGCCGAAAAAAAAACTGGAACCGATATCTTAAACAGTGTCAACTCGACTCATTCAAACATTTACGCTAACCTAACACTCAACTATTCTTCGCGTGCTCTATTCAGCAATAAAGGATCCTTAAAGCATGATAACACAACTTTTCTAAGGTAACTAATCCGAAGTCCTTCTGCTAGGGTTATCCCCAACCGTCATCATACAGCTAGAGACGTGAAAAGATTGGTTAATATCGTTTAAAAGAATACCTCTAAGAATACAGGTTGCGGCCCTACCAACCAACCGTATTGCAAGGTTTGGCTGACGAAGCAAAAGATGACACCCGCACAGTGCACAGGGTCACATTTCTTGACCTGTTTACAAGGGAAGTATAGCAGCGAGAGTATATACATCTATATTATGCTGCAATTCTCAGGTGCCATGAATAGTGCATAGGCCACACCTAAACAGCACGGAGAATAGATGTTAACCATCACCGATCCCATGTTACCGGGCTGCCAACACATTGCGTTATGCAAATATGACCACACATTCGACATTCGAGAAATTGGCAGTAACTATACTAGAACAGAAATTCAGGACCTATCATGGACGTGAAGATTGCCAATCTTTTTTGACTCGCGGCCTTGCACATACATGATTTATTGTTCTGGTACAAGTTATTACCTGTTTGTGCGAAATATCTTGAAACAACAACACGAGTTTTGGGAACTCAATTGCACGAGTTTTGGGGACTCAATTCATAGTTTTTTTGTTGTACCTATTTTATTTTGACCCCTATGACTCCTAATATTTGTTGGTGGTTTTTCTTTTAAAAAAGCGATACAATTTCCTTCCTGGCCTATTTCTACACGGGAATTTTGTCTGTAGGTCTGCCTTCCCATTTGTCTGTCCTTTCCCTTGATTGAGCGTACCGGCTGAAGTTAATGTTTATGTTTATGTTTATGTAGCCACAGCTATTTCAAAACTTCTAAGTTCCGTGGCAATTCAGATACTTGTCCAAATTATTGAGCCAAGAATAAACAATACGCATACGTATAGCAAAAAACCAATATTTAAGACAATTTTCAGAGAATATATAAAAAACTGCATGCCTGACGTTTGCGATAGCAAATGAAACACTACGAACAGTAGAAAAAAAATGGTCCACCAAAAAAAGCACAGTCTGACACTAGCCACGGGTGGACGCGTTTTTTGCGTTCATCAAGTGAAATTCCGCAGTGCGCTATTATTTGCAAGAGAATAAAATAAAATATATCCAACTGTGCGTTGCAGGGTTCGTGTTACTTGTCTGTATTACTGTACCCGTCGTCTAAATTCATTCTGTGGGGGTCCAAACATAGCTCGGCCTGTAACAACGGCTCATACGCGGCTGAACAAACCTACGGCGGACCGCGGTAATAATCATGAAGTGGCAGGTCTAAACGCGAAAACACGCTCATACACGCAAAGAAAACACCGCAGAAGACATTGTGGCGGAGAAGGGCGGTATGCCCACGCTCGTACTCTTTATTCATGCCCATAAAACGTATGAGCAACGTGGCGAGCGGCTGGCGAAAAACTGTGAGGTGAGGCGCTTGCGGAGGCAGAATGTCAAACACATGGCACGCGACGCCTGAACAGTCTGTTTGCTACTAGTCGGTGAGAAAAGCGGTTAAAAATAGAAATTTCGCAAAGAACCCTCACTTGCTTTTAAATCACGCCACGATGCAGTTTATCCGGGGAAGGCAGCATCATAGGTGTGGGGAGACAGAAGGATTGTACTCAGGCAGCAGGGCAGAGAATAGACTATCGTCTTTTGACGAAATATGCTGCGAACCAATCACATATGCGTCCAAGTATGTCATCTTGTGTATACGATTCAAAACGTCACGTGTGGCTGCGCTTCGACCTTTTTCATAGGCCGTAACCGCCGAGCTACCTCAGCCGCGCCGACGCTTCTCCTAAATTGTCCCATAGCTCAAGTATAGTATCCTCCAGGCAGAATATTCTGCCAGTAAAGTTTCTCCAGCCCGAACAACAGAAAACCATCCAACATCAGATGGATGTACCGGAGGTCAGGCTAAAGACGATCTATAGGCCCACCCTGCGGCGCAACCACGACGTCATACTACGACAGGACGACAGACACGTGACCGTCACCAAAATTCAGGATATGTAGTGTTGCTTAGAAGACAATTACGAGCGTCCTGCAATCGTCCGTTAATCGGCCCATGTCAGGATAAAAGACCTCGATGCACTGTAAACACGCACATAATCATGTCCTTTCGTCTGCTCATGGTAGAAAGGAATGAGATAGGCACCCATAATGGCATGACAAGCCAAAGAGTAGTGACGTGCGATTGTTCGCGTTTTACTGATGTGCAGCCGCAAATTTTGACTGTTGCTCTGCTTAGAACCAAAAGTCTTCAGGACCCATGAGATGCGCCCCAAAATCGGTTTCCTCGCCACACGGAGAAGGGCGCAAGCAAAATATCTTTGTGTGGTTTTCTTGGAAATCTGACCCGGATAAAAAAAAATCATACGGTTGATAAACGCCTAATTAACATTGATTCACAAAGAACGAAATAGCGATAAAGCCTAAATCGTGAGACCAATTATATTTACCGAGCACGTCGGGCAACACATTGGATCGTAAAACACATACTAGTTTTGTTAGACACAAGAAGTATTTTGTCCGATACGACAGCGGAGCTTTCGCGGCCCATTATCAAACTATCACGCAAATAACAAATGTTGATTGATTTAGTACTACAGCGAATGGCGAAATGCAAACAAAAACGCTACAAGTATCCCTACCACACCCCGAAGATTCGTGTGCAAAAGCTCTGAAATGGCAAGTAATTGTCCCAGCGGGGCCTTTAAACAGTTGCAATAGGTTAACAGTAACATATCTGCTCATCGCGCAGGCATTGGAAACACGAAAAGGCGGCCTAATGACAGGCTCGTCTAAGCGTGATTAAACTAACCCGCAGTAACCGCAAGGCTATCAACGGCCCAGCCAGCGGGAATAAATTTACAAATAAAACCTTTGATTGCTGTTACCTGGGGTTCACCTGGAGCGGGGCGTTTTTTTATGTGCGCTAACCGAGTGAATGAACGCAGCACCCACAAAATAAACAAAACGAAAAGGAGTTTTCTAGCGAAAGGTAAAGTGGAAGTACAACACGTGGGGCTACTGCGTCATCTCTCTCACTCCTTTCGGTCACACGCTTTGTATGTCGCCACTAAAAAGCCCACTCCCCCCTGAAACTTTCCCCAGACAGCTCTTTCCATTCTTCTCCGCTGATCAAAACACGTGACGTTTGCGAGGGAGGTTCAAATACGATATGCACCAACATCATCGCTGCTCCCTTTGCGGGGATTATCTGAACCACGTGACATTTAGGTTCAAATACGATATGCACCAACATCATCGCTGCTGCTCCCTTTTGCGGGGTTATCTGAACCACGTGACATTTGCGCGGTAGGTTCAAACACGATTTGCAAAGTGCCGGCCGGCAGCGGCGGCGAAGTGCGAGGTAGCAGCAGAGTAGAGCACGCCGCCGTACGTTTCGCTGTTCACGCGAATACCTCCTGAGGCAAAAATGCCTCCGGGGCCGTGAATGCTGCGGCTGCGCTGCGCACAAATTTCCTATTAGGGAGTGTAGTAATCGCCACTACATTTTTAGGGCCATCTGTGCTTCTGTTTATTTTTCGCAATCATCTGATAATCACACCAACCGCCGTTAGATGCCGACTGCGAAACTGCCAAAGGGGCAATAGTGGAGGCGAGGGGGAAAAGTGTTGTGAAAGAGGGTGTCAGCAGTGGTGAGAAGGCCGCGACGGAGCGGCGCCGAGTAAAGCGACTACACAGAAATGAAAATCTGGGGGGTTAGAATACACTGCTTTGCAGTAAAAAAATGATCCGAAGTGGGCACGCTCGGTCAATCAGCGGTTACAATTTCGCGATAAGCGCAAATTCTGTGGCGAGTCACTCACAGGATTTCTTGCGCAGCTTTCGGCCGCTCCTTTCCATGCCAGATTCGTCGTTCATCGGTGCTTGAGGTAGAAGGTTGGAAGCAATCCCCGCTGGCTGAGTGATGCCGGCTAAGTAGGCACGGCCGGCTTTTGGGGCGCTCAATCCGTCGGAGGCTGCTGCGTGAAAGGGGTTAGCGACCCGAACAAAGCATACAAAGTTCTGAAGCGTTCTGCAAGCATTCCCATGTGCAGTGTAGTTCGCGGTGAAGTTCACGGGATGCTTTGTGGGCTAGTGGGTGTAGCATAATAACGGGTTAACAGCGCACAAATACGATGACACACTGCCGGCAGCAGCAATTTTAGCGCTCTTGTTGAAATGCTGGTGCTCGTCCGTGAAATTAATCACGAAAACCTTGGATTGGCATTGCTTAACGCGCGCAATGCCTCTTGCGGCGGAGACACCGCGGTCGAGAGGCAACCTTTGGTAACACTTTTCGATAGCGTCGATCTCAGGGGCAGCATTGTCGCAGTAGAGCGTGATCATCAAGCTTGCTCGGGGTGCCCGGGTGACATATTCTTTGGCAATCCTGATACCAGCCCGGTGTTCGGGGTTCCGTTCCGGCATAAGGCTGAGCTTGCCTTCGCGCGCCCGCCGGACGCTTGCACCATTACTTTTCAAGCCTTGCGATCGCGTGCACTGGGCCGGCAGAATTTCGATGCCGTCCACTTCCACTCGAATGGCGGTAGCCATTGTAGGTCAATACCTGCACACGTAAACACCAATAAGCATTCGAGAATCCTGCTGCCAATAGTCTTGATCTCGGGCTAGGCCTAGCACTGCCCCGGCCGAGGCCGTAGTCGTGGTTAGGCTTAAGCGGTGTGCTCTCCTCCTTGGTGCAAGAAACTCTTTTAAAATTGTCAAAAATGGGCCCCTATCTCAACACTTGTGTTCCAGATGATCTTTGCAACTTCATGTATAACGTTGATGTGCTCAATTGACCGCCACAATGGGTGACAAAAGAGCGGAGTGATGGGATCATGCGAACATGACAAAATTCCGCTCGCACCTGCCCTCAGCTCAACTGGTCTCATTAAAACACCGACTAAACACCATTCTTGGTTGTTCATCTTGGTTTAAAGAAAAACTTTTAAAGCTCATTGACTTGCATATTCCCTATAAGCTTCTTTCTGCGAAACACTGAAAAAATAAACCTTGGTTTGATGAACCATAAATGTTCTACTTTAAAGAGGAATCGTATATTCAAACAGTATAGAAAAAATCCCGATCCACTGCAATTTTCTAAGCTTCGACAGCTTGGTTCCGAAATCAAGGTGAAAATCATACATTGAAAAAAGCGGTATTTTGACTTTCTTGGTTCTAGATTTAAAGAAGATCCAAATGAACTCTAGAAATTGGTGAAATCTAACAGCAAAGACGATGTTGGTAACCCTCCGTTAATCCACAATAGTGCAGCTGTTACCAATGATAGAGATAAATCAAGCTCTTTTAATGATTACTTTGTCTCAGTGTATTCCACGCTAGTACCTCAAGATCTTCCAGTCTTCTTGAGCAACGCACTTGATGATATGGCGGATATTGCTATTCACTACTCTGGAACAGTCAACCTTCTCCAAAAATTAAAACCGCACTCGGCACCAGGTCCAGATAGAATACCCAATCTTGATTTGAAATCCTGCGCCCATGTCATCTCAAAAGTATTTAGAAGTACTGTATCACAAATCTTTTGAAACCTCAGAATTACCTGAAGACTGGAAGATGGGCGACATTGTTCCGATTCATAAAAGTGGGCCCCGTGACAGTGTCATGAACAATAGACCCATATCTTTAACATCTGTGTGTTGCAAAACCCTAGAGCACATATTTTACACTAACATCTTTACCCACCTTCAAAACAACAGTTTGTTTGCTCCTTACCAACACGGGTTTAGAGCTGGTCATTCATGCGTAACTCAGTGAAATTTACCCATGACATATTTACATCATTTGATAAAGGTTTACAAACACACTGCATACAATTAGATTTCCAGAAAGCGTTTGACAAAGTGTCCCATGTTATCTTACTTCATAAGCTTTCACTTCTTGGTTTACCAGATAACATCCTTTTTGGCTCAAAAACTTTTTGAGAGGTCATTAACAAAGAGTGGTATTTAATGGCGCAGAATCAGAATAGGCATGCGTTTCTTCTGGCGTTCCGCAGGGTTTACCGTCTTAGGTCGTCTTTTATTTCTTATATATATAAATAACATTGGCACAGGAATCACTTCGAAAATCCGGCTGTACGCAGACGATTGCGTCCTTTACCGAGAAATTAATAAAGATTCTGAACGAGTAGCATTACAGACAGACCTAAATAAAATTTCTTCGATGGTGTGACAGGTGGCTTATGTACCTGAACATCTCAAAATGCAAGCATATTTGCTTCATGCGCAAGCGTCCACCAAACGGTACACAGTACTGCTTGAACGGCTCCCCATTATCAGAAACAAGCGAAGCAAAATACATAGGTGTCACGTTTTCCGCCGATCTGACATGGAATCGTCACGTTCAACGCTTCACTTTAAAAGCAGGACGAGTACTAAATTTTATTAAATGGATCTTTAGGCACGCGCCAATAGATGTCAAGAGAACACTTTACCTAAGCAACGTTCGCCCGATTCTGGAATACGCGTCCGTTATGTGGGACCCGCACACACAAATTCTTGTCAATAGCTTAGAAGCGGTACAGAAACGTGCAGCCCGATTCATAACCGGCAGTTAATCATTCCCAAGCAGAGTCACAGAAATAAAACGGCACATATGTTTGGAAGATCTTTCACTGCGGAGTGTTATTTCCCGCCTCTCTTGACTTCGAGATGCCGTCTTCAATCGCACACCACTAAACAAAGAGACTTATCTACAATCACCAACATACATATCCGGGCACCGCGACCACTTACTTAATATAAAAGAAATGTGCGCGCGCACAACCACATATCAAAACTCCTTTTTTCCCCGTACAATACGCGAATGGAACCTGCTGCCTCCTGAAGTATTCGAAAGTTGCTTCTGATGTGACGTTCCCCACTGACCTTCAAGAATATATTTATAGATAAAAATGTACTCGTCATTCGAAACTTTCTTTGATATTTATACTTTGCAATGTTAGCCAGCGTGCTGTGTAAATGAATGTATCTTGTTACCTGGCTGATACTTGTTTTTAGTGCTGTCTCATGTGCTCCGTCAGAATCTACCACATGTGTGATTAGTATTGTACTCACGGTCTGCAGTGTGTGGCTTAATAACTCAAACCTTGTATGTAGTCTTACAATTGTTTTTTTTCTTCAACCTTTCAAAGAGTGTGCAATGTAGTATTTTATATCGATTAGTTGTCACCCCCTACTATAATGCCCAACGGGCGAAGTAGGTATGCAAATAAATAAATAAATAAATAAATCTATCGCTGATTGCATTTTTATACTGTTCAAAAACGTTAGATCAATTATGCCACGCGATGCTAATTCACTAAAAAACGACCCTAATGTTGACTCCAAATTTTTACTTTTGCTGGATTGTTTTGTTTTTATCCGTTAGGAGTTTGTTTTAGATAACGATAACGCCTCACCCCTAACGAACGTCTCTTCTAGCGTGCCTCAAGTATCTGTTCTGACTGACATTAACGACTTACCTTTATTCGCTACTTCTTATACTCACTTGTTTGCTATTGATTGCGTCCTCTTTCGTGAAATATCTAATGACAACGACCTAATATTCCTCCAATCTGATCTTAATGCCATTTCTGTGTGGTGCAAAATAATGGTACACCAGCAAATGCAAGTTTCTTTGCGTTTGTAGCACGAAATGTTTATTGCCCATTTATTTTAAAACGATGCTCTCTGGCAATCTGTCAGGCCTTACAAATATCTCGGAATACTTATTACTACCGACTTCACTTGGTCCGTTAATACTGCGTACATATAATTACGCTAATCGCGTGCTTGTGTATGTAATTGAAAAATTTATTTGAGGCTCTTCAACATAAAACTGACGCTTTACAAAACACTTATCTGCTCTAACCTAGACTATGCTGCATCAGTTTGTGATCCTAACTAAGAAAATCTAACACACTCACTTGAAATGTTTTCTAAATAACTATTCGTTTTTAATCTCTAACTACAACCAGACTCCTAGCATAAGCACTGTTATATCAACCATTGGATTACCCTCGTAATTATCTCGTAGAAAAAGATCATTCGGCTTCGTCTTTTTCATAAGCTTTTCTATGACAGCCACCTATGAATTCAACTCACGCGCCTCCTCGGTACTTTTTATACCGCATAAACATAGTCCATAAAAGTCACCTTGCCCTCCTGCAAAACACTTTTTCCTAGTCATTCATACCAGGCACATTATAATAATGGAACCACCTACCCGCACTCACGGCAACAATTTCAGACCAATAACGTTTTCGAAGTGAATTAGCTAACATTTTCTAATTTGAACCGTTGTATTACATTGTATTTTTTCTGGTTTTGTTCTCAGTTTTTTTGTAGTTTCCTGATCTGTTTTTAAGGTTTGGAAATATTGTTACCCGCTCCCCTCTCTAATGCCTCTGGCAGTGAGGATATATAAATAAATAAATAAATAAGAAATAATAAATAAATAAATATATAAATAAAAATAAATACATGAATAATTAAATAAATAAACATACTTGTTATCACGTGGTCTTTTGCCGGGGAGAGGGGCCGAATCATCGAAAGAGAAACATCGGGGCCGGCTTCCTTGCAGTGATAGCCAGCAGGCGGTTGGCGGGCGTTCCCCATACGTCAGTCTTTCTCGGCGTCGGGTTTTCGGCCATTGGGATCGACTGGGCGAACGTGGGCGGCGGTACTGCGGGGCCTTCTGATGGCGACTTGGAGCGGGTCGGGGTCGACGAGCAGCTTGAACGTATTCCAAAGCTTGTGGCTCAGAGGGAGCTGCCAGCGGCGCAGAATTTCCAAGTGCGTGTTCATATATTGGTGTCAGATTGTTCAGATGGGCAAACTGTCGTTGTTGCGTCGTTCATTTCACGTAGCCAAGGACGAGGAAGATTTCCTCGGGGAGCAAAACTTTATTGGGGCAATCTTGTGCTCTGCCAAGAACACAAAAAATTAGACAGCGGCGGCAAATCAGTCAACCTGACGCACTCACAAAGGAATTCATCGTACTAGCGAACATTAGGACAGGGACAAAGCTAAAGAGAAGACAACGAAGAGAAGAAGCTGACGCACTCAAGCGAGTGCCGGCGAATCGAATGTCTTGGCGTCTCATCTGCCACTATTTATCTTCAGGAGCAATTATTTCTTTAAGCTGTGGAATTACATCGAGAACACTGGAGTTTAAACTGGATTACTCGAGTGTATTGACGAAGGAGGAAACATTGCCAGCTAGTTAAACTGTGCGCCGTAAAAAGAAAGTTGAAACACGCGCTTTGTTTGGGACACAGATAACAGCAGGGTGTGGCCGTATAGCAAAAGAAAATACAAGTATTCAAAAACAATGCAGTATTCAAGGCAATATCCCGCTAGTGGGAAGCCCTGTAGAGGGCGCATATTGTGCCAGTTTTGAAGCCGACGCTGATGAAGCGCTTGAGCACGCGAGACGATAGAAGACCATACCGATGGGCTAGAGCGTGCCAGCCATGCGCGTGCCCTTATTTGGAAGAATGGGTTGCGAGACAATATCGGAGACGCAGAGCCAAGTTCAATTTCTGGCCAAGTCGGTCATGTAAATTTATTTTTTGGATACCAGGTACGGGCCTCTGTTTCGTTTCATATGCCAAAGGTTTTAATGTTGATTGGAACCTTTCTGAAAGCAAGGGTCAACAAAAGCCAAAAGTAGCTCACACGGGGTGCCACACAAATATGTCACTCTATAGGGGTTCACCAGCCGAAACGTTCTAACAAAAATGTCCGAAAAAGGAGGAAAAGAAAAATCTGAGCGTCCAGTAACAACGGCCGCAGTCTACTCGAGTGCTATACCTTATGGGAACAGGTAGCGTCATAGCTCGCGTAAGTGTACGATGATCTCGCGCAAGTTTTAATGGAAAGAAATTTTGGAAACCAAAACTGTCTAACAAAATTCCTTGAGCTGATGACGATACTACCAAATAATCAATGGGATCTGCTTCGCTAGAAGGACACCACCTCGCCGTAAGACCAAGCAGTATCATACGTGGTGCGAGCTTTAACCGACCTGGCAGTTCTCGCCGCCCAGGAAAGCTTTGTCACGACTCAGCGACGTAGATGCATATGGATGAAGAGCTTTGCAAAAAATATGCAGCCACTTGGGGAAATGGCACCCGGAATCTTCTGTACACTACCATATCTAGGTAGTCCCCCACATCGAGACGGTCTAAATGTAAACTTCTATGAACATAGAAAAAAATTTGGGAATTGAAGATGGGTCTGGAGCGAGCCAGTGTCAAGAAGACAACAGGTCATTAGATATCAGCACGCCTGGTGGTGGGTTTCGTTGTAGGAAACTCTCCAGTGGCTGGAAGGTCTTGCCAAGCTGGGTGTTACAATACAGATTGGGGAAGACTATTCGCAGAGAAATACCACTTATTTTCCGGCCACATTCTGTAAAATTTTATTCGAATACCAAAACAGCATCAAGAACCTCACTGAAAAAGCGTTACAGCCAGCAGAAAGTATTTTTTCAAAGCATTCGCCTCACGCTAAAAGCAGTGACCTCTTATGTTCCAGAAACACTTCGGCTTCAATGTTAAAACAAATTGTACTCAAGCGTGTAGCTTACTAATCACAATAACGATAATCGCACTTCCATTGCGCATCAAAAGTCCAACAAAGTGGTCTGATACGATGCTCTATTTTTGCGAAATTTGATGACATGACTCGCTGCTCGTGTGAATTTTGAGACACGTGCTCCAATACCTCAATGTGGTTTGTCATCGGCGTCACACCACCTAGTGTTTTCGCTCGATTGTTGCCTCCGTTTTTCGGCGACCTCCGCCATAATAAGGTATTGCAACCAAAATTCGAGAAGAAAAATTTATGTTTCAACTTAAGGCAAACACAAATATTTCTACTACAGAATGCATGTCTTATTTATGCAAACTATGTAGAATTGTTTAGCGCGGACATGGGTATACAAGTGCCAGATTGTGACTGTTCATGCACGATGCGGGCAACGTTATCTTTATCTTATAACAATACAATGTCGAGTTATCTAGATTTTTTTGCATCGCAAACGTCGCGCAGCCATAAGCCATATTACCCACCCTAGAAAAGTGCATAAAAAAACATGAAGAAGGCAGATATAAAATGAAGCATCTTGCACTAGGGCTGCAAGGCTATATTACCAGCGGTATTACAGGCCCTCTCTCCTACTCGGATAAATGGCTGTAGCAGGTCAAATGGATTTCCGAACTTGGTGCTAAATGTTTTTTTTTTATAATGGGGAGATGTGAACAGCTTTCTCTACAGGCTTGCAGGTCTCTCCCAAAGTGGACCGCGTGAGCACACCCTAGAACCCTTGGCAATCAGTTTCACGAACGTGGAGTCAGTAAAACGAACTCAGCATCTGTGCTCTGCACATAACGCGTGGACTTGCGCGAAGTAACGAGTAGAATTGCATGACAGAGATTTCATTACTGAAGCAGTTACATAGACGCCGGTTTCTAAACGCGAAGGGCACATATAAGATTCCAACCACAAGAAGCATTTCTCCTTGGTTCTGCTTGTTTTGTTTTAGCGGCTGTCTTTAGACTCTTTTCCGCAGCACCAAATTTAAGGGCTGGTTTATCGCTTTTTTCGTACCTCTATAGTTTTCCTACCTCTTACACTTGGGGCTTCCCGTGTCCTAGAGTGGCGGCAAGCGAAAGCGAGATGGAACTGTTTTCGCATGGTGTGGGGGCTTAAAATTGTTAGGTTTTTCAATTCACATTGTATTTGGGGTAGGGGGCTGATACAGTCGCAGGCGCCTGGTCTTGCCTCTGCTTCATCACCCAAAATCAGCGAATCGACCTGAAGAAGGGCGAAGCCCCCACTCCCAAGAGGCCCCTCACTTCAATTGGCAACACCCAACACCCAGGCGAGCAATTAGAACCCGGAGAATACAAAAAGTTGTTCTTGCACGATCCCGCCCGCCACTTTGACGATACGCTAGGCGTACGGTGCAGGCGTACAGACGCTGAACACCCGCCACGCTGGGAATTCCTACCGCCACTAAGAACAAGCTTGCGAGGCTACCGGTGCTATTGCCTAGAAGCACGATGCAATTCTGCGGTCATATCAAGACCATCATTCTTGCAGCGAATCCCTCTATCAAACTCATCTAATCTCGTCCAAAGACCACTGCAATTCAGTAGTAATAATTTACGACCTCCGACTTAGCAGTTAATCAAAATGAAGCAAGAATTCCCACATCACCCTTCTCTACATATACAATGCAATCACAAACGAATTGTATTCGGCCCGGGCTGAGGCCTCAATCCATCCATCAAGGAACCACGAGTGCTGACCGTGGGAATCAGAATTGCGCAGCCAGATACCTCAACGCGAATACTATGACCACGTATTTGTTCAAGCACAAAGTGCACGATTCCTATCGTTACCGTAGCCACAGAAGCTAAATATACAAAAAAAGCTCCGGGGAATTCAAGTGGCACGTCTGGTAAACAAAGGACAGGAACTGACACACTACATGAAGACAGAACCTTACACCAATCAGGGGTGATTCATGGTTTTTACCTATAAATTCTCTCTGAAGCACTTCAATTATTCCTGAGTGCTATCGAGCCCCAACTTCGGAAAGCGCAATAATATGCCATACCACATCGGCCCTGATAAGCTTTCATGTACTCCACGTAATGTTTTCTGAGAAGAGTATAAGACCACTGGGGCGTTGGCGCACATTCAGAGTCTTTGCAGGTGCGCCACCTTGACTTTCTGATATTACTTAAGACACCACTAGGAAGTATGGCCCACCACGAGCACCCGCATTGCCTCAACTGCGTATTCAAAGACGCTCTACAGGTCCACGAGTACGCGCCCAGTGGCAAGCACTGCGCTCTTCCTCATGGCACCACAATACGGGACTGCCCCAAGACATACCGCTCATTCCAAAAATAAAACTTGCCTGCTTTCATGAGAAAATGGCCCACAATAGTCAACCTTGAACTAACCATCACAGGCAAGCTGGTTTAAAACAGCCATGTGCACTCCTATTGCCCTAGAAAGCCCGTTCTCCCTGCTTATGACTCCTACTTCCTAAGCATTACGAAACCTCTCTTTTCAAGCGCCACATCAGAACACCTGGCAGAGAGCAAGCAACCGAATGATACCATGTCCGCCTGCATAAAAGCTGTTTATTAAGCCAACAGAGTTCCCCCGCAAAAACAAACTGCAGCCTTGCCCGTTGCATGACAACACGGCCTGTGTACATTTTAGTCGTAACCAGCGGAAATCCCTGACAACCAGCAAACAAATACCTAATCCCTCCATAATCGGCCATCAAACATGACCTCCGCCGGGATGTTCCACCACAAGTTCTCCTGTACGAGCAAGAAGCTGCTACAACTGACTTGCACACTCACCTGCCAAATCACCGCCCCGCAGCGAACAAACTACACCCCGTCGTCTCTCCTACAGCCAAACAAACACGCCGTCACTGAAAAACGATAACAAATACACAGCAATTACTTCTGATCAACTATTGAAATTGAGGGTCCTTTAAAAGCAAAAACGTCCAACTAGTGCACAACCTCCTTACCTTATCTCTCGATATTATCGCCGTTCCAAACCCCGATACACCACAGCCAGTACTCGAAGGATACTACACCTACACTTAGGATTCTACAAACCAAAATGCAATACCAATTGCTTGAAAGCTTCACCATACAACATGATGAAGATGATGATGGTTGGATGTTTATGGCGCAATGCAAACTGGGGTGAAGAGTGCCCAAATGATATTCATATATATGAGGTAAAACCCTTTACACTAAGGTAAGTCAGCAAAAACTAACATAAAATCAAAAAACCACAATGCGAATGGCTGGTGTATATGGCCAGTGAGTGATCCCGCATGATATGAAATGAGGGCTAAAATTTTTTTATTTAACTTCTAGATATTTAAAAACGCACTGACAGAAAACATGGAATCGTCAGACAGGAAGAACGCTGGGTGGAGTGGGACGTGTAGTCTGTACCGCTGTGGGAAGTGGTTGCGTTATGTTGTGTGAAGTGCTTTGCATTGAATGGGTATGTGAACTACGCATAGGGCCTCTCCACATCTGCCACACTGGCGTCTTGAAGACCCCGTGAGGAGATACGAGTATGACGTGTGTACCCTATCCGTAACCTAGCAAGGGCAACTTCTTATATCTGTTGCGTGTGTCAGTGGTGTGTGGTCCCAAGCGTGGTTTTATATTATGTAACTTGTTATCTGTTTGTTCACTCCAGTGTGTTTGCCATCTGTTGCGAAGTTGGTGTCTTATGTGTGGCTTCATGTCTGTGTATTACACTGTTGCTATCTCCATTGTATTCAAGAGTGTTGCCGCAGTGGCCATTCGATCTGCGGTTTCGTTTCCGGCAATTCCATAGTGCCCTGGAACCCTACAGAACGTTATTTGAAGGTTTGATAAATATGCAGACATGATAGCCTTAAAAACATGAATGATGACAAAGTTTTCAGAATGCTTTCCTGATGCAAGTGCTTGTACTGCGATAAGAGAGTCTGTGTACACGATGGATTTTAAGATATGATGTTCTACTATATGATTTATTACCTTTAAAATACTGCATGCTTCCGCTGTGAATATACTGCTACAAAGGGGCATTGTTTTGCTGACGTGAACGTTTGGCCCATGCCCAGCACAAGCCACAGCAGTTGCTGTCCTGGACCCGTCACTGTAAAACTCTTCACAGCGGTACTTATGCTGCCCAAACTAGAAATGCTGTAAATCGCAATTTTTGGTGACCAGTCTCATTAAATTGCATAAAAGACAGGTCACATGACACAGGGCGGAGATGCCATGGTGCAATGGAATCAATGATGGGTGTTAAGAAAGGGGCGGGCGAAGAGAAGCAGAGAGGCAGGAGGCCACCGTTCCGAGTAGTTTCTTCTTCGTCTCTTTATTCCTCTACCTCTTTTTCTACATTCTCCCCCCACCAGAAGATGGAGGTCCCATTTCTAGGAAATGAAGTGTCTGCACCGGTCTCTTAATTATCTTCCCATCCTGCGTCTTCAAGCTACAGGCCCGAGTGAGCCCGTCTCGTCCAGGAAAAACTTCTGTAACACGGCCCAGCAACCAAAGGCTCCTGGGGGTGCCAGTTGCCTCCACCAAGACCACGTCCCCAACTTGTAAACTTCGGTTGGACGCACTTGGATGATGATGAAAGGACCTCAGCTCAAGGATATACTCTCTTCTCCAGCGATTCCACAAGTGGTCCAAAAGCTTCTGCCGGTACCGAAGCTTGCTAATTGTGGTTTCACGTGTCACCTGGTTGATGTAGGAGTCGTCCTCATTGCCTGGGCCAGGTATGCTCAGCAAGGAAGTTCCAATGAGAAAGTGCGCAGGGCATATAGGCGAGGGCTCCTCCGCACTGGTGTACGTATAAGTAAGAGGCCTTGAATTGATGACAGCTTCTACTTCTGTAAGAAGCGTGGTCAGCTCCTCTGCGCTCAGGCTCGTCTTTCCAAGCACCTTCCGCAAGGCTGACTTTACGGAGCGAATCAGCCTCTCCCACCAACCTCCCCACCACGGCGCTGCTGGGACTATGAATTTCCACTTAATCCGGTTGGTGGCGAGAAATGAGGATAATGGAGAGGTGCCCATTATCCTCCGTGCCTCTTTGATATCTCTTGAAGCTCTTCTGAATGCGAGCGCGTTGTCGGAGTACAAAGTGCACGGTACCCCTCGGCGCGCCAGGAACCGACGAAAAGCGAGAAGGAAAGCGTCCGAAGAGAGTCCGGTTGTTAACTCTAGGTGCACAGCTCTTGTGGTAGAGCACGTGAACAGCAATACATAAGTCTTTGAAGTAGTTGCGCCCAGGGTGTTTTTCACGTAAAGTGGACCGGCGAAGTCGAGTCCAGTTACCTCAAATGGTTTGGAAGCCAGTAGTCTGTCCTCAGGCAGCGGAGCATGTTGTACGTTAACAGGTCTGCTGCTGAATCGTTTACAGAGGAAGCAAGCACGAATCACCTTCTTCGCTTCCTGCCGAGCACGAATAACCCAAAAACGTTGACGTAACTGGGCCATAGTGCTCGCTACGCCACCATGAAATACACGACAGTGGGCTTCAACAACCATTAACCTTGTGAAGGCATGCCGCTTGGGTAGTACGACCGGATGCTTTTCCTCGTAGGCAGCTTTCATTCCCTGAAGACGACCACTTAGACGAAGAACTCGGTTGTTGTCGAAAAATGGGTGGAGGTTATGCAGGACAGATTGTTTGTCGACACAATGGCCACATCGAAGTTGCCCGATCTCTCGGTCGAAAACTTAATTTTGGGTAGGCCGTATCCAGAAAATCTCGGCCCTGTCCATCTCCTCGGCGGTGATCGACGCAGGAAACGACCTTTGCGTACGTCGACAACGTTCCATGAACCTGAAGACCTGTGCTGTGATACGCAGCAGCTTTTGCAGACTGCTAAATCTCTCGAGGCATAAAATGGGCTCTGAATTTCCCTGTGTCTGAAGAAGCGCCCCTGCAAACTGAGAGACCTTATCACCCGGCTGTGGGGGCACCATCTGCTCCCCGCAAGCGTCTTTCAATCTGCTTGGGTCAGTAGGCCAGTCAGAACGCGGTTTCGGCAGCCATTCTGGGCCTCTCCACCATATTCGACTCTCACGTAGAGTAGTCGCCGACACACCTCTCCTCAACAAATCTGCAGGGTTATCTTCACCTGGGCAATATATCCAGTCCTCTGGTTTGGTACAGTTGTAATTTCAAGTATTCGTTCCGGACAAACTGGTTTTGTTTGTTCAGATGCCCTCGGATCCAGTTGAGTACGGTTGTAGAATCCGTCCACATGACAACGCTCAGCGACAACGTATCCCACGATGTTCGCAGGTATTTCACCATTCTCGTTCCTACCACTGCGCCCATCAGTTCCAATGTCGGAAGAGTCAAGGCTTTCATCGGTGCCACTCGAGATTTGGCCATAATCAAGGAAGTGACAACATGATCATTGGTGTCTGAAGCCTTGAGGTATGCGCACGCTCCATATGCTTTCAAGCTGGCGTCTACGAAAACATGAATGTCAGCAGCTTTCACTACTGTGTCAAGCCCATGTCTCACGCACCGTGGGATCCTAATCGAAACCAGCTGGAGTAAATCGGCGCACCAGGCTTTCCACAACATAGCTACATCGGTGGGTAGCTCAGCATCCCATGACACCTGCCTCATCCACAATTGTTGAAACAGGATCTTAGCTGTGACAGTAAATGGCGCGAGAACACCAAGTGGATCGAAGATCCTGGCCGCCGTCTTCAGCAAAGAACGCTTCGAGTTAGATGTGACCGAAGCCAAGTACTGGGTTACTGCTTTGGGCGATAAGTCAAAACAATCATGCTCTGTATTCCAAAGCATTCCCAGCACGGTCCCAGAAGTTGATGCTCCGTCAACGTTTTCCTCTTTCTGGTCAAAAACCTTCTGAAGCTGCTTGTTATTAGTTTTCCATTTACGAAGATTCATAGCAGCTTTACTCATTATAGATTTCGATCTCTCGTAAACGTCCAATCCTTCGTTGTATGTGTCCGCTCCTATGAGTAAGTCATCCACGTAAAACGACCTCTTCAGTTTTCTGGCGAAGTCATGGTCGTCCTCGCTCACCGTATCCAGATGATGGTGGATAGTGGCCATGAGCAGAAAGGGACTTGAGGTTGAGCCGAATGGCACTCTCGTCATTCTCCATTCGACCATCTTTTCCGTGGAACTGGTGGGAATGTTCTCAAACCAGAGAAATCTGAAAGCGTCCCGATCCGTTTCTTGCACTTCGATTTGAAGGAATGCCTTTTCTATGTCCGAGTTTATAGCTATGGGATACCACCTGAACCGCAGCAGAACCTGAAGTAACTCTGGGTTGAGGTTCGTTCCTTTGTCGAGACAGTCATTGAGGGATGGTACACCTTGTGAATGCGAGGACGCGTCAAAAACAACTCGCAGCTTGGTTGTCAGTGACTCCTCGCGCACGACCTCGCGATGCGGCATGTAGTAAACCACCCGATCGTCAGGAACTACTTTGGGTACGACTTCAGCATGGTTGAGCAACAAGTACTGCCTGATCACTGTGTCGTACCTCTGTAGCAAGCCCTTCTTGGTGAGAAAGTCGCTTTACTAATCTCTGCAGCCGGTTCAGTGCGATGTCACGATTGTCCGTGAAGGAATTCTTCCAGCCTTCTTTCCAGGGGAGTGCAACAGTGTACCTTCCGTTGTTCTTCTGAATTGTTTGTTTAAACTGTACCAGGCAATCCGTAGATTGTTCGCTCGGGTCCGCTATGCCCATTGATTCCAGTTGCCAGAAAGCCTGCAAGAGCTCTGACGCGGATTCGTCCTCCGTGACACTGCTCACCCTCAGAACGCAGACCATGAGGTGAGTTCCCTCATCTAGGAATACCTTCTGCCGAGACGGACCTTGAAGCGTCCACCCAAAAATGGTGTTTATCGCCGCCAGGCCTTCGATATCCGGGCTCCGAATAACTTCTCCCGTTAGCAAACGCCAAAGGTAGTCGGATCCCATGAGCAGACCGAGCCGGGCTCTGAATCTACTCCTATGAACATCTGCTGGTCAGCAAAGACCTTGCCCTGCCTTCGCAGATCTTCTACGAATGAGATATCAGCTGATGGTGCTGATACATCTTGGCAGATGACAGGTACCACTATCGCTTCGATGGAGTGGACATCTGTAGCGTGTTGGCTCCGAAGGGGAACTTGAACGACTTTTCGCTTCTGCGCACACGGAGTAGAAGCATTGCCGAACGTGTTGAATGCGACCGTCGTCTCGTTCACAACCTTCAAACGCAGCTTGGTTGCGAGGTCTTCGGTGATGAACGACCTCTGGCTTCCACCGTCGAGTATACCTCGAACGAGTCGGCTCCTCCCGTCGTGGCTCAACCATGCTCGGAACGTCTGAAGGTACACCCCATTGTCTTTAGAACGATCGTTCGACTGTTCGTTGCTGCTCTCCCCAGGCGCTTGAACCGGGGCCGATACGCAGACCGTTGTTCCCGGTGCACCCTCGGTTGCATTATTGCCTTTGAACGAAGGGTCGCACATGGTGGTTGCATGCCTCCCGTGGTACGACGCGCAACTCAATCTGGCCCTGCAGTTTCTCGCTTGGTGACCCTGGTCGTGCACCTAAAACAATCTTCTGTCCCTTGCGAGATGCTCTTTCTTAGTAGCCAGCGAGAGGTCGGCGGTGCATGAACGCGTGCTGTGCTTCTGGGAATGGCAAAAGAAGCACTCCTCCTTTCGGTCTTTGCGGGCAGTGACGTGTAATGCCGACGCCGCGAAGGGGCAACTTCGCTGCTTCTCTGGTCGGTTGCGAGCAACTTGTCGCTGGGGCAACTCGCAGCACTGCTCGCGGCTCTCTAGCTCCATCCTCACAAAGGTGAGCAGCTCTTTCAATTCATCGTCCGCTTCAGCTGTCACTGCCAATGAGCGGGCTGGGAGTGCCTCGTCTGCTGGGGAAGGGTTCAGCTCTCCCGATGAATTGGCTGGAGGAGGGCCGTACCCTGGGGAGGAGGTCAGCTCTCGATGCCGCTTCTCTTTAGTAAAATTCAGCACAATATCGTGTGGGAGCGCGTGCTGCAATACATCTACGAGCATGGCCGATAAGCTGCAGGTGGGCACCTTCAGAGAGTTCAAGCAGCGGCTATGCAGCTGCACCGCATCGTAGAGCTGCCTGAGCCCCCGTATGTCAGCAGACGATTTTACAGGCGACAGATTCCTCAGTGCGGAAAGATGATGCTGCTGAATCCTTCGCTTGTTCCCGTATCGCTGCTTGATGATTTCTATAGCATCCGCATAACAGGCGTCTGTGGTCGGTAAGCCTGCGATTGCTGCAGCCGCCTCCCCCATCACGTAACGGCGCAGATAATAAAACTTCGACGTGGGCGTCAGAGCGTTGTTGTTGTGGATGGTTTGCTCGAACTGCTCCCAGAAACCCGTCCAAAGCTGAAGCTCACCTCGAAAGACCGGTACGTCCAGCGGCGGAAGCCGAGGGTCCCGAGGTCGTGGCCGCACTTTCCTGTCTGAACGGGACCATTTCGTTAACAGCCGGCGAATGTGGGGCGTTCTGAGCGGCTCGTTCAAGAAAGTCGATCTTGCATCGAATTTCGCCAACGTGTCGAGGGTCCTATCATTGTATTCCTCGGCCGCTTGATACTCGATGTCTTGTTCCTCCGCCGTAAGGAAGGCCTCGAGCTCCTCGCGGATCTTCAAGAGCTCGGCGTGGTTGGCCATGAGTCGATCTTGCAAGCCCGTGAGCTTGGCGATATCTTGACATCCAGCGTCGAGCAACGAGCGAGCTTCCTTTATAAGCCTCGTATTCTTGGCTCTTCGCGGAGAAATCTTGCTCTTCAGTCGCTCCATTACGCGGTAGGCTGCACCTAATCGTCCCCCCAGCCGTGACGTTCCAGGACCACTTCGTTAAACGATTCCTCCCCCACTCGCAGCGCGAAGGGGCGGAGCAGATGAAAGACGGGCCCTTGAGGTCGTGCGTTGAAGTCAATCGTTGCCGCACGGGGTTCTCGGCACCAAATGTTAAGAAAGGGGCGGGCGAAGAGAAGCAGAGAGGCAGGAGGCCACCGTTCCGAGTAGTTTATTCTTCTTCTCTTTATTCCTCTACCTCTTTTTCTACAATGGGTGTCTTGTGGATGCGTGGAAACGAGACCTATAGCTCAGAAGCTTCTTCTCGCACTCTTAGAGGGAACGGCATGGAGATTGCTAGACGATTTAAAAAGAGTTGCTTTAACGATGCATCAATATTGGTCGGAGTAAAAGTATAATTTGTCATGGACATAACTTTTGAGGCATATAAAACGTCAATATACACCCTGTGGTGATCTAGGGACCATTTATTGCATTCTACATAAAGACTGGATGATGATGATGATGGTTAGAGTTTTTTTGGCGCAAGGCCAGCTGGGGCAAAGAGCGCCAAACAAAAGTATCTAAAATAAAATAGTGGCTACTAAAGCCAAAACAACAATAAAATCAATTAACGGCAATGGAGATGGCTGGTGTATAGGGCCAGATTTGATTATTCATGATAGGAAATGAGGTTTAAAAAATTCACATCTGACAAGTACTCAAACACACGTTTAACGAAAAACATGGCATCATCACCCAGAAACAGAGATGGATGTAGGGAATATGTAGTCTGTAGAGTTCTCTGAAGTGTTTGTATCGTGTTGTGTGAAGTGCCTTGCATGTGATTAGTATGTGCACTACGGATAGGGCCTCTCCGCACCTGCCGCACTGGGGTCTATAAGATCCCGTCAGCAGATACGAGTGCGTCGCATGGGTGTGCCCTATCCGCATCCTACCCAAGGCGACTTCCGTGTGCCTGTTCTGTGAGTCAGATGTGTACCGTCCCAAGTGTGGCTTTATTACATGTAGTTTGTTGTCTGGCTGTTCGTCCCAGTGTGTTTGCCATGTTCTGCGCAGGTGTTGTCTTATGTGTGGCTTGAGGTCTGTATATGGTACGGTTGTTATGTCTACAGTGTTCCTGAGTGCAGCAGCAGCGGCCCTCTCGTCTGCCAACTCGTTCCCAGCGATCCCAGCGTGTCCTGGGACCCAGCAGAGGAGCAGCTGATGCTTCTGTGCATACACAGACATGATAGTGTTAAATACAAGATTAACTATGTGGTTTTTGGGGGGTGTATGCGATGACAGTGCGCGAACAACACTCAAGGAATGTGTGTAAATGATAGACTTCGGAATTTGATTTTCAAGTATGTGTCGTACAATCAGTAAAATTCCATATGCTTCTGCTGAAAAAATTGTTGTGTGGGACGCTCATGGTTCTGGCTGCACTGAAATTCGGACCATGAGCAGCGCAGGAGACCATAGTCGAGGTTTTAAACGCGTCACTGTAAAATTCTGCAAGTGGGTATTTAAACTGCAGAGACAGAAAGTGCTGCAGTATTGCAGCTCGCGGTACCCGATTTTTGTCAAGTTTCATAAAAGAAAGGTCGGAGGACACAAGACGAACTTTCCAAGGAGGTAAAATGTCTGAAAAGGATGATCTGTACACATCTAAAAACGAAGCGCTCAGATCCGAGGCTCGCTCTCTCACTCTAAGTGAAAAGGGCAGAGGAACGGATGGGCGATTTACAAAAAGCACAGATGTGGATGTGTCGTTAAAGACAGGATAAAAAGAATGGTTATTCAGCAATGAAATTTTAAAAGCATAAAGTAAGTCCATGTACGTCCGTTGGTTCTCAAGGCTCCACTTGTTACACTCGGCATACAGACTCTCGACAGGGCTAGTGCGAAAAGCACCCGACGCAAGCCGCAGCCTCAAGTGTAGCACTGGGTCATGCATTCGCAACGCTGTTTTAATCACCGACCCATATACCACACTGCCATAGTCTAAACGAGACCCAACCAAAGCAGTATTGAGCCGTAGTAGGAGTTCTTGTCGGAACTATACGATTGATGGGAGAGAACCTTAAGTATATTCATTGTTTTCAGACATTTATGTTTAAGTTTCTTGATGTGTAGAATTAATGTGAGTTTCTGGTCAAACACAACACCTAAGAACTTGTGCTCCTTGTTCACAGGAAGCGACACGCCATTCAGAGTAATGTCTGGGTCCGGATGGACCCCGCGCTTTCTGGAGAACACAACGCAGGAGCTTTTTGCAGGACTCAATTTAAACCCATTTTTGTCTGTCCAGCCGGCAAGCTTCTTGACACCAAACTGGACTTGACGTTCGCATATTGACATAATAGATGCTTTAAAAGATATTTGCACGTCGTCTACATACATAGAATAAGAGATTGTTGGTGGCAGTGCCTTTCCAAGAGAGTTCATTTTTACGATAAAGAGAGTGCAACTCAGCCCGCCACCTTGCGGCACGCCATTTTCTTGGACGTGAATCTTTGAAAGTGCACAACCAACTCTTACTCTGAACGTTCTCTCCGACAAATAACTAACAAGGGTGCTCAACATATTACCCGAAACACCGAATGACCTGAGGTCACTAAGGATCTCATAACGCCAAGCGGTGTCGTAGGCCTTCTCGAGGTCGAAAAAGACAGTTAAGCAGTACTGCTTATGCACGAAGGCATCCTTGATGTATGAGTCAAGTGCAACCAGTTGATCGTTCGTTGATCGCCCCACCCTAAAGCCTGCCTGGCAGCTCTCGAGAAGACCATTGTACTCAAGAAAGTACACGAGCCTGCGATTAATCATCTTCTCGAAGAGCTTGCACAGGCAGCTCGTCAGGGCTATTGGACGGTAACTTGAGCGGGACGACGGGTCCTTTCCCTTCTTCATGAAAGCCACTACAATGGCCTCTCTCCAAGAGTGTGGAATGTGCCCCGAAAGCCATACACAGATACACAAAACACTTACATCTATATAATAAAATTTATTATATAGATGTAGAAGTGCTTCAAGTGTGTGTGCGTGTAGGTGTTGTATCATTGTGTATGTAAGGTTGTCTGGGCCTGGAGCTGAGGGTTTACACTTGCTCAGAGCAGCCCTCAGCTCATGTAGTGAAAACAGGGAGTTGTAAGAAGTCTGTGATTTGTTGTTGTCGTGTAGGGACTTCTTTTCACAAGAGGCTTTATACTTCAGGAAAGTGTTCGTGTAGTGTGCTGAACTGGACACGTGTTGGAAGTGTTGTGAGAGTGTGTCAGCCTGGTCTTCCAGTGTGTCCCCTGTTGTACTGACCATGGGCAAGCTGTGTGTCTGTTGTCCATGGAGTTTGCGTATACGTGTCCATACCTTGCGTGTGTCTGTGTACGAGTTTAGAGATGTTATGAATGAGCGCCAACTAGTATCTCTTTTTGCCTCACGGCGCACACGTTTTCCGAATTGCCTTGGCCCGTTTGAACAAGAGGAGGTTTCCCGACGGGGGTACCGACGGAGGACACCCCACGCCCTTGTTCTGGGCCTCTCGCGCCCGCCTACAGTCCTGATTCCACCACGGCTCCCGCTGGTTTGCGCGGGGCACCAGAGGCGTGGGGAATGGACTTTTCGGCGGCGTCGAGGATGTGCGCCGTGAGCAGTTGGGTAGCTTCTTCAACGTGTAGGTGTCCTATGAATGTGTGGTGTAGTTTGGATGTCTCTGTAAATGTATTCCAGTTAGCTCTTGCTTCATTAAACCTTTCATGGGAAGATGGACTGCTCGGGCCTGTACCTAGATACGTTAATGAAGTGGGGAAATGGTCACTACCATAAGGGTCCGTGCCCACAACCCACTCAATACATGGAAAGAGAATTGCAGAGCCAATAGCCATGGTCAAGATGTGAGCTATGTGTTGTGACCTATGTTACGGTATGTAGGCTGTTTATTGTTGAAAAGGCATGCTCCAGAGGATGTAAGAAACCTCTCTATCAGGCGACCCCGGGCATTCGTACGAGAAGAGCCCGAAAGAGAATTGTGAGCATTAAGGTCGCCTGTTAGAATGTATGGTTCGGGCAGCTGGTCAACCAGCGCCTCGAAGTCAGAGCTCAAAAGTGTAACATCAGGAGGAATGTATACGGAGCATACCGTTATCAACCTAATAAATATTATTAAGCGTATTGATACAGCCTCAAGGATAGTGTTTAAAGTGACAGGGTGGCATGCTAAGGATTTCCGGACGATTATGGCCACACCGCCAGAAGAGTGTGCGCAGCCATCCATGTCTTCCCTGTATACCAGGTAATTATTCAAGAAATTTGTGTGTTTAGAATTCAAATGTGTTTCCTGAACACACATTACACTTGGCTGATTGGTATGCAGAATCTCATACACGTCGTCAAGATTATTCAGAAGGCCTCTGCAGTTCCATTGAACAATATTTTCTCTTGCCATTATTTATTCTGAGAGCAACTGGAGTGTGTATGTTTATGTGTCGTATTTCGGGGCTGTGACTCTTGGATTGGGCTTTTTGGGCGGCCTATCTGCAGGCTTGGACGTCGGAGGCCGCTCCTTGCGCTGCGTTGCAGGCAAGAAGGGCACGACGTCCATGTCGTCGTCTGATGTCCTGGGTGTGCCCGCCGAACCGGGCCCCCTGGACTTGGCCCCCTTCGGGGGCCCTTCGTTTGACCCGCCACCGCCGCAGGTATCGGAGGCACCAGAAGTGGCACGGTCAGTGCGGTGGTGGTGGGAGCCGGTGCGGGGCTCGTGGTGTCCATGGCACCCTCCAACGCACTGGAGGATGCGGAGGCAGGGACGGGAGCGGCACCGGTCCCGACGGAAGAGGTTGCCACCAGAACCGCTGCTGGGTGAGCGAGCGGTGCAGAGGCTGGTTGGGGTGCAAGAGGCAACCCAGAGAGTGGGGGGCCGGGGCGGGACCAAGTCCGACTCGCGGTACTGGGTCCCCGCCGAAACCAGACGCCGCTCCGCCCCCCGGCGAGCTGCGTCGGCGTACCTCCCCAGGGGGGAAGAGGCGAACCTCTTCTGCGCCTCTGGGAAGGTGATGTTTACGTTGACTTTTAAGGCAATTATCTGTTTTTCCTGTTTGAACTTTTCACAGCTCCTGGAATAGGCAGCGTGTGGTCCCTGGCCGTTCGCACAGGTGAAGTTCTCGGATTTACAATTGTCAGTTACATGATCATGTGCTGCACATTTTGCGCACATCAATTTACCACGACAAGAGGTTGTGCCTTGCCCAAACCGCTGACACTTGAAACAGCGGCATGGGTTCGGCACGTAGGTTCGGATTGGTCATCTCCAGAAACCTGCGTTGACCGACTCAGGAAGGTTAGAGCGGTCAAGTGTCAATATTATGTGCTTGGTAGGAATTATTTCATCAATCCGGCGTATGGTGATTCGCGTAACTTCTGTGACACCCTGATCTCGGAGGCCCTCGGGCAGATCTGCTTCAGTCTCATTCATTAGATCCCGATCAGAGATCACGCCCTGGCAGCTATTGAGGCTGCGATGGGGTGTGATCTTGATGTCAACATCTACCATGCCGGTTTGCTTGAGGAGGTTAGAGGATTGTTGTTTGTTTTCTACTTCTATCAAAACTTCTCCCGTTGTGAGTTTCTTAGCCTTGTACTTCTTTCCGATAAGGCTTTCAAAAAATTTGGATATTACAAACATAGACTGGGAAGTGATGGGTTTTGTCTTGTCAACAGATTCCATGATCAAACACAGCGAGAAATTATCAGGCTTTGGGAGAGCGATCGATTGCGAAGGAGGAAAAAAAAACTTCGGTGCGGCCCCTTTTCGGGGGCCGATCACGTCTAGGGGGGTTTGGAATATGCCATATGATACATTGTAAAGCAGGGAGACGGGGGTACTTTCTCCTTTGACCTTACCATGGCAGTCAAAGAGGTCCCGGAGCTCCCTGCCTGGTAGACAGGCAGGGAACATATCGGCCGGAGCTTGACCAAGGATCCGAAAACCACCGTTCCTCGCTTCTAACCCTTCACCTTTCAACTTCTAGCCACGGTAGGTGACAGCTTAAGTATGGGCGGCTCGGGTACGCGGTGTCGCCACTCACCGTCACCAAGATTACTCAAGGTGCCCCGTGCGGGGTACATAAAGACTTTGGACTGGGCTAGTGCGAAAAGCACTACATAGGAGGCGTAGCCCTAAATGCAGCACCGGGTCCAGCATTTGTAGTGCCGTTTAAGTTGCGTACCCATATACGACACTGCCATAGCCAAATGGGATCTGACTAGGGCGCTACAAATACACGAAAGGAGTTGCTTGTCTGCACCATACGACTTGTGCAAGAGAACTTTGAGGATATTCATAGTTTTTTGGCATTTTTGTCCTAGATGTTTCAAATGTGGGACAAATGTTAGCTTGTTATTGAATATTATGCCTAAAAACTTGTGCTCCTTTTTAATCGGAATGGAAACGTCATTAAGAGTAATATCTGGGTCCGGATGGATCCCACGCTTCCTGGAGAACACAACACAATAACTGTTTTCTGGATTGAGTTTGAGACCATTCTTGTCTGCCCAGCTGGCCAGTTTTTAGCACCAAGCTGAACCAGACGTTCACAGTTAACAAATTGCAAGATTTAAAAGGTATCTGTACGTCGTCTATATAGATAGAGCAAGAAATGGTAGGTGGCCATGCCGTAACAAGAGAGTTCATTTTAATTACAAAAAGAGTACAGCTTAGAACTACACCTGCAGGCACGCCGTTTCTTGCGCATGAATCCTTGACTCGTACATTTCCAACTCTCACGCGAAATTTTCTTTCAAACAAATAACTAGCAAAGGTGTTGAGCATATGGCCCGAAACACCAAAAGACTTCAGGTCAGTGAGGATCCCATAGCGCCAAGCGGTGTCAGAGGCCTTCTCAAGGTCAAAAAACACCATTGCGTTAAACTGTTTGTGAATGAAAGCGTCCTAGATGTAGCAATTCAAGGGCGGCGAGTTGGTCATTAGTCGATCGCCCCGCCCTCAGGCCTGCCTGGCCACCCTCGAGAAGACCGTTGTACTCAATAAAGTACACAAGTCTCCTGTTTATCATATTCTCGATGAGCTTGCACAGGCAGAATGTAAGGGCTATGCGCCGATTGCGGCCGGGAAAGGAAGGTTTTTTCTCTTCCTTCAGGGAAACCACAACTACGGACTTCCTCCAAGAGCGAGGATTGTGCTCCGAGAGCCTTATATTAGTGTATATATGTTGAAGTGTTTCAAGGCTGTCTGAGTGTAGGTGTTGTATCATGGTGTATGTGATTTTGTGTGCACGTCGAGCTGAAGGCTTACATGTGGTCAGGGCTGCATTCAACTGAATAATTGAAAAAGGAGAATTATAATAAGTGTGCGACTTGTTATCACGCAGGGACTTGTTTTCTACAGACGTTTTGTGTTTCATGAAAGTGTTTGTGTAGTGTGCTGAACTGGACATGTGTTCGAAGTGTTGTGCAAGTGTGTTAGCCTGGTCTTCGAGTGTGTCCCCTGTAGTGCTAACCAGAAGGAATGCTGTGTGTCTGTTGTCCTTTGAGTTTGCGTATTCGTGTAAAGACTTTGTGATTGTCGGTGTACGAGTTTACGGATGTCAAGAAGGTGTGGCAACTCTCTAGTTTTGACTCACGGGGCCCACGTTTTCCCGAACGCCTTGGCCCGTTTGAACAAAATAGGGTTACCCGACGTGGGGTACCAACAGAGGATACGCCCACGCCTTGTTCTGGGCCAATCGCGCCCGCCTACAGTCCTAATTCCGCCACGGCCTCCTCTGGTGGCGCGAGGCACAAGAGGCGTGGGGAATGGACTTCTCGGCGGCGGCGAGGATGTGCGCCGTGAGGTGTTGGGTAGCTTCTTCAACGTGTAGGTGTCGTATGGTTGTGTAGTGTAGTTTCGATAGTTCTGTGAATGTATTCCAGTTAGCTCGTGCTTCATCGAACCTATTAATGGAAGATCAACTGCCTGGGCCTCCACCTATACATGTTAGTATAAATGGGGAAGTGGTCACTACCATTTGGGTCCGTGCCCACACCCCCCTCAAGACATGGAAAGAGAATTGCCAAAACAATAGCCAAGTCAACATTTGAGTGTGTATTGTGTCCTATGTTATGGTATGTAGGATGTTTCTTGTTGAAAAGACATGCTTCGGAGGACGTTAGAAACTACTCTATCAGGCGACCTCGGGCATCCGTGCGTGAAGATCCCCAAAGAGAATGGTGTGTATTAAGGTCGGCTGTCAGGATGTGCAGATCTGGCAGCTGGTCAACCAGCGCCTCAGAGTCAGAGAACGAAAGTGTACAATCAGACAGAATGTATATGGAGCATACCATCATTAAACAATTAAATAGTATTGTACGAATAGCTACAGCCCGAAGTACGGTGTTCAAGGTAACAGGGTGACATGCTAAGGTTTTGCGGCCGATTATGGCTACACCGCCAGAAGAGTGTGCCACCAACCCTGTCCGTTTTGTATGCCAGGTAACTATTCAAGAAATTTGTGTGCTTGGAATTCAGACGTGCTTCATTAACACACATTACAGTTGACTGATTAGCATGCAGAATCTCTTTCACGTCGTCAAGATTACTGAGTAGCCTCTGCAGTTCCATCGAACAATATTGTAGTTCCATTGAACAATGTGTTAGAGCTACCGGAGTGTGAATAGTTACGTGTTGTATTTGGGGGCTTGCACTGTTGGAAATGGTTTTTTAACCTTCTCTTGAGGTTTCGATGGAGGGACCCGCTCCTTCCACTGCGAAGCGGACAGGAAAGGCCCCACATCAATGTTGTCAACAGATTTGGAAGGGTTATCCTGCGCACCGGACCCATTCGACTTGACACCATTGACTGTGGCCTTGGTTGCAGTCGCGACCACCGAGTGCGTCAGGAGCGCACCGGGTTGCACAGGTGGTGTGGCAGGGGTGGGAAATTCTGCGGTTTCCTCCGTCTTCGTCTCCTCCGGCCCCTCGCGTGTACTTCAGGCCTGTGGAGAGGAAGAAACAGTGTGTGCATCAGCGTCCCCACCAGACGTGGATCCACCACAGCCGCTGCTGGCTCAGGTAGCGGTGCATTGACTGGTTGGGCTGCAAGGAAGCAACCCATGGAGGGTGGAGGCGGGACCAAGTCCGACTCTCGGTACTGGGTCCCTGCCGAAACCAGACGCCGCCCCACCAAACAGCGAGCTGCGTCGGTGTACCTTCCCCAGGGGGGAATAGGCGAACCTCTTGCGCGCTTCTGAGAAGGGGATGTTTTCGGTAACCTTCACGTTAATGATTTTTTTCTCAAGATGAAACTTTTCACAAGCGCGAGAGTATGCTGCGTGAGGTCCAGTGCAGTGCAGCTGTCGGAGAAATGATCATGCTGTGCACATTTGGCACTTGTTGTTCGGCCCCGAAATCAGTTGGTACCATGCCTGAACCGCTGGCACTTTAAACAGCGCCGCGGGTTCGGGACGCAATGCCAGACAGAACAACAGATGAAACCTGTGTTGACATGCTCCGGCAGTGTGCAGCGGTCAAAAAAAGGTATCAGTGTTTTTGTGGCTATTTCTTTTCGTTTCTCCCCTAAAGACGATGCGCCTTACTGCGGTCGTACCTTGATCTTTTAAGACCTTCGAGCATATCGGTCTCGGACTCGGTTAGGAGGTCTGGCTTAGATATCACACCCTGGGAGCTGTTGAGGCTGTAGAGGGGTGTGACTCTGATATCCAGGTCTGCCATGCGGGTTTGGCTCATGAGAATTGTGGCTTGCTGCTGCGTGTTGACCTCAACTAAGACCTCACAGTTCTTAGTTTTTGAGAATTGTATGTCCTGCCAAAAATAGATTCTGTAAACTTAGATGCAAGGAATACGGATTGTGAGGAAAGAGGCTTGGACTTGTCAACCGAATCAACGATCAAAATACCGGGGTAGTTGTCGGGTTTCGGGGAGTTGATGGTATGAAGAGGTGGAAAAGATACTTCGGTGCAGGTCCTTTTCAGGGACCAATCAGGTTTGGAGGTTTTTTTATTTACTATATGGCATAGGAGAAAGCAGGGGACAGGGGTACGTCCTTTGCTCTGGACACCCTGATGCCGAGTGAGGTCCTGAAGCTCCCTGCCTGGTGAACAGTCACGGAGACCATCCGGTGGAGCTCGCCCTGGGCTCCGACGGCCATCATTTGAGGTTTCTACCCTTCACTTTAAAGCACATCGCCCCGGTTGGATCCAGCTTATATATGACTGCTCGGGATCCGCGGTGTCGACAACACCATCACCAAGATAATTGAATGTTCTACGTGCGGGGTCACCATACAACCACAATTTTTCAGGGCTCCCATGAATTTCTGCTGCGAGGCCAACATTAATTTGTAAATGAAGTTTGTTGGCTGCAGGTACCTGCGAGCCGGTGTGAATGATTGGTTGCGGGCGAGTAGCGAAGCCTGCATGTTCTCTGCCGCTGGGGACAACGAAGGCAGCGGATTATGGTGGTGATTATAGGGGCTTGCAGTGGATCAAGGGCACTATACAGGAGTACCCCTAGCCCGAAGCAACTGCAGATAAAAATAGGACAATCAGCAGCCAGCACGAAAACCATATGCGTCCGATTATATGGATATGAAGAAAGCAATATAGGCAATACAGTAAAAGGCGGGCTTGTTGGTGAAAATTCATAGCGGTTACTTGAGAGCACAAAAAAGAGGGTTCTCGGTTGACCAACCACGTCCCAGACCCGGCAAGCACCCAGCTGAGATCGAACAATACCAGTCCAATACCAGTCGTGAACACGCCCGTTTCAACCGTTTCCGTTGCCCTACCTATAGGAGTGGCCGAACCGCTGTAGCAGCGCTGAGTTCACACGTGGAAGGTCCCCTCGCCCACGCGGGGGAAAGTAAAATCACGAACTTCTGCAGGTGAAGTAGCACAACGGCGGAAAATCGAAGACCCCTCAACGGTTGTATATTGCTCATTTACAACTCATTTTTTTACAGTCAACAAACCTATGCGCTATTGGTCTTGGCCACGACTACACTAAGCCATCTAAACAAACTGCAAACATTGCAAAACGAAGTATTACGGAATGAAACAAACCGCTGTTGTGATTCGCCCTCTAAAGACCTATACCGCGATCTAAAAATGATTTCAATCAAATGCCTATATCCATGCGTACTGGTACGACACTACATAAAATAAATGAAGACTGGTAGTCGGTTCTTTGAGAATGCTGCTAATATAACAAAAAACACAATAACGTGAATTCTCCGGCGCATCCCACATTCGCTTACCCGCCTGCTACCTTTGCCTGGAAAAGTGTGCGTGAAAACGCGGCTCCCACTACTATGGATTGGTTGGAATTTGACGACTGTCGCTAGTATACTCTCAAGTGAACATCAGCTGTCTCATTTTACGGGTACCAAAAGAAGTGATGCTTGAGGAAAGTTGAATGTCAGTGGCCTGTGATACGCGAGAACAGAGAACCGCCGTCCAAAAAAAAATGTAGAACTGCTTTATGGCCAAATATAGGGCCAAGAGATCATATTAAGAGTTGATTCGGCGACGCTTCGGAGGCCAAGCCGATATGTGTCGTATGGGTCAACCATGATGTCGTTTGGAACGTTGGATCAATGGTTCAGTAGAAGTGTCGCAATGCCATTCGCTACTTGAAAGCGTTTAAAGGCGCTGTCAGTTGTTTCGGGACTCATAATTAAGGCATTCGGGAGCTTGAGACCCGCGAAAACCCTGTGCAAGGTGTGCAGTGCTGCAGCAGAGCAACAGGGGAAGTAGTTGTAAATGTTCTTGATGGCAAGAAATCCCTGCAGTTTCTTCGTTTTACCCAGTTACTGAAACTCGCCAATTGTTCTGACTCAGGCGAGGAAGGGGGGTATTTAATGGGTGCTGATGCAACGACTCGGGAAATCTAACTTCGAAACTCGGAACCACCAGCTTGGACAATTACATCAAATCGAAATTTGCTCATTCTTGAGAGCACATGGCACAAATGCGTTTCTCTGCTTCGGCGCTTGTTTTGAAGAGAAAGATGCATCAAAGGAACCAATGCAGCATGAGAAAACATTAATACCTTACCAAAAAAGCAATGAATGATCTTGGCGGCAAGGGTCACAGCAGTGTTATAACTGCAGATTTCTGGATACCAAAGGGGTCTAGAGGAATTTGTGGGTACGCCATCATGACGTCAATTTTGCTGAATAATATGAATCCAAGCCAAGTATTCTTGACGGAAAATCACGGTTCTCGGTGTCTGAGTAGATGCCGGGACAGTGACCTTGGGGAATAGGCATCACTGAAGGGGTAGCAATTGCCATTCATTTTGGCCGTCATGGCCGGTGGTGAGGCTTAAGAACTGAGGAACGAAGAATTCAGTCTAAGGTCAAGCATATCGTCGATCTCCTTTTTGTGCCCTAGCACATAACGTGTTTAAATGCAAAAAGCCTCATTGAACACGTGAGAACCATTAATGAAAAGATCATGCGTCATTAGGTTAAAAATGAACGGCTGAATACAGGCACGTCGAAGGCGTCTGGAAGCTAGGCAAAGGCACTTGACCAATGTTCGGGAAGCCTTGTGTATTGAGTATTGAAAAAGCCGGAGTGGCTGAGCGCGTTCAGAAATGTTTTGTCCAGGATGCGGAAGTGTCACATATCAATACGCAGTTTTTAGTGCCACACATTATTTGGCTTTAATAATTGGCTGTCGCGCATCTACGACGACCAAAAAGTCTAATAAAATGGACATGTGAAGCTTATGTCAAGAGTCCGTGACTTTTGGCCACAGTTTTGCGTTGTTTTAATAACTGCGCCGAAAGGAAAATATCAAAATGAGGGTCACTCAGAAGACGTTGAAAAATAGACAAATATGGGGCCAGTATTGATAAGATAATGGGCTTTGACACCCTGTGTTGACGTGCAAGAGGTAACATAGTTAAAGCAGAATGACACTGGTCGCGGTAATTATCCGACGCTATGGTTTTCCACACAAGAGTAGGAGTGGCGGCATTGGCGTTCGCGAGATATTCAGCAGCAGTGTTGCTGCCAAAGCATTACGACAAGCGGGAAACGACGGTCACGATGACTGAAGTGCTCGAAGGCAATATTTATATTACGAGTGCACCTGGGCAGTTCGAAGGGAAGCCAGATCAACCATAAGCTCGAAAAGGTGCGCCATGCTCTCCACGGTAACATCTAGTACGCGTGCATATTATTCGCCAGAGGATGCGTCGGGAGAGATACGGTCAGATCGGGGACATATTGTGGCCAAGAAAGAGAATCCGACATGCACAACCTTGGTCAGCAAGCTGAGGCAAGAATTTCAGGGTTCAGAACAAAGCCAGTGTCACAATCATGTAAAATCAGGTAAGAACTTCCCGCAAGAGTCTACTGTCGATTAAGGCAACCATGTGGGCTTGCATGCATATTCACAAATTGGTAGAATTGCAATCGCCATAACCTGCATCACCACAAGTGGCTGCCGTCGATGCTTGTGTCGACTGCTGACTGCTTACTGCCCAACTAAAGTGGTTTGAAGAACAAGCTGGAGGCGGGGAGTGTAGAATATTGTAAACAACCACTGCAGTGGTAGGCGCGAGCGCTTCAACGAATGGGTCGTGTACGTTCAACTGTGTGGTGACACATTGACATCATTGTAAAGGTCAATGGTAATGAACCGAAGTTGGGTTCCGATTACCTAATGTCGTGGTTCTCGAGGAAAGAAACGTTGGACTTGTGGGGTGGTAGATGTGGTGGACAACATAGCTATACCTTATTAAAGGCATCCGAAATCGTACCGTCCGCATGTCATAAAAGCCTGAGGTAGTGAACTTTGCCATTCAGAATCAGAAATCTTTTGAAGAAAATCAGATACTGGGGAGAAGTCATCTGATCATAGCCGACATGGCTAGTATGGTCCATACAAATATATGTGCACGAAATATATTGTGCATTAACATGGTGAAGCATGCTCAGACATGAAGTACGAATGAGTACTAGTCTGTTAATTCGATGGATTAGGCTCCAAGAAGGAAATGGTACTTCATTGTGTGGTAATTAAGTCATTGGTGGGCGTGTCTGTACTAATTGTGACAGGTATGAGCATTTTTGGCCAGTAGGCTTGAAGTCTCTTGCTACAATAAATGGCTATGATTTTAAGTTTTGAATAAAGATCGGGGATGATGGTGCAGTGGTAGGGGCGTACGTTAATATTCTAATCGCCCTCTTTTGGAGTTTCGCAATAATGTCACTATATGACGGATATGTGAATCCCCAAGATTCTATACAGTACGTAAGGTGAGAGTGGAAAATACTATGGTACAATAATCGTAGTGTTTTACTGTCAAAGTGTTTCCGTGCTTGAATTAATGTGTGTAGCAACCAAACGAACACTTTTTTGCTAAGTGCTTCTATATGGGGTGCCCAGTTTAGGCGACTTGTCAATTATTACTCCTAAATATTTATGTTGCTCAACCTTACTAGTGCGGTATTTCCCAAGAATAATTTGCAATCTACTGTTACATTTTTCTAGATTAGAGCAGAAGACTATAAAATTTGTTTTTGTTATGTTGAGAGCTAACTTATTACTGGTAAACCACTTCAATATAAACCCCTTCAGTACATGGTGAAGATATCAAGAAAATCTAGGATATTATAACAAAAGGTCGAAGACAGGAGTCACGAATATGTGAAACTAAAAACGAGAGACGTTAGTGACTAGTACCGCTGATTTATTGTTACAAAGAACGAACAAGGCAGGTGGGCATGGTGCCGTGAAATCAAGAGTGTAGATGACGTCGTATGTAATGCAGCATAGCTGTCAGGTTCCGTCGTGCCACATTGGCGACTGATTGAATGATCACTTTGGTTTGCGGGTTCGTGCGTTTCGTCCTTCCGAAGGGTAACATGTTTGGCGAGGAACGGTGTTTTAAGGTCATCCCGACCAGCTCAACAAATAACGGCCTTGGATTAGCCGCGATGGCTTCGTAGACCATGACGGCACACCCCAGACCAACCGCAAACAGCCCAGTCATGACGATATTCCACGTCTCGTGTCCCCAGACCGTGCGTGGCCCAAGGAAAGACGGCATGACAGGCCGAGACCACTTCGACATGACTTCTCACCATTTCGTCAGGAGCAGTTCTAAGCGACTCCGCAGTTTCCTGACCGTTGTGGGCATCCCTGTTCTGAGTTCTTCCTGAGCTCTTCCTCTTCGTACGCGGAGGCTAAACATTTTCTCTAATTCTTTTATTGTTGTCTCTGATCGTTCTCCTTACGTTCATTGTTTGTGGTCTCGATAGGAATGGTCGCCAACGACCGGTGGTATATTATAAGACCACGATAAAGTAGGCAGAGGCGCAGGTCGTCATACAAGCCTGAGTAAAGACGGCGACGTACTGACTGTTGCATAGCCATGGCGATCCCTTGTGTCTGCATGTCTACTCAAAAATGGATTGCTTCTTTTTGCATTGTGCGCACGTTTTTTCCTGCCACTGTGTAATCATAGTTTACGTCACTTACTGTGCGGAAAAAAAGACTTCGCGACACTGCCATTTGTGCTGCCATCGCTCATTCTACACATTGGCAGGCGCATGGCTTCTGTGCGTAAAGGTTGCTCATCGTATCTGCCGCCTTGCGTGATCACGCGTTTCGTCCTTCTCTGTTATAGTATTGTCATTCTCGTACACCATGGCACATTAGGACCCTACAACGCATCCTTGTAGCCTTTCGGCGAAGGAATTGAGAGATGACGATGCGGGTGTAGTTCTCCTTGGTGACCACCTAAACGCACCGGGGATAGAATTACGTCCTTGCTACTCCAATGAGCAGTGGTTCTCAAGCATCCTGAATGATAAAAAGTGCGTCGGTACACTGCACTGCTGGTGGTAAAGTACCTTCTGTACATGACACTTCCCGTAAAAGTAACGAATTCAGAGACATCGGCAGGCGAATTTGTTGCTTCCGGTATAGAAGATGACGTCATCAAAGACGTCGCCGCATACAAGCTGGCAACTTCGAAGGTGCTGGCAGGCCAGTCAACTGGTTCGAGCCCTTCCCGCTGTCCAGGAGCACTGGACAGTGTTGCTGGCACCGGGAGGAAAGTTAGCCCCACCGGTCCCCACCGTAATAACCTGCTTTTTATTTAGTTACACAATTTCGAGAACTGAATATTTCAGAATGCTTTCTAAAAACTCGTTTGAGTAAAACGTTCTTATAAGAAAAGCGCCACCTTCTTTTATTGAAGTGTCCGCAGCCTTACAGCCAGTAGCTCTACTTCTGCATCCGCCCTGCATGTTCCCGACCATTAAATAGTGACCACAAAGCCAGCAATAACACGTACGGGGCTTAGTCTGCCTGTCGCTGTAGATTTTGTTTGCCTTGTATATATCTACCACACAAACGGAGTAAAAACACACCCACACACACATGTGCACAATTTCGAATCGGTGTCATCCACATCATCCCCTGTCGTGTTGGGGATACCTTTAATCACGCCGCACGCCCAAAGCCATCGTCAGCAACAAAACATCCCATACGGCTACCGAACTTGAAGCTATGCGGCCTGCCATTGCTCACATAATCGACCAACTGGCACGTGTGTGGGCCCTCTTAACGTACTCCCGGGCTGCACTGCAATGCTTGGCGTCTTTCCCGACAGACCAACTTGCGCTTGATTTACATTCTCTGCGTCTTTACGATCTGCACGGGCACTATCAAATAGCCCACCAGTGACTCCCGGTCTAATGGGGAATAACTGGAAATGTGAATGCGGAGGCTGCAGAATCCATACTGGCAACCAACATGGACCACAAATACCAGTACCATTTTCCCCGAAACATGCTCCAGCGCTTTCATCTGGTATAGCATGGAGCTTGGAGCGATCGATTCAGCAGACACATTATATCATTTCGCGCCTCTCTGCTCTAATGACCCGCATTGAAGCTTTAGCATGCGACCTGGAATATCCAATTATGATGAAGCAGTACTCCACCGTATGCGGCTGAAAATCACCTATACGCCAAAGTTCCGTAACAAAATCAAGCAATCCACTTCGCCACTCATCCCACACTGTAATGTGCGTGAAGATCTTCAACACCTCATCGGGTGATTGTGGGCGATTTCGCACACACATGGAGTCTCTCACACTGTATTTGGCCTGCCGCTGTCTTTACAACTACAAGTGAGTTGAGGCACGTTTTAGGTTTCTGGAATTCTTCCAAATGTGGCTCTCGTGCAACAAAATCCTTATTGGCGTATATAAAAGGCACAATTTCATTCGCCTTTGTAAATATATAAAACGCATATGTGTTCCTCTTCATTACTATAACACTCCTCATAACCACCTTAATTTGGCATAGCAATCCAGGCTGCTTAGCTCGGCTGACATCGCCACTCACATTAAATATTGTTAGTACTGTCTCTCTCGCTCTTGTAGAGAAATTCCGCTAGATTCCTGATCTCCACGTCTTTCTTTTGAAATTCATATTTGAATATGGGAGTGTCCACCGTAATCCATTGATAAACGAAACCGCGCATCTTCACGAGCTGGGTGGTGGTGGCGGAGAGCCGATAATGCATACCTACGATTTTTAGTGAGAACGTTTTGGAGTCCAGAGTAACGCTACCTTCATTGAGCCGTCTTCCATAACTTGACTTTCTAATTCAAAGAATATCCGCTGGGTGTTTCACCACTCAATCGTTCTTACCTTCACTCACTACGTTCAAGGCCCTATGACTGAGACAATTCTTTTGTCTATCACAGTGCAAAAATGCGGAGGTGAGAAACAAAATGGAGTTGAATTCCTGAATTGCGAGTCTATTTCGGGTGCACGGCATTCCAGCAAAATATATGAACAAAGTATGACCTAAAAAGCATACACGAGATATTGTTTGTTCCGAGATGTTCCTAGCCATTCCTCTTTCTTTTGCTACTCTATTTGTAGGTGATTCTAAGGAGAAAATCAAGAGCAGTTTTCCCAAGTACATCACCACGCCTTGCTCAACTTGTTTACTTGTGCACGAATGGCCAGGAGTTACCCAAAAAGTACTAAATTTCTAAAATCTCTAGCAGAGTTTTGGAAACATAATGGCATAAAAAGGCATAGTGCTGGGATACCGTCCATGCACCGGCAAGGGCATGATCTTAAGGATATTGCTTGATGATGTGGACGAATTCAGGTGCTTCTTTAGCAGCAAACAGCTCTGGCAGGATTGACAAAAAAATGTCCGCACAGAAGGCTGGCAGCGGTGAACTCAACTATTATTCAGTTGTCACCATTTGTTCCTTGTATTAAGGCCTTTGTGTACTATTGCTTCTTACGAGACGACGTATCTCCTGTACAAACAAGCAGGGGCCTAAATGCGCAATGTAGGGGTGTAGGTTATCAGTTACTACCAGCTGTCACGGCGCGCCCACCTCGTTAATCTTGCTCCGTCAGTGAATGAAGCAACGAAAACCCCATTACATTCCTGCAATGGTGATGACTCATAACAAACGTACAGTTATGTTCATTGGTGGGGGCGTGCACATGCTCAAAGCCTGGAGGTGCACTTTTCATCTTGCTGCAGCTAGTAAGTGCAGTAGATGCTGAATAGGTCTCTTGCGTCTGCATTAGGAAATAAAGGCCGATCAGTGTGCTAGTCTGTTTTCTCGAGATTGGCCGCTAGGCGGCCGAGCAGTGCGAACGCAATTCAACATCGCTCCGTTCAATGTCTCTTTTTTGACGTTTCTGCCCTGCAAATCGTATGCCCACCTCACGAGTCTAGACAATAACCTCACGGGAACCAGCGCAGTGAGTTTTCTGACCTCTCCAGCGACGTTCAAGTTTGAGAGAAGAGATTTTCTACCTGCCACGCCGCCGCTAAGCGAAGCAATAAAAGCTATAGTAGAGCTAGGGCGACCACAGCACGCGCTCGCGGGTTCGGCCTGCTGCTCGCCGCTTCGCAGGTGCGCATGCCCTGCACGTGCACTCACCACTGCGCCGGCCACGTGCTGCTCGGCGCACAGCGTCTCTTCGCCGGCGCGCCGCGCCTACGTTCCTGCTATGGCCGAAGCCACCGACCCCAACGCTCCTGCTAACGCTACAACAGCTGCCTTGCCTTCCCACCCCATGGAGTGCGTGGGTTGAGGAGGAGGACATCGACCCCCAAGTTCTCGAAAAGCCTGGCTGGCTGACCATCCGCCGCAAGATCACCTTGAACTCCGCAACCACTGCACCTGACGCCGCGACGGCGGCACACCCCGACAGCAAACAGACCTCCGGTCGCAAATGCCGGCATCAGCGCCGACGGCGCGAAAGTCCTCCGCCCGAAGACCTGCTACTTGAAAACGATGTCAAGGTGGTCCTCCGCCCTCAAGGAGGCTTTGACCTCACCACAGTCAACGCCGCGACTCTCGCAGACGTACTTCAGGGCCAAGCCAAGCTCCCTCGCCTTGCCGGAGACCAGGTTCGTCTGCATTATCGGTCCAACTTTATTGTGGTGAGCACCCCCAATGAAAACCGAGCCCAACGCTACCTGGAGCTCCCTGCCTTCAACTGGAAAGGCCCTGTGTACGCGCTTGCTAACCACATCCCCCCACCAAGCGCCACAGCGGTCGGCGCCCTATTTACAGCGCCCCCCGAGGAAGACGCCGACATCATCCTTCAAGGCATCACACAGTACAATCCCTCGCTACGCATCATCGACGCCAAAAGACTTCATGGCTCCACGATAGTTCAGGTCCTATTTCAAGGTACCATCGTACCGTATTGGATCCGCTACCGAGCCGCAACCATGAGATGCTACCCCTTTAAGAGGAAGCAAGAGGCCTGCTACGCCTGTTGGCGGCCTGGACACCGCAAGGATGTCTGACCGCACCCACCCCCCACAGACCGCTGCACCACCTGCGGCACCTGATCTCCTCAACCCAACCAGACCTGCACCCCGTCCTGCATCTTATGCGGGGCGGCCCACCTCACCGGAGCGGCTGGTTGTCGCAATCGCTTCCTGCCCCGGCGGAAGACTAGCACACCTGCTGGGACTCGACAGCACCTGGATGCCCTTTCGCCCCATGGACACTCACCAAAGTCGACCACTCTCCCTGGCCACCACCTGCACCACACTTCCGCCACAACAAAAGCTCATGTCACCCATGTCGGCCCACCTTCCTAGAGCCAAGTGGCCCAAGGACTTCCCCAACGACCACACGTCAGTCACCAAGCGCAGGTGAACCCCCAGAGCCTCCCAGTGACCCCAACCTCTCCTCCCACCCACTTCCACACCTCACCCAGCACCACCTATTATCACGTAATTCGTGAAATGAAAGCTCTGCGTGAAACAGTCATTCGCCTCCAACAAGAAAACGCCCGCTTGGTGCAGGAAAACCAAACGCTGCGCCAACGTCTTATGACCTCCCCCGCCATTCCTGCTACTCCCTCCGCAGCGCCCTCGCCTACTCAGTCATCCACTCCTCCTAATCACGCCCAACTGCCCCCCTTGAAACGCAAGGCGGTAAGCGTACTCAGCCAGCCTCTACGCACGCGCCCCTTACTCTGCACGAGCTCCGCGCTGTATATCAATCTATGTTCGCGTCGCTTCAGGGCCAGTTGACGGCACTACAACTGTCCAAAAAAAGAATTAAATTCGGAAATGCTACAATGGATGCGCTCGTTCGCTCAGAACCCACCGCCCTCTGCGAAGCTAACTCCTGCGGACGCCCCCATACGCATAGACGCCGACAATAACCTCTAAAGACGTTATAGCCTGGCAATGGAACTGCCGCAGCTTCAAGACGAAGCGGGAATCGCTTCAAGCTTTCATCACCACACTATCTCACACCCCTACAGTCATTGCACTTCAGCAAACGGGCGCTACTGTCAAGATGGTAAATTAAAAAGCATACCGACACTCCGATTTTCCTAAGCTGGCAACTCTAATACACCGCAACTACAGTGTAGAGCAGCGCAGGCTGCCTTTCGACATTCCACACATATTCACGACCATCCTACCGAAACGTATAGGACACAGACAACTTAACATACCTAATATCTACTGCTCTCTCCAAAACACGATCACACATTCCATGACGTCTTCCAATCGGCTCTCCAGCACGCAGGCCACCAACCCCTCCTCATTATTGGCTTTTTTAATGCCCCGCATATTGCGTGGGGCTACTCCCGAACAACTCGTAAAGGGCGCCTGCTGTGGGAGGCGATCCAACAACTCCACATCAGCACTCACAACGACCCTGACCTCGCCACACGCATAGGAAATAGTGTACAGCGCGACACAGCCCACGATATCACTCGCTCACATCGTCTCGGTCCTGCCACTTGGCACCCTCTTCCACATACCTTGGGCAGCGACCACTTCGTCACCGAGTTGCACACCACGATGCATATCTCTTCAGACGAGCACCCACCGCACACGCATATAACGGACTTGGATGCATTTCACTTACACAGTCAACATATCGCTCCCCCTGACCCCGACAAAGACACAATCCTCGAGCGGTGGGTCGCTAACCTGTTGCACGCTAAACAACAACACGAGAAACTCGTAGACCCGAAAATCCCCTCCGCCTACATGGACTCCAAATAGATGCATCTATGGGAGGCTTACAGTAGCCTAGAGCGACGGTGGCGCAAACACAAGCACCGCCGAGCCCTGCGCCGCCGACTCGAACTCCGCCCCACTTAAATTACACTACACGCCGAATACATTAGGCGGGTCAACTGGCACCAACTATGCGACGAAATGCGGGGTACCCTCAACATGCGTCGCAGCTTGGCTCTATTACGACACCTGCCAGACCCTTCCAAATCCAAATCCAGCCAATCCTAACGTATCACACAGCTTCTCCACAAGCAAGATGGCACCAAGCAAGATATCATATCCCGCCTTAAAGCCCTATGCATACCGACCTCTAATTCTTCCGAGCCACCCATTGCACGCTACGCCGGAGCTCCCAACCTCACCCTCGAGGCTGAAATTTCCCGCGAGGAAATCATACAGGCCATACGTTCCATGCGCCGCCAAATCGCACCAGGCGCGGACGCCATAACTAACAAGTTACTCCGACATCTTGACAATACTTGTATTGATCGCATCACCACTTTGTTTAACTACCCCTGGGACCACGGCACTCTTCCCAGCTCGTGGAAACACGCAAACATCTCTCTAATCCCTAAACCCAACAAAACTCTTACACTTGAAAATCTCCGGCCTATATCGCTCACTTCATGCCTAGGCAAGCTCCTAGAGCATGTCATCAACACCCGCCTTACTGCCTACCTTGAAGAGAATCAGCTACTCCACCCAATATGATTGGTTTTCGTCCTGGACTTTCGACCCAGGATGCTATGCTCCAGATTCACGCTGACATCCTCGCCCAGCCACCTAAATCAGGCAACGCCGCCATCCTCGTACTTGATATACATAAAGCTTTCGATCATGTCTCCCACCACGCCGTCCTCGACTCCGTCAACCACCACAATCTTGGCAGTCGCATTAACACCTTCATAACAAACTTCCTTTCTAACCGCACCGCGACACTGCGCCTCGGCTCACTCCACACAACTTTCCCTATGCCCTCTCGATGCACGCCCCAGGGCGCCGTCCTTTGTCCGCTTCTCTTTACCCTAGCTATGACGCCTCTCGCTCGCGCACTTGAGCACAGCCCCAACCTCCGATCTGCGATCTATGCTGACGACATCACACTATGGGTGCCCAGCGGTAGTGATGCAATGATCGAAGAGACCCTCAATCAGGGAGCCTCTATCGTACACCAGCATGCCCAAGCTGCCGTGCTCTCCTGCTCTGTCTCCAAATCAGAATTACTTATATTAACTCCACGGCGACCCCGGTCCACCTGCCTACACGGTGCCGCTGAATCCATCCAGGTCTCGCTCGATGGCACAATTATTCGACATGTCTCACAAGTCCGCATCCTTGGATTTATCATACACTCTACTCGCAGCAGCACACACACCATCGCCCAGCTTCGCACTTACACCACCCAGATCATTGCCCTCATTAAACGCATCACGACCCATAAAAATGGCCTCGTTGAATCTGAGCGCCTGCGCCTCCTTCATAGCTTCCTCATCTCTCGCTTCTGCTACCACCTACCGTACGCCACCCTCACCCTCACTCAGAAGCAGTCCTTGGACGCTCTTTTAAGACGTCCCTATCGTGCAGCGCTTCTCTTGCCTACACACGCATCCTACCGAACGACTTCTATCCCTATGTCTACACAACATGGTGACGGAGCTACTCGAAGCGCACCGCACTGCTCAAATCACTCGCCTATCCCAAACGCCCACCGGCCGCTGCATTCGTGACCCACCCATTCTACTCGATCCTATGGCTACCATCCCTCTCTCAATCCGCTCCAGCAACCACATCAAACCACTTCCTTGCAATATGAATCCCGCCTTCCACATTGGTCGCCGTTTAGCCCGTGCCCGGGATCATCTCAGACGCTACTCCTCTTCCCCAAGCGTCGCATATGTAGACGCGGCTGAGTATCCGAGCAAGCCCGCTTTTGGCATTGCGGTCATAGGAACACCTGGTGCCGACCCACAAGCTTCAGCCACGGTGCTCACCTCGACTTCAGTTACCGCGGAGGAGGCGGCATTTGCCCTCGCTCTTACCCAAACTCCCACCCCTCTCTTATATTATCAGATTCGCAACCCGCCATCCGAAATTACCTCAAGGGCACCATTTCATCACTGGCCCGCCAAATTCTTCGCACTCGACCCCCTTCCGAACCCGTGACCCTGCTGTGGACCCCGGCCCACACTGGCATAGGTGGTAATGAGGCTGGCCACCACCAAGCCCGAGCTTTGACACACAGGGCAGGCGCTTCTATTACGCCTAAACACGGCGTTCCGAGATGTCGCATTCGGTACTGCTCACATACCGGGACATCACCCAACATTACCGCCTCCTTCACAGACAACTTCCCCCTCCGCACCCCTCCCTCACTGCCTAGGCTGCCAACATGTGGCGCCTTCTTGAGACTCACTCGTTTCCTCACCGCACTCTATTATAGCATACGCACCATCACCTCTTTTCCTCTCCCAACTGCCCCTTGTGTGACGCGCCGGACACGCTCTATCACTCGCTCTGCGAATGTCCGCGCAATCCTTTTGCACCTCTACCATCCCCCACCCTCTGGGAACAAACTCTGGGGTGCTGGGACCGCGACCTCCAAGAACTGGTCACCGGTTATGCCCTCTACGTCGCGGCGGCCCTATGGGCCACCGCCACTCCCCCACCCTAAAACCACAGTTCCAATAAAGTGTATTCTCTCTCTATCTCTCTCTTTTTTTTCTCTTTGCATGCATTGACTCTGCTGTACACGATAACCATGGGCCTCTACCCTTGTTCGTCCACTGCGATATATGTCGCCTGAACACCTTTGATCGATGTCCCACATTGTCTATCTAGAGCGTCGTTTCTGCTTTGCAAGCCGTTTCGTTTCGTCTTCGGTTCACTGGGCAGTATTTCCTACGTAGGTGTTGTACTTTGCGATTGATGAAAGATACATTCTTTTCGTTCAGGCGACGAAGCTTAAGAGGCGTGTGGAACCAATGTTCATTCATTTATTATTTCATTCATTCTTCAATTCATTTATAAACTCATTTCATCATTCGGTGCGTTGATTGGCCGTTGCGGCGCACGGCGTCGCTTTATTCTGTAGACATTTTTATTGGTGCACATTGTGTTCGTGCCTCGAGAAAGCTTTGCGTGATCGACAATATTTCTCCAGTAGCCGGGTAGTTCAGCTGTTTCCCAGAAGAGGGGGATACGGTAGCACGTACATGCTCCTGTAAGGACAAGTAACAATGAAAAGCCACGACGATCTCTTCTAGGAACGCCTCTTGGTAACACGTCATACAGCATTCCTGAAATGCTTCCGCCTTGGACGTCCAGCGTGCTCAGGCAGCGGACGTTCAGCTGAACGAAATTATATGCCCGTGCAGCCCAGGCGTCTCCAGAACGTTTTATTATTCTGTTGTATATCCCGGCTCTTGTCCTAAAGCCTAACCTTTATAACCTAGATAGCGCAGTCATAGCACGCATCAGCTAATGGGAGCCCGGCGATGGTAGCTGCTGCTCCACCTACAAGGTAGATTCGAAGGTAGTGAAAATTATCTGTGCTTCCAAGAGTCGTGTTTCTATGGACGCTGCAGTTGAAGTTCTCCCAGAACGGCTTCCGTTGAAACACGTCCTCGTGAAAAGTATTGATGGTCACGGTTGGTAGGCGCGCACAGAAGACCTGAAATGAAGCCGTCGTTTAGGCAAGTGGCGTTTTATGCGCTGCCAAAAGTGCAGCCTTCACCATGCCTGCGACGCTGAGCTCATCCAGCCTGCACTGAAGACGAGTCAGTCTCAAGCATATGGTTATTGAAGTGCATAGGGGAAGTTATGTACCACACTGCTTTCCTGTGGGCGACCCATTTGATCCCGAGCTATGGCTCCTACCATAGAGGCTACATCTCACCAAACGCCAACTCGCGTGTCTCTACCCCGTGGGCTTGCTGCTGTTTCTTTAAGGGAAAAGTCACTGCGGAAGTTTTGTTGCCCGAGATTCAACGCGCCTGCGGCAATAGCAGGTAGGATAATGCACTCTTGCTAGCAAATTTTCATTTTCTATCCTAAAGGAACAGCTTGTATGTTGTACCAGCCTATTCGGATGAATAACCAGTTTTAATGTGTGTAAAGTGGAGTTCCTAGATTTTTTTGACGGTGGTGGCTCGCTAACCTGATGTAAAGTAGAGCTTGTACCACGTCCATACACTTTACCTGACTCCAGCCTGAAGTACATCCAGGACGTCTGAAAATTTTTGCAGCACACCCGAAAATGCCGCACCGCGAGAAGGTGGGACACCTACTAAAGGGCATTACAGATATTGCATTCTATCTTCTACTTTGCAAATGATGTACCACTATCGCGCCCCTCCTTAAATAGTGCGACGCTTTCATAAAGCGAAATGTCGCAAACATCACACCAGCTTACGTGATCGCCTCCCACGGCATGCACCTTATGGAGCAAGAATAAGCTTTCGGTACCGCGTCCACAAGTGACTCCTTAGAGGTTATACGTGACAGATTCATAAAAATTGCCCTCACTGAAATTCATGCTGTGGTCTCACAGTTCATGTTCATGACTTCCATACACTAGCGGTACCTGTAACCATCTTAATGTTGTAAGCCATTGTAAGGGGAGAAATCGGCAACCCGGGAATTCATTTTAATATATCCCTTACAACACCGCTATCTTTGCTAAGGATTCCTTAATAATTTCATCGAGACTGACATGCTTGTACGTTACAATGTTGTCGATAGTTACCGTCCCGCACTCCTGTTTACTGCAGAACACCCGATGAATGACATACTGATTGAAACTGCTCTCGCGTTGGTGACAGAGCCCGTTACAGCAGCAGAAAAATTTGGGTCGTCTCTATGCTAGCAGTTCTCCTATAAAAGCTAATCCGGTGGCCGGTCTTCAATACTCGATCGTATAGGCGTCGAGTTTTCATTTTTCCGGACGGTGCGGGGTACAAGGTGAGCAATTCAGTCGGTCATCCCATATATATATATATATATATATATATATATATAACCATACACAGAAATAAGGGTTGGCAGTCCGAGAAAACATCGCGAAAGCAAAGGGGATGATGTGGTAGATCATTGAAACAGATTAAGAATTTGGAAAGAAAGAAAGAAAGTGAAGAAAAAATGCCCGCCAGGTGGGATCCGAACCCACGACCCCAGAATACCCAGAAAGTGAATGGGAAAATCGCCCCGCCGTAGCGTAGTGGTTATCGCACCAGACGGTATTCTGGAGGTCGTGGGTTCGGATCCCACCTGGCGGGCATTTTTTCTTCACTTTCTTTCTTTCTTTCCAAATTCTTAATCTGTTTCAATGATCTACACATCCTCCCCTTTGCTTTCCGAGGTTTTCTCGACTGCCAACCTTATTTCTGTGTTATTTTCAACGAGCCCCTCATTTCCTATTCTGATTCGCTACATGCATAGCGAGGGCCTCTGTTCTGGCAGTCTTTGTGCCAAAGGGAGCTTAAGAGGGTTCAAAGCTGGTCGACCACTCTGGACATGTCGTAGACACTCGATCACGACCCGGGGGTTAAAAAGAAGGTCCCCTTCACCCCGATAGTCCGAATGGCGCTGGCTACCACCACCCCCAAGCACAGGAAACAAACATACCTAACATAAATACCCCAGAAAGTGAATGGGAAAATCGCCCCGCCGGTAGCGTAGTGGTTATCGCACCAGACCGGTATTCTGGAGGTCGTGGGTTCGGATCCCACCTGGCGGGCAATTTTTTCTTCACTTTCTTTCTTTCTTTCCAAATTCTTAATCTGTTCAATGATCTACCACATCCTCCCCTTTGCTTTCCGAGGTTTTCCTCGACTGGCCAACCCTTATTTCTGTGTTTTTTCAACGAGCCCCTCAATTTCCTATTCTGATTCGCTACATGCATAGCGAGGGCCTCTGTTCTGGCAGTCTTGTTGCCAAAGGGAGCTTAAGAGGGTTCACAGCTGGTCGACCACATCTGGACATGTCGTAGCACTCGAGTCACGACCCGGGGGTTAAAAAGAAGGTCCCCTTCACACCCGATTAGTCCGAATGGCGCTGGCTACCACCCCAAGCACAGGAAACAAACATACCTAACATAAATACCCCAGAAAGTGAATGGGAAAATCGCCCCCGCCGGTAGCGTAGTGGGTTATCGCACCAGACAGGTATTCTGGAGGTCGTGGGTTCGGATCCCACCTGGCGGGCATTTTTTCTTCACTTTCTTTCTTTCTTTCCAAATTCTTATCTGTTTCAATGATCTACCACATCCTCCCCTTTGCTTTCCGAGGTTTTCTCGACTGCCAACCTTATTTCTGTGTTATTTTCAACGAGCCCCTCATTTCCTATTCTGATTCGCTACATGCATAGCGAGGGCCTCTGTTCTGGCAGTCTTGTTGCCAAAGGGAGCTTAAGAGGGTTCAAAAGCCTGGTCGACCACTCTGGACATGTCGTAGACACTCGAGTCACGACCCGGGGGTTAAAAAGAAGGTCCCCTTCACCCCGATTAGTCCGAATGGCGCTGGCTACCACCCCCAAGCACAGGAAACAAACATACCTAACATAATACCCCAGAAAGTGAATGGAAAAATCGCCCGCCCCGCCGGTAGCGTAGTGGTTTATCGCACCAGACCGGTATTCTGGAGGTCGTGGATTCGGATCCCACCTGGCGGGCATTTTTTCTTCACTTTCTTTCTTTCTTTCCAAATTCTTAATCTGTTTCAATGATCTACCACATCCTCCCCTTTGCTTTCCGAGGTTTCTCGACTGCCAACCCTTATTTCTGTGTTATTTTCAACGAGCCCCTCATTTCCTATTCTGATTCGCTACATGCATAGCGAGGGCCTCTGTTCTGGCCAGTCTTGTTGCCAAAGGGAGCTTAAGAGGGTTCAAAGCTGGTCGACCACTCTGGACATGTCGTAGACACTCGAGTCACGACCCGGGGGTTAAAAAGAAGGTCCCCTTCACCCCGATTAGTCCGAATGGCGCTGGCTACCACCCCCAAGCACAGGAAACAAACTAACTAACATAAATACCCCCAGAAAGTGAATGGGAAAATCGCCCCGCCGGTAGCGTAGTGGTTATCGCACCAGACCGGTATTCTGGAGGTCGTGGGTTTCGGATCCCACCTGGCGGGCATTTTTTTCTTCACTTTCTTTCTTTCTTTCCAAATTCTTAATCTGTTTCAATGATCTACCACATCCTCCCCTTTGCTTTCCGAGGTTTTCTCGACTGCCAAACCCTTATTTTTGTGTTATTTTCAACGAGCCCCTCATTTCCTATTCTGATTCGCTACATTGCATAGCGAGGGCCTCTGTTCTGGCAGTCTTTGTTGCCAAAGGGAGCTTAAGAGGGTTCAAAGCTGGTCGACCACTCTGGACAATGTCGTAGACACTCGAGTCACGACCCGGGGGTTAAAAAGAAGGTCCCCTTCACCCCGATTAGTCCGAATGGCGCTGGCTACCACCCCCAAGCACAGGAAACAAACATACCTAACATAAATACCCCAGAACGTGAATGGGAAAATCGCCCCGCCGGTAGCGTAGTGGTTATCGCACCAGACCGGTATTCTGGAGGGTCGTGGGTTCGGATCCCACCTGGGGGCATTTTTTCTTCACTTTCTTTCTTTCTTTCCAAATTCTTAATCTGTTTCAATGATCTACCACATCCTCCCCTTTGCTTTCCGAGGTTTTCTCGACTGCCAACCCTTATTTCTGTGTTATTTTCAACGAGCCCCTCATTTCCTATTCTGATTCGCTATATATATATATATATATATATATCCGAGTGGCGCTGGATACCACCCCAAGCGCACGAAACAACAACACCTGAACATAAATACCCCAGAAAGTGGAGGCTAAAGTAGCCCCGCCAGTAGCGTAGTGGTTATCGCACCAGACGAGTATTCTGGAGGTCGTGGGTTCGGATCCCACTTGGCGGGCATTTTTTCTCCACTTTCTTATTTTTCAAATTATTTATCTTGAGCTACTACATCCTCCCCTTTGCTTTCCGAGGTCTTCTTGACTGCCAATTCTTATTTCTGTGTTATGTATATATATAAATATATATTTATATATGATATATATAGATATATAGTATAATATATATATATATATAGATATATATATATATAGATATATATATATATATATATAATATATATATATATATATATATATATATATATATATATATATATATATATATATATATATATACAAAATTTGTGTATATATACAATGTTCTACAAAATACATTACGAGGGTTCTGCCTTCAGCAGTCTGAAATGCCTTTGGCTATCCCCGACTTCCGACCACGTCCAAGGAGGTTATATAAAACTTCTGGAGTGGAGGCCGCCCATAGCGGGCAACGCGGGGAGGTGAAGCCGGGCGAACCGGTCGGCGGCCATATTGCCGTGGGTAGAAAAGGCGCTGCGCCGGCAGGGACGCTGAAGTGCGGTCCCGTTTTTTGGCTTTACAAGGTAGAAAACGATGGTCAGCTAGTATATCGATTACGATATTTGAGGGCAGACTGAATTTTGCCTTACGCTCAAGGTTTTGACGTAAGATATGGTTCAAGCAGCGAGTTCGCCTGTGTATATCTTACGGTGGTCAACAGAGCTGTCGATGAGGGAAAACGCGCAGCGCTTTGCTAAAGGCACTACCCCTGATTTTATTTCAATAAACATTTATTCGGTATAGCTAAGGCTATAGACCGCCCCCTTAACATTAAAATTACCTCATGTTGGGCGCCATTGCAAGAGATTCCGCGTTTAGGGTTACTATTAGCCGTGATTTCACGCTGGAAGTGGCGGGACACGCGAAAGCGCGATTATTTGACGCTTGTTTCTTTTAGCGGCGTGGCTAGGATTAATGAATGCTTCGTCATTAATGATTAATAACTAATAATGCAGCAGCGGTTCGAATGGTTTTTAAGCAGTACGGCAAGAATCATATCCCTCAGGATATTGCAATCTTTATATGTAGTGCAAATGCAGGTTTTCTCGTTTAAACAACATGCAGTTTTGCCCTTGCCGAAGACCAAATTAAGCACAAGCTTTTGATTGATTGATTGGTTGATTGATTGATTCATTGTGGGATTTAACGCGCTGACGCAACGCAGGCGATGAGGGGCGCCGTAGTGGAGGGCTCTGGATTAATTTTGACCACCTGGGGAATCTTTAACGTGCACCGAAATCTCGTTCACACAGTAGTTTTCGCTTTTCGCCTTCACCAGAAAAGCGGGCTGCCGCGGCAGGCAATCGAACCCGCGTTGTTGGGATGAGCAGCACAGTGCATTAGCCACTGATCCAACGCGGCGGGTCAATTTCCAGCTTTGCAATCGTATTTTGCGAAATGGATTTGGCACACACTGAAGCACGTTGAAGCAGGTTTTTTTTATTCCGCGTGCACTTTACAGAAGGCATGGGACTCCCATTGACTTTATTTTTCACATCCAGATGGTTACTTAATTGGATGCACGACTACATTAACCGCGAACGTTGGCACGATAGTAGCGTGCTATTGATAAGAAAACTACTCGCAGGAGGTTACTCAATCACATTCACAACCTCGTTGACCGCGCAAGTTCGGACGCGAGCATCGTGCTATTGATAACAAAATCACGCGGACGAAGAACGCGGGAGAGCATTGCGGTGCATCAAAGACTTCTACGAAACAGCGCTAACGAGAAACGTCAGTGTATTCACGTATGGCCGGATGTAAAGGAAATGTATTAAAAAAGAGTGCCTTGATTTTTTACGGTAACTGCCTTAGCAATACTCTGCATTTAAATTAGTGCGGAAAAACAATTTTACAAACACGTGATTTCGCGCAGCCAAGCGACTACAGGACCACCACAACTACGAGCGAAAACATTCGCATATCTGCGTAAACAAGCGCGTACGGTATGCTCAGTAAGCGGACAGCAGGTGCTACGGCAAATTTTCCCTTTACATCACGCACAAACGGCGGGCAAATGTGCACTCATAACGTTATAATACTAGTAATGCCCTCGAAACCCAAAACAAACAGATACCCTCAGTACTTACAGATGAAAGGTGATCCCCGACGCCTTCTTCGCGCGATTAGCGCAGCCGAACGCGACGCACGAGCAGACCATTTCTGCTTTCTACACCTTTGGATCGAACGAGGATCGAACGAACACGAGTTCTGCTCTTTGGCAAGAGAGAACTCGGAAGAACGGCACATGGGGCAGAAAAAAATGTCATTGTGTCTACTGTTTATTTTAGTTGTTAGCGCACAAGAATGTAAATAATTACCAGATGTGTGAGCCCCCGGCGCACGCACGGGCGACTTGCGAAGCGCTTAACTAGAAACACGGAGAGGGGAGCATAACCGAAACCACATGCGGCGAAATGAACGCGCGCAAGAAAAGCTCGGTGCGCTTGAAGGTAGCCGCATGAGAGAATCAACTTGCAAAACAAAACAAAAGAAAACAAAAAAAGAACGGAAGCAAAAATATAACGTAACCCGCCGCAAAAACAAGTACATTATGCGACGAATGCAATGCGTCTGCTACCGCGGAACGAGTTTTCTACCCACGGCAAGATGGCGGCCGTCGGCGTCAGTTTTTGAGCCCCATCTCCACTCCAGAAGTTCTATACAACCTCCTCGACCACGTCTTACGTGCCGCCACTGGGAAAAGACGTTCTACGTCTTCCCGCGGTCGTCGAGGGGCGGCGCTATTTGACCGGGCTCTGAGCAGTCGTAAAATACAAAACCCCGCGGTATAGTCGAGAGAGGAGTCGCCGCGGAACTAGCTCAGTGGTGGAGCACAGCACCCGTTATGCGGAGATTGTGGGTTCGATTCCCGCTTCCGGAAAAAAAGGCGAATTTTTTCCCGACTTGAATTTTCATTTATTTATTCCAGCATAGAAAAAAGGCAATCATACCTCATTCGGCACTATAAAACACTTAAAAACGCCAAACAGCACTGGCAATAAGGACTGCAACTTTGATATGTGTCCTTACGGAATCCCTCGTCCTGTACGTCTCTGTTCTACAAAATGCATTACGAGGGTTCTGGCTCAGCAGTCTGAAATGCCTTTGGCTATCCCCGACTTCCGACCACGTCTTACGTGCGGCCGCTAAGAAAAGACGTTCTACGCTCTTCCCGCGGTGGTCGAGGGGCGGCGCTAGTTGACCGGGCTCTGAGCAGTCGTAAAATACAAAACCCCGCGGTATAGTCGAGAGAGGAGTCGCCGCGGAACTAGCTCAACGATAGAGCACCGCACGCGTTATGCGGAGGTTGTGGGTTCGATTCCCGCCTCCGAAAAAACAGCGCCTTTTTTCTTGACTTTAATTTTGAAATATTTATTCCTCAATAAAAAAAATGCAATTATACCTCATTCGGCACTATAAAACACTGTGAAAAATGCCAAACAGCACTGGCAATAAGGACTGCAACTTTGCAATATATATATATATATATATATATATATATATATATATATATATATATATATATATATATATATATATATATACATATATATATTATATATATATGTATATATATATATATATGCAACTTTTTTCCTTCTTCTTTTCGACTCAAAAATTTCTTCATCTCTTTATATGACCCACCACAACCTCCCTTTTGCTTTCCGAGGTTTTCTTGACTGCGAACCCTTATTTCTGTGTTATTTCACGGAACCCCCTCATTTCCCATTCTTCTGATTCGCTACATGCTTAGCGAGGGCCTCTGTTCTTGCAGTCTTGGTGCCAAAGGGAGCTTAAGAGGGTTTAACGCTGGTCGACACTCTCGACATGTCGTAGACACTCGAGTCACGGCCGGGGGTTAAAAGAAGGTGCCCTTCACCCCGAGTAGTCCGAGTGGCGCTGGCTGCCACCCCCAAGGCAGGAAACCAAAAATTACTTAACATAAATACCCGAGAAAGTGCCGGGGAAACAGCCCCGCCGGTAGCGTAGTGGTTATCGCCCAGACCGGTATTCTGGAGGTCGTGGGTTTCGGATCCCACCCGGCGGGCATTTTTTACACCACTTTCTCTTCGACTCAAAAATTTTCTTCATCTCTTTCTATGACCCACCACAACCTCCCCTTTTGCTTTCCGAGGTTTTCTTGACTGCCAACCCTTATTTTTCTGTGTTATTTTCACGGAAGCCCCTCATTTCCAATTTTCTGATTCGCTACATGCTTAGCGACTGCCTCTGTTCTGGCAGTCTTGGTGCCAAAGGGAGCTTAGAAGGTTTAACGCTGGTCGACCACTCTCGACATGTCGTAGACACTCGAGTCACGGCCCGGGGGTTAAAAAGAAGGTGCCCTTCACCCCGAGTAGTCCGAGTGGCGCTGGCTACCACCCCCAAGTGCAGGAAACAAAAATTACTTAACATAAATACCCGAGAAAGTGCCGGGGAAACAGCCCCGCCGGTAGCGTAGTGGTTATCGCACCAGACCGGTATTCTGGAGGTCGTGGGTTCGGATCCCACCCGGCGGGCATTTTGTCACCACTTTCTTTTCGACTCAAAAATTTTTCATCTCTTTCTATGACCCACCACAACCTCCCCTTTGCTTTCCGAGGTTTTCTTGACTGCCAACCCTTATTTTCTGTGTTATTTTCACGGAGCCCCTCATTTCCAATTTTCTGATTCGCTACATGCTTAGCGAGTGCCTCTGTTCTGGCAGTCTTGGTGCCAAAGGGAGCTTAAGAGGGTTTAACGCTGGTCGACCACTCTCGACATGTCGTAGACACTCGAGTCACGGCCCGGGGGTTAAAAAGAAGGTTCCCTTCACCCCGAGTAGTCCGAGTGGCGCTGGCTACCACCCCCAAGTGCAGGAAACAAAAATTACTTAACATAAATACCCGAGATAGGGCTGGGGAAACAGCCCCGCCGTAGCGTAGTGGTTGTCGCACAAGACCGGTATTCTGGAGGTCGTGGGTTCGGATCGTGGGTCCGGCGGGCATTTTTTCACCACTTTCTTTTCGACTAAAAAATTTCTTCATCTCTTTCTATGACCCACCACAACCTCCCCTTTGCTTTCCGAGGTTTTCTTGACTGCCAACCCTTATTTTCTATATAAATTATATAATATATATATATATATATATATATATATATACAAAGTAGAAGTACACTCTTCGGAGACTTCATTTCCAACGTTTCGACCTGAGACAGGTCTTCCTCAGGAATGAAAGCTTTTTGGGTAAAATCGTACGGGCCCAGTTTTCGTTTTGTTGATGACTATTTGGTGTTTCTGCAGGGGACCATGGATTAGCCAACGTGGTATGGATGTGTGTTAAAGGTTTTCACTGAAAACAGAGGAGGTCTACAGTTCACCCTGGCAATTACCCTAGCAATGATGAACTCCAGTTTCTTGACTTACGGCTTCGCTTTAAGTCAGATCAATGTGTGTTTCTTGTATAAGCCAAGGTCAAAGAAACCACTGTTGAATTACAATTCAGGACACTCGAAGCTCATAAAGAACGGAATAGCCTTATCCTGCTTACGGGCGTCATTGACACGTTGCTGTTCTGATTCAGTCTGGGAGGCTTTTCATGGTGAGGTTTCTAGGCTTAAAGAGGCAGGTTTTTCCTCATACCACACTCAGGATGACGGCAGATAAACTGGTAAGGCTTCTAAAAATGCAGGGAGGTTGCTCGAGAGGCTGGGTCCTCAAGAAAAGGAGCAAAACGTTTGCTGTTTTGGCCCTACGTACATAGGATTGTCGCACGGGCTGAAAAAGGTAGCAGCACGGTTTAGGGTGGACGTAGTGTTTTTCTTTCCCCGGTTTAAATTAAAAAGCATTTGTCCGGCCGCCCAACGCCGGTTGCTGAAGATGAGCTGGGAAAGAAAGAAAAGTGCGGTGTGTAGTAAATCATGTATCACCCTTTGTACCGTGCTCTGTGGGCTGTTGTTTACAGATTCCTTTAACTTGCGGAAAAGTGTATGTTGGTCAAACAGGTCGCTGCTTAAACGTTCGATTATTGGAGCATCGCAACAAGCTTAAAAAGATGATTACGCACGTCTGGCCGAACATTGCCCGCACGTGTGAGCACCGATGCTATCCGCTTTTGCCGCGAAACAGATATCTTGTTTAGCATAAAGACAGGCGCAAGAGAGAGTGATGGAATCATACTACATCAGAAAGTGGGGGAGAGATTGTATCAGTGAAACATCAGTTGTCCTGCACGAAAAAGAATTTGGTTATTTGGACTGGTCGTCGCGATAAGGTATTCTTGTGTTAAGAAATGTGCGTTGTCAACAGTGGAGTGTTTTCGTCTTGATAGTATGTCATTGGCTGGTGTGGGCACGTGGCATGGTGGGGGAGGAGGATTCTGTGTATGTATAAGTAGTTACGTCTTTTCCAATAAATCGAGTTGAAAGTCAGCGCTAGTCCTGTCCACTTCTTTCTTTTTGTGTCCCTGTTAGTTCGCGCTGTTCCCAAAGATACGTCAAGAAGGGGATCGGCAATTAGGCGACCGGAAATTCTCTAAGCCTCTTCTATAAGACCCTACTAAAGAACACCAAAAAATTGTAAATAGCGTGCTGCAGCAACTTGTGGGGGCCCGAGAAAATGATAGAAAACTTGCCACGGCCACGGCACTAACATCGGCCCACCCAGTGGTTGGCTCTTTTACGTGCTTCCAAAATTACACAAAAAATGGAAATCCCGGCTGCCCAATTATATTGGGAATACCCACCATCACAGAGCCAATTTCAAGTTATATAGAATACCTCATTCGCGTTATACCCCCTCAATTTCCATCATACTTACGGGACACAAACCATTTTCTCCAAGAAATCGAGGGCATGGTTCTGCCGCACGGTTCATTTCTCGTAACATTGGACATGACCTCCCTTTATACCAACATTCCGCACAGCGATGGCATCGATGCCCTCATTCAGTCGTACAACGAACACCGCGAAGAAGACGCTCCCAGCCCGAGGGTTGTCGAGGTATTAACGCGTCTCGTATTAGAACTAAACAGTTTTTAATTTGAAAACCAATATTTTCTCCAACCAAGTGGTACTGCGATGGGAACAAAAATGGCCCCCAATTATGCCACCATATTCATGTACAATATTGAAACCAAATTCCTCTCTACTTCAGACAGTTCACCTGCACTGTACAAGCGATTCCTTGACGACATTTTCATGATCTGGACAGACACTGAGCAACGACTTATTGGCTTTATAGAAGAATTCAACACAGTTCATCCTAATATCTCATTCACCTACGAGTACTCTCGCACGTAAATTAGTTTCTTGAACGTTCAGGTTCATGTGCGGGCGGGGTCACTGGAGACGAGTCTGTACAGGAAACCTACAGACAGAAACAGTACCTGCACTTCAACAGCTGCCACCCACGCCATTGCAGAACGGCTATTGTTTATTCCCAGGCCCATAGATTTAGAAGAATTTGCTCCAGGGATGAAGACTTTCGTTCGAACGCCAGCCGAATGCGGGGCGTCCTCGTCAAACAGCGTTACCCGCCTGCCCTTGTGGACGATGCCATTTCTAGGGCGGCAAGTTTAAATCGTAACACACTGCTACAGGGGTCGCACGTAAATGATGGGAATAATTCCCGCGCTAATTTAGTCTTAACTTTTACTAGCAGCCCGCCAAACGGGAATAAAATTTTAAAAAAGCACTTCAACATTCTCCAGCAGAGCGAGCGACTTTCCAAAATTTTCAGTGATCCTCCGCGTGTAATATACAGGCGCCCAAAAAGCATTGGGGACTATCTTGTCCACGCCAAAGACACGGACCCCAGCAATTAGGCTGCCAACCGTGTGGCAAAAACCGATGTTTGGTGTGTAAACACGTGCAGACCGGGAGGGTGGCAATTAGCACACATTCGGAATTCCGATATTTTATACGTGGGTCATTTGATTGTGACTCGTCCAATTTGGTTTACCTATTGGAGTGTGGCGGATGTAATATGCAGTACATAGGGCAGACGGATGGACCTTTTCGAATGCGGTTTAACAATCACCGCTATCACACCAAGGCACTCCCAAACCTTCCCTTGTCCAGACACCTAGCGATGCAAAATCACTCTTTCGATGACATTAAAGTCACGCTTCTACAGAGCAGTTTTTCTAGCTGTAGGGAGCGAGAACAATGTGAGTCTTACTTAATCTACAAATTAAATACCGTGATGGGGGTCGTAATGAGAGTCCTGGAACTATGACTGTAATTTGTATGCTGCATGACCATTGAAGCATTGTGACCCCGGGAGATACGAGACCTTGTAGTTTTGTTGTCCTTTTGCTATGCTCACATTAAGCCCTTCGTGGGCATCGGCCTTTCCCGCGCAGGGCATTGCACCGTCTGAGGTTTACAGGCAGCCTGTTGTCCCAGGGTTGAGGTTGTACATTGTAACACCAACAACCTCCCGTTATGTTACGCGGTCACTATAATTATCTCGTCCGCTCCCGACCCCCTACCAACACTTCCCTTCCCGCCCCCGCTATATTTTTTTATTCTTATTTTTTATTTTTATTTTTACTCTGTCATTTGCTTGTCTTAACGCTTAGCAAGCATAACACGCCTCATTAATAACCAGATTGTACCCATTGCCTGTTTATGTCACCATATGTCACACCCTTTTTATCCTTGAGAAATGTGAAATGGAATGTTGAAGCTTTTAATTCCAACCGGGCGTGTAAGAAGTATTTCATTTTGGTGTCTGTTGTGGCTTATGTCTCGGGTGTCTTGTAATCCCATTGTGAACCCCAAAGCTGGTGTTCACGGAGTGCGCGCGTCCTTCCTGTCTTTTCGCTCATGTTTTGCTTTGCTTCTATTTTTTATCGTTTCCCTCTTTTTCTTTTTTTCTATTTTTTGGTCGCCCCGGAGGCACGGCACATACCGACGGTGGCCTCTCTCTTCTTGTTTTCATGTTGTTGTTTTTTTTTAATTGCCGCGCTCCGCCATATTTTCGTAGATTGGGCACAGGGGTCCACGCTTGCTGGCGACAGGTGCCGGCAACGTGCCCAGGGCTAGCAGTTAACAGGCCGTGCATTGACCTGGCGCGACACGACGCGACGCCGTGTACAAAGGGAGAGGGAGGCGTAGGGCGGGGAAGGGGACGCCTCAAATGGGCTCCCCCATTGGCTTTTGTGGGACCCCCCAAAGTTGTGGAGGCTGGCTGCGCTTCAGATACAGTAATGAGCCCCGCTTGCCATTCTCAACCTTGCCGCTGAAGACGGTCGGTAGTTAATCCTTATTACCGGTGACGCGCATGTAAACTCGCTGCTCGTGGTGACGTGTTCTTTGTAGTTGTTGCCCTCTCGAAGACACCGGATGTTTTTGGGCCTTTCGCCACCCATGAACTCGTCGCATTTCTGTTTGTCCCACCACTCGCGTTCATGCAGTGTGTTTCTCCTTGCCTCTTTCTTGCCTCCTCCTTGCCACCCTTGTTCCCCCCCTCTTCCTTGCGGTTTTTTTTCGCTTGCTTTAGGCAGAATTAGCTCTGTATGGTGTGTGTGGTCGTTTGTGTTTGTTTCCCATGTGGCTTGTGTTTCGGGGCGCCGCCCCCACTCTGGGTCCGTACGATTTTACCCAAAAAGCTTTTCATTCCAGAGGAAGACCTGTCTCAGATCGAACGTTGGAAATAAAGTCTCCGAAGAGCGTACTTCTACTTTGTGCATATTCCTGCAGCAACTAAGGACTCTACTTCACGACTATATATATAATATAGATATAGTATATTATGATATGAGGTAAGTAGCGGTAACATTGCGTTTATTATGAAGACCAATTCGTCAGAGAAGAAAGCCAATCCCTATGGTGGGGCTATGTGCCACGAAGAGGAAGAAGGGTGCGAGGGGATCCGACGAAGGGGAACGGTTTGTTGTCCGGATTGTTCGGCGGTGATCTTGAGCGAGAGGACAGCCTTCGGACCGGACGCCAGCTGTTCCAGTACCGGGTGCGCGACCGTGGTTCCCCTGCGACGGCCTGGAAAGGCGACGGCCAGGGAACGACAGCACGGACCAAGCGCCCCACGACCTGCCCACGTTCGAGGAAGTTCCGCCGGCGCGCCGAAGACGCTCCAGCCAATCTGCACACTCCCGAACAGCTCATCCAACACGTGAGACTGTTGCAGTTGGCCAACTTGACTTCCGTTCAAACGGACTCGTGTTTTTTTAGTTAGCAGCCCTGTTTAGTTTTTTCTTTCCGTCGCTTCTTACTCCGCGTGTTTCTGCTACTACCCAACCCCATAAAGCGTGCCATCTTCTGTTCTTCGCCATGTTCCTGTGCCCTGTCTTGTTATTCTCCCGTCCGTAACGCTGGGGATCGTTAGAAGAGCCTGTATTACATCACATCTGGCGTCCCGCGACAGGACTCTTCATTACTTAACCCGAGGAGCTAACGTCACCAGCAGGAGGATTGGAGAGTGCGAGACGTGACATGGAACTGGACAAACTAGTCACGCTTGGTACCCAACTGGGTCTGAGGGACTCTGAGCTCCGTGAATGGGTGAGGGCAGAGCAAGATCGGATGAGAGCTGAGAGGGCAGCAGAACGTGAGGCTAACAAGGCAGCTGCAGAGCTGGAGCATGCGAACCTTCAGCTGAAGTTAAGACTGCAGGAAGGTGCCAGGAACAATCCGCAGAGCAACGAAGCGAGCGCATCAGCGGCAGCACCGGCGCCTATCTCCATAAGCCCACACAATTTCATTCCCCCCTTTGACGATCGTCGGGATGATCTAGACGCCTACCTCATGAGGTTTGAGAGGATAGCGCTCGCGCAACAGTGGCCGGAAGATAAATGGGCTGTTGGCCTGAGCATGTGTCTGACTGGAGACGCTCTCACAGTCATCGGGAGAATGACGCCGGAGGACTCTCTGAATTACCAGAAGGTTAAACTGGCTCTTCTCCAGCGATTTCGATTCACGGCTCAGGGCTATAATGACAAGTTCCGCCATGCCAAGGCTGAAGATGGAGAAACTGGGCTACAGTTCGCTTCCCGCCTGTCAGGATATTTTGATCGGTGGATCGAGACGTCGGGCGTACCAAAGACATTTGATAGCCTACGCGACAAAATGATCGCCGAGCAGTTCCTGAAGTGCTGCAGCCAGGAACTTGTGGTCTTCATTAAAGAAAGAGACTGCCAGACCATTAACCAAATGGCCGAGGTTTCCGATCGGTTTCTGGAAGCCCAGTCTCTAAAGAACTTGGGCAAGTTCATGGAAGACACTCCGACACACGCAGGCTCGAGTCATACGGATTGCGCTGCAAAGAAAGGCCGACCTGCTTTATTTGTGGTAGAGTTGGACATCGCGCTCCTGATTGCCGTATGACGGGACAAGCTGCAATCTGCTCGAAGTGTCACCAAACCAGGCCACAAAAGCGAGACCTGTAAATTCGGGAGAACCTCAATCCCAAACAAGTTTCTGCTTGTGTAGTAGTGACATCCCGGAAAAGGAGGACGAGGTACTCGTCCTTACTTGCATACTTCTGATCCCAATCCGCGGAAGACGTTTGGGAGGGAGACGCAAATCAACCAGGACGCTCCGCCGACAACTTACCTGTTGTTACCGGTCAGATGTACGGGAATCCGTAACTGTGCTGCGGGATTCCGGAAGCTAACACAGTAATTGTACGCAAAGAGCTCGTGCCAGATACGTGCCTGACAGGTCAAGCCACCACCGTGTTGTTCCTGGACAAGACTACACAGCGCCTCCCAGAGGCGTATATCAAAATCCATACGCCCTACTTTTCAGGCCACGTCCTGGCAAAGTGCATGACTGACCCACTTTACGACTTGGTCCTGGGTAACATCCCAGGTGCGAGAGATCCATGCGATCCTGACCCGAACTTCACCCAACAAGCACAGCAAGCAGATGACATGAAGAAGCTACGTGCGCGCCGCCGTAAGCACAGCGACACCAGCGACAACAAGCCACCCGAAGTAGTATCCGTTGTCAAGGAAGATAACTTGAAAACAAAGAACTTCACATTCGCTGAGGTGACAAGAGAGGAGATGAAGGCAAAGCAATGTGAAGATAGAACTTTGCGTAGGTGCTTTAAGAGGCAAGGTAAGGAAGTCACATCTCGAAGGGGTAACACCTACCTATTTGTCAAAGAGGACGGCTTGCTGTACCGACGATGCCAGCTCACATCGGGTCAACAGTACAAACAACTCGTAATTCCAAAACAATTCCGATACTCTGTGCTCGAGACAGCGCACAACAACATTAGACCCTGCTACAAAGACATTCGGAAGACAACAGAGACCATTCTTCACGAATTCTACTGGCCGAATATCTACGCCGACATTAAAACATTCGTCAGATCTTGCAATGTTTGCCAGCGGAATGCTCGAAATCATGAAGTTGGTGTAGTGCCTTTGTGCAAGACGCCTATTTGTGCGACAGCGTTCTCTTACAGACTGACGCATTCGACAAACATGTAGGAGCCGCGCTTCTGCAAGAGTGGCCCTTCTAGTATTTCTTAGGACACTGATCCACTGTACAGTGCATTCGGCTTAGTGACAACGTTGATGCCTATATCTTCAGTAGAGTGTGAACATCCGCTTGTGTTATTTCCCCACCACCAGTGGTTTTCTTCTTCGGTGGAGTAGTGAGGCTGTGAAAGTGTGTGTCTACGCCAACAACTTTCTAAAGTGGGGAGACATGTGAGGAAGTAGCGGTACATTGCGTTTATGAAGACCAGTTCGTCAGAGAAGAAAGCCAATCCCTATGGTGGGGCTATGTGCCACGAAGAGGAAGAAGGGTGCGAGGGGATCCCGAAGAAGGGGGCGGTGTGTTCCGGATTGCTCGGCGGTGATCGTGAGCGAGAGGGACAGCCTTCGGACCGGACGCCGCTGTTCCAGTACCGGGTGCGCGACCGTGGTTCCCCTGCGACGGCCTGGAAGGCGACGGCCAGGGAACGACAGCACAGACCAGCGCCCCACGACCTGCCCACGTTCGAGGAAGTTCCGCCGGCGCGCCGAAGACGCTCCAGCCAATCTGCACACTCCCGAACAGCTCATCCAACACGTGAGACTGTTGCAGTTGGCCAACTTGACTTCCGTTCAAACGGACTCGTGTTTTTTTAGTTAGCAGCCCTGTTTAGTTTTTTTTCCCGTCGCTTCTTACTCCGCGTGTTTCTGCTACTACCCAACCCCATAAAGCGTGCCATCTTCTGTTCTTCGCCATGTTCCTGTGCCCTGTCTTGTTCTTCTCCCGTCCGTAACGCTGGGGATCGTTAGAAGAGCCTGTATTCCATCACAATATAAATATATTATATATATATATATATATATATATATATATATATATATATATATATATGTATATATATATTTATATGGTCGATATGGTCGAACAAAAGAAGTTTCCAATGGTCCAGAAAAAATATCAAAAGTAGATTCCGACGCAAGTCTCAAAAAACAAAAACAAACATGTTTACTAACGTTTCGACTGGTGGTCCAGTCTTCATCGGAGTAACATTTACAGTACACTGCAGAACGCTTTTATAGGGTGCGTGTGGAGAGAGGAGGAAGTTGCGCTACAGTGCGCCCTCTTTGAAAGAAATCATACTTCATCATTCAGCAAAACAAGAAAATACGCAAGACATACACTTGAGAGGGAATGAACTGCCCTCCCTCTTTTTTGGGAGAAAAGGTGCGCTACAATGCACCCTGTTTAAAAGTAATTATTGGCAAGTGGTAACAACAAAGAGAAAAGAAAAATGCAAAGGGGCGTCTAGGAAGGAGGTAAATTGGCGCCTCTCCTCATGGGAATTAACAGAAGAAGCGGGGGCGGGGAAGAGAAAGGAGTAAAGGCGGCAGAACGAGATAAGGAAGTGGGGAACGCGCGTCAGCACGTCATCGCTTTTCGTCTTAGGAATGTGTCAACAGAAGAAGCGGGGTGAAAGCGGCAGAACGAGATAAGGAACTGGGGAGCACGCGTCAGCGCGCCTTCGCTTTTCGTCTTAGGAATGTGTCACGTGAAGCCGGCGCTATGTGGCTAAGCCGGCGCTAAGAGGCTAATTGAGTGAACCTGGAGGGATAAAGCCGGCGCTGGTATGCCTAAAAAGAGGATTGGTCACGCAAGAAGCGAACGGAAGAAAGGCGAGTAATTATTGTGGCAAAACATGTCAACGCGCCTACGCCTTCGTTCAGCCCAGAGGATGCGGTTTTGAACTTAAATATGAGATATGATTCGCGAACTTCGCGTGCGTGGTTGCTGTTGAAATTGGATTCAATTATTGTTACCTTCAAATTATTAAATGAATGACCCGGGATTCCGACGTGACGGGACAAGGAAGGTTAGGAAGAGACTTGGTGTGTGCGCTATGATTGTTGAACCTTAATCTAAAAGCGTTCGCCGTCTGGCCAATATATTGCAGGTGGCAGGTATTGCACTCGAGCAGGTAAACTACGTTGGCGCTGTCACAGTTAAAATTTCCCTTCAGTTTTACAGAGAAGTGCGAGGCGGTGCTAGAGGCGGTTTTTGTTTTCGTCATGTGGGGGCATACCTGACATCGAGGCTTGTTGCAGGGCCCACAACTGGTCACTGGTGAATGGCTGAGCCTCGAAGATGTCAGAATGTCGCGCAGGTTTTTGTTTCGCCTATAGACAACACGTGGTGGTTCGGAAAATATAGATGCTAGTCGAGGACTTTGATTTAATATGTTGTGATGCTTTCGAAGTATGCCAGAAACATTCGGCACAGATGCGGAGTGAGTGAGAACTAGGTTACTTGAAGGGCGTCGGTCGGCTGGCTTCCTGGAGTTAAGGAGTTCATTGCGGCTCATCGCTCCTGCTCGGCCAATGGAATCGTCAATTAATTGGAGCGGGTACTTTTGTTTGAGCAGATCGTTTTTTAGTCCCTCACAGTTGGAAAGAAAATCTGTTTCCTTGGAGCATATCCGGAGGAAGCGGTGCGCTTGACTGTAGGGTATGCCCGTTTTCCAGTGCTTAATGTGACTACTTTGAAAATGCAAATATTGATGGGAGTCCGTCGGTTTTCGGTAAAGGGTGGTCTCTAATTTGTTCTGCGAGACAGATACCGTCACGTCGAGGAAGTTGATGCTGGTAGCGGAAACTGGTGTGAGAAAGAAATGTTAGGGTGGACCGCGTTAATCTCGGCTATAAATCTTAGGAGATTGGATTCTCCATGTGGCCAAATCAGAAAGACATCATCGATGAAGCGCTTGTAAAAAAATGGCTTCAAGTCGATGCTTGCAAGAAACTCCTCCTCGAGGACTGCCATGAAAATATTTGCAGAATTTGGCCCTATCCTTGTGCCCATGGATGTACCACTGACTTGAACATAGTGTTTGCCATTGAACTCGAAATTGTTTAGCTCAAGAATCAATCTCAGTAATAAGGCCAATGTCGAATTCTCGACGGGCTTAGGCTCCCGTGATTCACTGTAAGCGTGGATCACCGCTTGTATTCCATCTGAGTGGGGAATATTGGTATATAGTGACGTGATGTCCATGGTGACAAGCAGACAGCCACTGGGAATCTCAAGGTCTAATATTTCAGAGAGAAAGTGCTTGGTATCTCGTATGTATGAAGGAAAGTTAGGGGGAATTTTGTTGATTAAGTTGTCGACATAGAGGGAAATATTTTCGGTACCCTGCCTATGCCAGATACGATTGGGCGACCAGGGACATGTGCCTTGTGAATTTTGGGCAAAAGGTAGAACCTGCCTGCTATTGGGCTGAGTGGTATCAGAGAACGCACCGTCCGTTTTGTCTATTTCTTTGGCCTCCAGTAGTGCTTCGAGGTTTTCCTTGACAATTTCTTTATATTCAAAATTTGGATCAGGATTGAAGAATTTTGTAAAAGGATGTGTCGGATAATTGTCGGTCTGCTTCTTTGATGTAATCATCTCGATTCATTATCACTATTGCTCCACCTTTATCAGCGGGCTTGATTACAATTTCGTGGCGACATGCCAACTTCTCAAGTGATTCTTTCTCTTTAATTGAAAGGTTGGGTCTAAAAGGCGTCTTCTTTTTATAGGCTTCAAGCACGTCATGTTGTACTGCTCTAATATATAGATCTAGACATTTATCGCGCTGAGTCGGTGGCGTCCAGTGCTTGGAGCTGGGTAAAGAGCCGGCATTGTCCGTGTTAGGGCGCCCATGAAAGAATTCACGCAATCTCATGTTGCGAGCGAAATTGTCTAAATCTTTAAGAAGCTGGAATTCGCTGAAACCTCCCGTTGCTGGACAAAAACTTAGGCCTTTGGATAGTGTGCGAACTTCGATCTCTGTCAGCACAACACTGGACAAGTTCACTAAATTACTGGTGGGGAAGTCACTCTTCTCGGTCATTTTAGAGGATGATGGCATAGGAGGGGGTAATTCAAATTGCTTCGGAGGAGGGACCATGTCGCGAGACATTTTTTTAGACTTCATCGTGGCTATTGAGGACTTTTTCTTGAGTTCAAAGACAGCTAGAGAATCAGATTCATGTTGGGTGAGAAGAGGCACCAAAGTCGATTCTTGCTCATGCACAGATTTAACTTCCGATTTGTAGTGATCTAAAACAATACTGGTTAATTCTAGAGATGCAGAAGTTTAGGACATTTTTCCATCTAGCTTGGTTATGAGGGGACAATTCAGACGTAGCGGGTTCTAATTTCAACATGAGACCTTTCGGAACAGAAGAGTCATTCAAATAGTGGGTGAGTGAGGTGACGTGCAATTCAAAGCGAATGCGTTTTTCTGCCAATTTTCTAGCATTTTGGAAGTTCCTAGACAACGGTTAAAGGAGCAGATTTACCAGTGTATAAGGTGGGAAGTCAATTTTGGCGGTTGCTTGTTGAGGGCTCAGCATCGCTGCTCCGAAGGTTGTAGCAGCTATGGCTTGGCTGGGGTCTGTGCGGGAGCCGACGGCTGGGGTAGACGGCCCACGGCTGGAAGCCGATGGCGTGTGTCTCTGTGGAACCGATGGCGTCCTATTATGTCGGGGGGAGTCCTGGGTTGTCTGGCTCCGTGGCATCAGCTGAAGCGAAGCTGCACCACGTAGTCTCATCGCTGGGTCTTCGAAGACACAGGCGCCGGATATGACTGGCCATGATGGCGACTCCCTCAAAACTGACGTGAAGTCCATCGGCATCTAGTACCCCGTGCCGCCGGGAGCCACTCCAAGCCATGGTCCAGGTAGAATGTAGTCCGGGAACGGCGGCAGAAGTTACGGAGCAGTTTGATTGAAGCGGCAAGCTTCCTGATTGCAGCGGTCACCAGGGAACGGTTTCGGCCGCCCCGACGGCGATCAGTGCTCCTAGGGAGAATTAGGCTGGCGTACACGCGCGACACTTGGGGCCGCCTCCTGGTGATCGCGTCAAGCAGGGAGCGGTATTCCTTCGAACACGGCCGTCGCCTTTTTTGAAGGAAGGTCATTGGTGCCCACATTTAGAATAACAGTCTTGGCACTGTCTGGGATGGAGTCTAGAAGGTCGTGCACATCGCTGACGCATGCACCACACTGTGTCACGAAGGCAGGGGGTTCCTATGCGGTTGGGATCAAAATGCTGGAAGAGGTGCTTCGTTTGCGAGTCGCCGATGATTACTGTTGAAGTCGTGGTCTTGGGGTATCTCCACACAATGCTTTTGGACGTCGTCGGTGCTGGTGCCATGGTGAGTATACGGTCGAACAAAAGAAGTTTCCAATGGTCCAGAAAAAAATATCAAAAGTAGAGTCCGACGCAAGTCTCAAAAAACAAAAACAAACATGTTTACTAACGTTTCGACTGGTGGTCCAGTCTTCATCGGAGTAACATTTACAGTACACTGCAGAACGCTTGTATAGGTGCGTGTGGAGAGAGGAGGAAGTTGCGCTACAGTGCAAGAACCGGCTCTTCCGTGACACATTCCTTCAGCTTTTGACTACACGGGCAGAAGCCCGTGTAGTTAAAAGTGGCGCTGGCTACTACCCTCAAGCGTCAGATACACTTCTAGTAAATATAAATAGCCCAGAACGTGAAGGAGAACACAGTCGCCCAGATAGCCGAATTGGTAAGGCATTCGACATGTAATCGAAAGGCGTGGGCTCAGGTCCCCACTCTGGGCGCGTGTTTTTCTTTCTTTCTTTCTTCTGTGTATTAAAAAAAATGTTTACTTCATTAACCGTAGTGAAAAAGAAAAGAGCCTAACCACACCCCTATGCCTCCTTTGGCGTTGTAGACTGCTGCCCTATCTTTCTGTGCATATATATATATATATATATATATATATATATATATATATATATATATGTGCGCATTATTTTAGGAGCTTCGGGAAACCACGAATGACACGAAACATTTTTACATCAACGCTTTCTGGTGTAAGTTCAGTAACCTGAAGAAAAGCGCGAAACAATTTCGTAAGTTCGCACTTACTGCTGTTGTGCCAGAGCGCCCGGCCCCACAGTCGTTGCACGGGGCAACGTGCCAAAAGCGGCCCGATAACGCCTCGTCCAAACAGGATGAAACCGCCCGCGGCCGACGGGTGGTTTCATCCGGTCGGAGGGCTGCAGAGTCACCTCTCCTGTTGCGTAGCGACGGCTCGGCTGAATCCTGCAGCGGGTGAAATAACGGAAGCCGGCGTGCGGTGGCTCGTCTGGAGGCGCCGCGGCGGAGACGGCCTGGGCGTCGCCCTCCCTTTCCCTATCGTGGCGACGCAGATATCGCATCGACCTCGCTACCATAGGTAAGATTTCAAACTTCACCCAGCGAGGGTCCTGATTGGAGCGATTCAAATTTTTCGGGGCTGCCACGCTTTTTTGGTGGTATAAAACCCGCCCGGATGCTTCTCTTCTCTCCGGCGGCATCTTCGGCGGTACTGAGTGGAGAGGTGCAGACGCCTTTGGGCGAGCCAGGTAACTCTGTTGTTATTCGTGCACCTACTGTATATAAAAGCTGTTTTAACCCTTTTGTGCCGGAAATATGAAATAGGCCGCAAAAAATTTCTTTTTTTTGTGTTTCGGCTTTAAACAGACATCGTGATTACATTCCACCTTGTATTATGTGGCATGCAACCTAATCTCCGACTTCGAAATTTGTCGCGAATTCGCGAGAACAGGCACTTAGGCCAACATCTGGAATGCAACTTTATCGCCTACTTGGGCCATCCCTATGGTTGGTTTTTTTGCGTTGCAAAAACATTGGTCTGCTGTACGATGTGATGCAGTAAGCTGTAATCAAAATCTCCTTTAAATATTCAGTAGGTGTTCACCCAGTGAATCTTTCAGGTAGATTGGTATTCCAGGATGGTATTTCCAGCTGTTCTTGATAGCCTGTTTTTTTCCACTTGCATGTCTGTTTGGCAGAGGCAGTTGACAAAAGGCACCACGTCACCGTTTTCATCTTCACTGCTTTGACGGAGGCTGTCCCAAGGGCGCAGCTTGTGCTTGTGCATAGGATCTTAATCAATATCGTCGTAATCACTGTCACTAAGTCAGCTATCGTCACGGTTATCTTCAGGTGGTAGCCGTGTGCGTAGCCCTTTTCTTCTATATAACAATCTGACATCCATCCTCTGCCATAAAAAAAAAACCCATCATGCCTGCAATCACCGCAAACTGCCTAAATGACCGAGTGTCCCGAATTCGCGACATACAACGAAAGAAAGACGCATGCAACAAAAAAGTATTTTTCGACAATGTAACACCTCATGGGCAGTCTCCTGAAAGCGTGAAAATAGAAAAAAAATTGGGGGACCTTGTACTCACTATGGTTAGACAGAAAATGACGAAGATGCGAGAGCTGTCGGACGTGGTGCACGCAGTCCGCCAGCCAAAGGACATACTGAGTTTAATTTTCAAGCCCTTATACGAGATGGCGCTAGATGTCTGGAGCGCAACCACCACCTCTTTTCCACAAACACAACACAGCCACCGCGGAAGGCAGCGAAGGTTTTGCGAGTGGGTTGACCAGCTTCGTTTAGTATGTCCCGAATTCGTGACAAGCGGCATTAAAGGGTTAACATTTCGTCGGCTCGAGACCTTCATCGCCCCGCTCTGCACCGCGTCGAAAGCGGACGGAGCAAAGCAGCAACGCTACACCGGTGACTGCGCTCAGAGGCCCAGGCGCAACCGCGGTGACTGCGGCCGGATCGTCATTCCCAAAAGTGGTGGCAACGGTGGGATCGTCATTCCCAACACAGCTTCGCAAAAGTTTTCAGAGTGGGTTATATTACGGCCGGCGAGCTTTTGGCTGACCAGCTTTCGCCTGAGCACCCTTCACAGATAGTGCTAGCACCCCTTCTCCTTCCATCGGTTGACTGATTACGAGGTTTAACGCGCCGAAGCTACACAGGCCTTGAGGCGCGCCGTAGTGAAGGACCCCGGATTTTTTTTGGCCACCTGGGGATCTTTACGGTGCGCCGACATATCCAACATACGGGCGTTATCGCTTCTCGCCTACATCAGATAAGCGGCCGGCGCGGCCGGGAATCGAACCCGCGTCATTTGGCTCGCAGCACAGCACCTTCCACTGAGCTACCACGGCGGGTCCAACCCCTTCCAAAAGGTATAATACTAACTCCACATGGAAGCAGTTCTTATCTCCATTTGTTTGTGATCCGGTAAAATGAAGCCCCATGACTGAAGACGTACGCTTACACAAGAAGATTCCAATTTTTGCTGCTGCATGAAAAAATCCGCAGGACCACCATCACCATTTCTTCGATTTTACAACTCATTTTTTGTACATTTTGACACCTAGGCTCTGCGAAATATTTCATATGTGGAGATGCGAAGCAGATTTACGGCCGCACGTTTTCCAGTGGTGATCCGCATGACTTCTTCCACAATAGCACGCCATAAAAAGCGCAAACGCGCAAAGGATTTTTTTTTTCCTTCGTGAAGCGGGGAACTTTTTGTAGTCTCCTAGAGCGGAGAATGGGGGCAGAAAGAAAATTGTTCCTGGGTAGCTGCAAGGAGGAGGGAGAGGTGCACAGTGCGCGCGGTACCCACCTCTTTTTTCGTGGGGGAGACATGGAGGAGTATAAGGTTGCACACACACACTCGGTAATTTACAAGCCCCTTTGAGGTTTCTGTGATGATATTGGTGTTGATTATAAGGATTGTTTAATGGCAGGTGAAGTTGCTAGCTGGACGAAAATCAGGACTCCGCGGGATGGAAATCTGTGCCTTGATGCAGGACGCAATGCGCTCACGGGCACCTTGTGCAGGCATTACAATACATGATTACTTGTATTTACTCGTGATTACTTGTGTTAAGTCAACCCATGTCCATGATGAGTGTGGCATTTAAACTAACATCATGTATTTGGCTAACATTTCGGTACAATCTCAATGTCGAGTGTATCTTAACAAGTTCTCCCTTGGTGTTCTAAAACTGCTACACTACTCTTGCTCAAGTTCGCATGCATGCGTGATGCACAAAGGCTGTTTGTCTGACTGAACCCATCCATTAACTTGTCTCGGCTTGGCAACCCCACTGGGTCTAGGTGGTGTTTTTTGTTAAGGTAGAGCAAGTCATCGCAATGCTCACTCTAAAATGCATGTATACTTTTAAATTTATGAAAGAAGATACAGTCATGGCTTGATAATTCAAAATAGAAGGGCATTTGAAATTATTTGCAATAATTATGAGATTGAATTAGCGCGCAGGGCGCTATGAGCGGCCGTTGAGCCGTGCAGCGGGGGCTAGAGCCCAGAAAGCCTTGTCGTCGCGAATACCGCAACATGCGGCAGGTGATTTCGAGACTTGAGGAAATGGCCTTATGCATGAGTTGCGCCGTAACATTGGCGGTGCCGGCTGCTCCGAGTGCGGAAGCACCGGCGCGCTGGTATTTGTTTCCGCTTCCCTGTCGTTTTGAGTATCTAGAAAATTTGTTTATTTTATTTATTTGTTGTCAAGGCGTGAAAGTACATTCACACATCAGGTGGAGGGCAAGAGGCTAGAGCCTGACGAGGCCCTTTCCCCCGAAGTGGCTTACGCCGAAGTCGCGAGCAGCACACATCACAAAATGAAATGAAAGGAAATATAATTGGTACAATATTTTCTTTTATCATGTAGAAAAGGAACAACATAGGTTGCACAATTTTGAAGCCCAAAAAGAAATAAAATGCTATTGTAAAAGATATAAAAACATAGATACATACGTATCATACGCTCACAATTTTACCGCAATGATTTACAAATCACCAGAAAAAATTGAAAAAAGCGCGACATGCACATGTTTAGTAGAGCCAAACAGCTAAATTAAAAGTGACAAAACGACAAGAAAGACAAGTTTAATACAGAAAGTTCCCCAACTAAAACACAAACAACTAGTATTAATAAAGTGAGAAACGCAAACATAACACACTTTCCACGGAAAGTATACTGTCTGCAAACGCATTGTAAACTGGACATATCATTTTAACAATACCTGAAGTAATTGCTTTTTCAACAGTTTTATGGATTTGAACTCTTTAATAAGATCTTCAATCTCCTCGTTCTTATTTAAAAAGTCTATGACCTGATATTGCTTCAACTGAATGCCATAACTCGTTCTAATTCTCGGCTTTATATAATGTTTATTTCTTAGGGAGTACGCTGTCTGAGGTGAAGATTTTAGATTCGGAAAGAGGTCGGGGTGTTAACAAAACAGGTCGTTGATATGCGGTGCACAGGAGCGGAGACGCACGTACATTTTTAGTCCATTCGTGGGCAAGTCTAGCTTTGGTTGGCAGTGACCATGATGCCAAACTGAAGTGATTTCAGGCTACTAAGCTAAGTAAGACATGCGCGATTGGCAAAAGAAAAATCCGAAGTAGGTGAAGGTGATAACTATTCAGCCATTTTTGTTACATAGGCAATGTGGAAGATTGTTCAAAAGTTCCTCCATGTTCAACAAAAAACATTTTAGATTATACTCTATAGATTTAACAGTTGTGGGTCGAGGCAAGGTCTCATCATGGCAGACCCGGGAAGGTGGGGTTGGGGGTTGTGAAGGTGCGTAGGTCCCTAGTATACTCTTGAGAGGGCCTGTGGTCTGTAACGTTTTTAATCTCCGACATTTATTTGTCATGCCAGACTAGCTCGGCATTGAAAGAACGGTACTCTTTTAGCGTCCACAAAACTTCTAAGAATGGGAATAAGATTTGAATGAAAATTATTTGTCCGAAAGTACGTTAGTTTCCTTGTGCCAGTACGAATGTTCATCACTTGCGCACGTTGCTGTGGTAGCCTGAAAATAATTTATCACAATGCGTGCAGGCGTTGGCATGAAACGTGCTAAAACAATTCACGATAACCGGAAACACCATGCGATGGCGCTACAGTACATGGGCAGTGGCGTGCCTTCAAAAGCAAACTAATAAAACGGCAGTAAGAACAACTATATTTTTAAATCTTCACGTAGTGACGCCAACGCTGCCCCATAAACTCTGCAATAAAATCGCCATGTTTGCACACCATAAAATATTTGTGTTTTAGCGTTTTGTACTTACTGTTTCCTCACCAAAAGTTACCTGCATGGCGTTGCCGGCCGCCGCCCAGCAAAATAGGTGCCGTGGATTTAATTACTCGGCTTCAGTTGTGACAGAGGCTGAAGATGGTCATCGGGTATTCACTACGTGACCGCCGTCCGCCTGTAAGAGGAAGCGAGCCTTCATGCCTTCAGGGTTAGGCTCAAGTGTGGATCCATCTATGCGAGTCTCAGTGCGGCCTTTTTGTCATCCCGCTATTGCCCAGACTCCTAGGTCAGAAGGAAACAAAACAAAACAGATTTGTCCAATTGGGGGGTGGGATGCGACATTGACTCCTTCTTCAACCCCGATTTCGGAAGGGGAAACGCCACGCGCGCGCTCTGAGGCCATACAATACCCACACTCAAAGTGCACTCTTCGCGATATTTGAAAGAGATATGAAAAGGTGATGCGCGGAACAGCGGTATCGATTTCTGTACGCCTTACACACAAAGGTCCTCTCCCCTCGTACGGCTCTCATTCACCGAAACCACATTTTGCCCGATTATTCGTTTTCTTCGGTCAGCTTTTCTCCGTGTTGGACGTCTACTACCGCCGCTGTTCCACGCAGCGACCCTGACAGGCATAGATCATCGGTTCCCGTTTCGTTCCACTTTTTGCCCGCAGCAAATTACTGCAGCCACTCCTTTCTTCCATTGAAGTAGCGCGTGGGTTTACTTGGTAGGAGGATAAACATCTTTATTTTGGTTTTCAGGAGGTCAAGTCCGTCCAGGACCTTATATGCCTTGTCAGCCGCTACAGCCCCCTGAACCAGGCGAAGCTAGTCGGACAGGCATGAGCTGGACACGGCCCACCTCCAGAGCTCGGGAGAATTGAACGGATTTGAGTGTCGGGCAAGATACAGCCATGTTGCTCTAGGGCAAGACATGGTATATGAAAAAGGACAACGAACACGTTTTTCGTCCCCAAGTTAGCTTAGAGTGGGGTAATTGCCGTAGGCAGGGCGACGAAAAATGGACACTACCCCCCCAGGCCACTCCAGCACTCTGCTTCTCGCCCGGCCTATCCCTCCCCCAGAGAATAAAATAACCCTCTTCCCTGATGCCAAAATTCTGCCGACGCTCCCGCCGAGGGGGCCATCGCTTTGGCAGCTCCAATACTGTGCAATATTCCTCACTGAGGCGCTTTGTTTTATGAAAGCAAAGACGGGACGGACAAGCATTGAGGCGTGCACGTTTGTAATAGCGATACTTTCGAAGTATATGTGCTTCGAAGGAAACATAAAACACGAAGCATGGCGCCTACGGGAGAAATTTCTGGGGGCTTAACTCCGGTCGCCCCTCACTCCTCCCCTACGCTTCCGGGGGGGGGGGGGGAAGGAGCGTAGCCCCCTCTTTGTTGCACTCTACCCTCCCTCTGTAGCCGTTCTCTAACTTGTGTCTTTTCTTCTTGCATGTTTTCTTAGACCATTTACTATAATCGTGGTTTATTGTTTTACAAACCTATAAACTACCCTTTTTATTTTACCTTACGAAGTTTGTTCCCCGACCTTTATCAGATTACTGCTTGGATAAGCCAATGTAATTGAAACGTGATTGCATCAACATTTTAGCCCACACCAGCTTTGGGAACAAAATTGCTTAATGCACCGCGTCCATCATTCTCTTTATATATTGATGCCCTTCAAAATAATAATAGGCCACATGAACATTGCTCAAGTTTCATACATAGGTTTTATTTTCATGCCCAGAAATAAGAACACTACTCGCTTCTCAAAACTGCTTGTCTAGAATTTGTCCCCCCGAAAAAATCTCTCGCGAACATTCTCCATATTTCTTGTGGAAAAGTGCACTAAAACTTGCCAAATTTCGATAAGACACAATATGTTTGATTGGTCAGCATACGCATCTTCAGCTGGTTTGCGGGAAAGTTTGGTACCAGAGAGCCGCAAACTCAAGCACGAATTAATTTTGTAATACATTTCCGCGTTTGCCACAGCAGAGATAACAGCTTGTGGTATGCCTTCCTGCCAAAGAAAATAGGAAACTTCGTAATCAAATCAGAGAGGCTACAGCGAAGGCGACGTGGCGTCCTACGCACGTTCGAAGCCATCTATTTAAAAGGTTTTTCCTGAAGATGAGCCAGCAAGTAAACTCGTAACTCGGTTACAAGAACGTAATGCTGGTAAGCTTATACTAATATTCTTTAACCAACACATTGTGATGCTGAAACATAACTTAGTTATTTCTTTCTGAAATATTTTAGTTTGCATAATGCGTTATCTCTCGATTTTCGGCCGTAATTGCAAATTTGTCTGTTGCTGCAACTCAGTTGTTCACAAGGGTGGCTTGGTGGGCGGCGACGCCGATTCAAGAAACAGCCGGACAAGGCGCTGACAGGACACGTGTTCGGTGTTTTTGGGGCACTCTGTACATAATTTTATGTGTTTTTTTTGCATTTTATTTTGCTGAACGTACTTTACGTAAAATGGAAGAAAGTATTTATTTTTAAAACATTCTTTTGAAAGGTATAGTTACTACAAGCGTTGCATGATGGCCTTTGAAATAAAAACATTTTATGGTATTTTACGAAAGGCTCAATATTTAAAAAACCTTACCCGCCGGGGCTAGAAAATTTGTGACAATGGACATTAAACATTATGGCTAAGGAAACTATTTCCATGTAACTCCTGAAGAAATAGTAAAACTATAAAACCAAAGAGAAATAAAATATCACTTCTCAAATATTCAAGCAGGAAAAGCAGAAAATGCATTCTGCTAATTTCTGAACAAAAAGTGAACCTCAGATGAGGCTTTGGCGACAGTCCTTTAGTGACAATACATGACTTGACGGATAAACCAGAAACAGTTAGGTTACTGTAAATAAAAACCTACGCATAATGAATACCTTCTTCTGTAAACGGGAGAGTCGGAAGTGGACCTGGATGAGCCCGAATGGGTAGCACAAAAATGAAAAACAACTACATCCACTGCAGAAACTCTGGCCCAGGTGTTTGTTTTTCTTGGAGAGCCTTCCAGTTTGATCATATGCAAATGTCGTTTCAAATCGCGCGCCATCAGCCGCAAAGGGTTCGCACAACATCCGACAGATGGCGACGAGTGTACTGGCCAGTAGGAAGACGCATTGAAACATCCCCCTCGCGAGGGGCACGATCAAATGCAGAGCATTTCCGGGGCGCACGACGTTAAGTAGTTTGGGTTACGTTAATGCTGTTGCACTTGTGGCCACTGCTGACGAGAGAGCGCTCGTCAGCAGTAATTTGAATGAGCCAAGGATATAAGGCGCGTCCCTAGCCTCCAATTCTGTGTTGGCTTTGTGGCGCAGTGGTTAGAGCAGATTATACATTGCGTTCCGCCCGCATGGTCGAGGAATTGAGACCTGGCGCCGGATAGTATTTCTTTTTTTTATATAGTAGGGAGGGGTGCGGTGCGGACTACGGACGCCAACGCGGGTGACATCGTGAATTACTGAAATGCTCTGCATTTAAAATGCCTCCTTCGCAAATAAAGTTCTCCGGGAAAATCAGTCCCCGAATCTAGCACCACGCCATTCCAAGAGTGATATTGTGCGAACAACAAACTATCAACATCAACAGTGTCATCGCGGTTTCCTAATATTACCACCAAGACGACGCAATCACGTTCCTTTGTCCTAGGAATCCTTGGTGTCTCGCTGAATACGCGCGGCTGGCGGATTACCAGTAACACTCTAAGGACGAGCAGGATAGTGGTAGCAACCTTTAAACTTGAAACATACATTACCATGTAAAATAAATATCCAGTTAGAACACCACACAAGAGCAACGTGGCAGGGATGACTTCAACGAGAAAGCCTTTAGCGGGAGCCTAGACGAAGGGTTCTGGTCTCATTTGACCGGTTAGAAAAACACAATTCTCATTTTAATAAAACATTTTCTCTGTGTGTTTGAGTTTTCGTGGCAGTGCCAGGGTGGGGAATTTACTGCAGCACAACCAGAGCTTGACTTTGCTGAAATTTACTACTCCAACCATCCACGCAGAGCGCGTATTATGCTAAATGTTTCCGAACTTTGCGGCCCCTTAATGACATTCAACAGTCTTCAGTGGCCCGCCTAGGGAAGGCTACATAGGCCTCCATCAACAACCGATCACCAGCTGAAGCTAAACAAGGATCTTTCGCATACACATTCTGCTGTACCCAGCCTACTACTCCCGTTAAGGACAACAAATAAGCACCCCCCCCTCCACCGAGACAAAGCACCGCTCCCTCCACCGAGACAAATGCAAATCCCTCGCTCTCCAGTCTATCTGGAGTGAGAGGTACCTAGACCACATACGTCTAACGGGTAGAAACACACCGCATGAGAAGCGAAAAAAATCCTGCTCAGACACATACTAGCTTCCTCGGACACGACAAAATCAGCGACCGCTTACGTTTGTCCCGATGTACGCTTCTCCCACATGACCAAAACCCATTTAGGGCGTACTCACATCACTATAGAAATGGTTCTTTTTGTATACCCGAAGAGCCTAACGCACAATTTTCACAAATTGCCTCCCTTGATGCAGCCATAATAAAGCTGACGGCAAACACACCCACATGTTTTGGAAAACCCGCCCACATTCTTTCTGGGGAAAATCATGTGTATGCTCTGGTGAAATTGAGGTGCGCCCTATAAAGCTCAATCTTGGTTGATAAGTTACGGCTAGTCGACGTGGCTGTAGCGCTGTGCGAGGCATGTCAACTGATCTCTGATAAGTCTGCATCCTGAGGTCTTCATTAAGGTTGCGTCCAGAAATGAGCTAACTATTGCTCCTTGTTAAAGAACGATCCGACCGCTGTAGGTTCACGTGAGCAGGCTGAGAAGTGCAAAGCACACACCCACAGTTGAAAACACGTCATGGCAGACAGACAAGAGTCAAGCCGCCAAAAATATGCCAAGTACTTAGTTCACCATCACAAGCGGCGAAAACTTAAAATTGCACACATGAATCGTCCGGTCATCAATGTTGCTCAATATTCCTGCTACAGTATAGTGCTAGCTGCAAGCGATGTTACCAAACCCGTTTTATTCTCGAATTCTCTCACGCCTCTCTGAACAAATTATTTTTACTTGTGAATAGCGTTTACTCTCATTTTCCTTACACTGCCCATCCCTAATCAATAACTGACATTCACCACACAGTAACGATGTTTTAGAGCTGGTTTGAAAGTTGATGCCCAAAATTAGCAGCACCTGATTGTACCATGAACCATTCTTTATATTTTACTTCCTAGAGAAAATGAATACCTGGGCGTAAGTTTTCTGAAATAACGCTATCTATATTATCACAAATCTTCTGGAAACTGCAAAGTTCTCTGGTTTCGAAAACAAAATCAAGCATCTGTAATCTGAAAAAAGTTACTTTGTTAACCGCGTCATGTAATCGTCTGGAAGATGCACCATTCGGAAACGTCACAAATACCTTATATACAAGAATTTACCTTAACGCAACACTGTTTACGGGAACTACTTCAGACGCTGTCCAAATTATGCAAGTTTTATAAGCATATGTGCTGTAGTAGTGACAACGGTGTGTACGTTCATGCTTCATTTTTCGGCTTCTCTAAAGCAATTGACAGTACGTAGAATTGCTACTGCTGGCGAAACGTAACACCATTGTCACAAATCTGCAACTGCTTAGTGTAAAATCGCAATTCTGCAGAAAACGCATACAAAACTTCACGTTTTGCCTAACTAACGGCCGTTACACTACTCGCTGTTAACCGTAACGGTATCATCCGTGTTTTGCCAGTGGTCAGTGCTCGATTCATGCTTTTCCATCTTCACACTAAGCAGTAATGGAAGAATTCTGAATTCAGTGGGTGGGATGACTTCGTTCTACATACAAAAAATTAAGTTTATCTACTTTTACAGTATTGTTTCATTTCTTATTGTTGTTAGACACCTGAGAATGATGAGATTAAAAACAGTATATATTTCCGTCCGTTTTCGGCAACATAATAAACCCGCAATCACTGGGTTGCCTGAATAAAAACAAAACTCTTGTTCCTATTTGTGTGCATAATTGTTCTCTAAACAGATCAACTTTATTACAAATAGGCAATAAATAGATGTGCAATCTTCCCTGTGCGCTAGCTGACGCAAGTACAGAACGTAAGATCTTAATAAAAATAGCGGCAATCTACTCGATGTTCTAATATTTATGACTTCTTTGGAACTCACAGTAATGTCAGATACTACAAGAAACATCTGTAAATAAAACTCTGCCTGTATCTGCCATCACCATGATTTTCATTTCTTGAGCAACACCAAACTCCTTTTCTCGTATATTGCAACCGTACCTCCACGTCAAGATATAGAACGTGAAAAGTGTAAGTACCTCGTGCTGCCGTTATTCGGATAATTGTAACTTAAATATAGATTAACCACTCACGCGGGGTTCTTGCCATGCCGTCAAAGTAAACATTGCTTTTTCGGCAGTAAGATATTCAAGCACAGTTTAATTCCGGATAGAATAAAATGTGGAATCCACCTTTTCGCTGAACCGATGTTACTTCATAGAAATTTCTGTTTGTTATTGATAGCCGCAAAGTTTGCTTGTATGACTTTGTAATTTCATCATGTTTATTCTGGACGACGTCTATCTCCCAATCATGCCGTATCCTCACACGGTTACAATGTGTACAAATAATTTACCAAACTAGGCGAACGGCCGAATATTCTTGTTATGCCTATAAGAAGTTTGGTTTCAGAAAAGGCGAACTTAGCAGTTATTCGCTCATCAGGATTCACGCCAATCTTTTTTACCAAAAACTGTAAGTCGTTATCAGCGATTCCGGCTAACTGGAAATTTGAGGAGTTTCTAAAATTGTCTTCTTTTTATTAGAGCAACAATTTTCAAGAGGGCAATTTTTGTTCATGAAATACTCTCCCTTGTTTTAAACCTGAATGGCTTATTCGGTGCAATGAACGGTGTTTTTTTCCTGGGCTGATGAAGTTACATAAATTTGCCAATCAAATGAACCAATACCAACAAGCAGCAGAAGACGGCGGAACAAGGCACCCGAAAAGTGCGTCTGTTTGCGAAAGAAGTGTCCATTCTTAGAACGGCGCAGTAAAAATGTTTACGCAAAATCATCATAAACCGCAATTTTTTGAACGAGAATGAGTAGCACGGCGCCACAGCTAGGGTCTTCATGGCAAAACAGCTTTACGAAAGCAAATGGAATGCAAACGAGCTCTAGTGTAAATATACTAGAACGTGATTATTCGTTTTTTAAAGTAAATCAAAAATTGGGTAGACGTAAAAAAGACTACTTCGCTGCAAATAAAAACGCCAATACTAAATAAGTTTTCGCACATCAAAGTTACCACTTACAAATATCTTGGTGTTACAATTTTTGACGGCCATTACTGGCAGACCTACATTGACAATATCATAAATAATGCTAACCGTACGCTTGGATATTTAGGACGTACCTTCTCGCAGGGATGCTGTTGAAACTTCTTTATAAAACGTTAGTGAGGTCCAAGATTGAATATTCGTCATCTGTATGGGATCCGGAGGTTAACATTCATATCATTATCTTAGAATCCATTTAAAATCACGGCGCACACTTCATTTTCTCAAATTACTCCCGTATTGCTAGCGTAAATCACATGAAATCAACTCTGAATCTGCCCAGCTTATCCCTTGGCCGCAAAATTTCCCACCTGAGCCTGTTCCACAAGATTCATCATTCTATGCCTTCGTTAAGTAACTGGCTTTATTGCCGCCATCCTAGGTTTCATCCTGCAGCAATTACCACTTCAAACTTGGAATTCCAAACAGCCGGAGAAATCTTCATTTTAACTCTTTCGTGCCCAAAACCACCTCGGATTGGAACCACCTACCTGTTTCATAACAATTATCATTGACACGACTAACTTCAAGATGACCTTACACGCGTACCCGTTTTTGTGTTGCTCAAATTTGTTCTATTCTTAAAACATTTTTCCCACTCCTCTTTGTAATGGATTGTCTTGAGAGGAAATAAATAAATAAAATCAATAAGAGCGACAGCAGCCTGCACATTCTCTATACGGGTATGTTTTGGTAGTCCACTGATGGTGCGAAGGGTGGCTGTGTGCAGATTTTTAGCGTTCTCATTTGCATTTTGCTAGGGTCATAAGATTGGACTGAGTAAGTTGTGGTACCAATTTCAACAGCGTGGGCTAAAGTTTGGGTCGCCTCCTGGCTTTCTGCACAAGATTTGTTCGAGAAGCGATGTATGACATGTTGGATTGTTTTCCATTTAGATTTGAGTCGTTCTAGCCATACTAACGGGCTTGTTGTGTGTCCGTTTGGGATTACATGTTATCCTGTGGGCTGTAAACTAGTGGTTATAGGGGTTCGGCGGGAATAGTTGGAAGATTAAAGTGCTGAAGGCGTTTGTGGCGAAAAACGGGTAAGAATTCGCTGTTTTTTTTTTCAGAAGATAATTCGAGACCAAGAGTGGCCAAGGAGCATTCAAGGCTATTTGCTGAAGCTTACAGTTCGGTTTGCATGTCTTCGGTGTATGAAAAGTCGCCTGATTCAGATCGTGGTGTGACGTTGCCTGCATATATTGTCAAGCGTGCAACACAGTCACGCTGGCGAATTCGAGCTACCCTCAACATGTCGAGACAAAAGAGAATTGGGGAAAATATGGATTCATGAGGTACTCTGTGGTCAAGCTAGTGTGTGCAAGGAGTCCAGCCTGGGTGAGATCTGTGATTCGTATTGGCCGAGCTTTTAGAAAATTTCCGATCCAGGTTTAAGCCCGGTGCCTGGGTAGGCCTAGGCCATTTTCTATAATAAGGTGGATTCGCAGACGCGATCAAAAGCCTTGCTTAGGTCAGCGGCAAGGATCAGGTCGGGAGGAGAGTGGTTAGAAAAGCCGGAGGGTATCGTGAGTGCTGAGGTTTGAGCGGAAGCCAGTCGGGCCGAGTGAAAGTTTGGTTTCACATATTATAGGTAATGGGTGATTCGGGTATTGATGAGCCGTTGTGGAAGTTTGCAGAAGTCAGGAGTCGGCCAGATGAGACGGAGGTTTGTGACGTCACTTAGGGCGGTACCAGTCATTTTGGATTTGAAAATAGGAAAGTTGACAGTTAACTTCAGAGGTTCAGTAAGTTCCCCAGCTTCCCAAAATCGGTTAAGATGGTCACGTAAGAAAACAAATGAAGGCTTCGGCAATTTGCATAGGTGCTTCCACCTACACTGTGATGTCCAGGGGGAAATTTAGATTTACTTTGATGAATTGCCGTGTGGAGTTCATTGCAGGTGAAGGAAAGATCGAGATCTTCCTCCGGTGTTGAAATGGGTTCGAATGTCAGAGCGGGAGCGGGGCTGATTTGGCCATGTGGGAGGAGCCACATTGTCATGTTCAATGGTGGCGCGGTCTTTTGTGAAAGTGAGAGAAAAAAGAAGCGAAAGTTGCTGTTTTTCCGTAGGGCCAAGCCTTTTGTTAATCTACAATACAGTGTGTAGACACTTTTTATGACCAATTGTTCCACAAAGTATATTCCACTGGTTATTAGAAAGGTGACGTTGATAATAAGTGATATGTTGATACTCCCGGCGGATGCGGACATGGAATAAATGGCGTTTTCTAGTACTGCGGGACAATTGCGTGAGATAGTGTGCCAGTGTGTTTAAAGAGCACTCGATTTCTTCGGTGCCTTCTCACGTACCAATTCAAATACTTGAGTGTGAACATCGTTTGACAGAACTCTTTCTGGTTGGTTGATTGATTGTGGGGGTTTAACGCGCCGACGCAACGCAGGCGATGAGGCGCGTGGGGGACCACCTGGGGATCTTTAACGTGCGCCGAAATCTCGTACACACGGGCGTTTTTGCTTTTCGCCTCCATCAGAAAGGCGGCCGCCGCGGCCGGGAATCGAACCCGCGACCTCGTGCTCAGCAGCGCAACGCCTTAGCCACTGAGCCACCGCGGCGGGTTCTTTCTGGTTGGGTTTTTTTAAACTTGAAGATGCAAATACACAAACCAAGAAAGTTTCTACAAAGCGGTCCCAACGTTTCGGAGCCAACTCGGCTTCTTCAGGGGTGACTGTGTACGACAAGAAGCAGCGGTTATATACGGTGTCTTCTTCGGTTTTTTGTCTTTTTTTCTTTTTTTACTGGAATCTTGCCCTTGCGCGTCGGAGGCAGTGGGCGTAGATGGTGGGAAGGGCTCCGAGGGATCTATTCAGGCCTTGCCGGTTTCCTTGTGTGTGCCAGGACTCAAGGAGTGATCTTTTTGAGTAATGGGTTTTCGTTTCAATCACCTGCACGCCGGTAAAGTTAATCCTGTAGTGAGCTTTGTCGCAGTGCTCGGCCAATGCACTGTGTTGAGTGTCGGACTTGCGAACGTCGTTTTTGTGTTGGCGGAGGCGTTCCGGGAAGTTCCTGGTCTCCCCAACGTAACTAGCGCGGCATTGTTCGCAAGTTGCTTCTTGTCGTACACAGTCACCCCTGATGAGGAGCCGAGTTGGCTCCGAAACGTTGGTGCCACTTTGAATAAACGCCCTTGGTTGGTGTATTTGCCTCTTCAACCAGTTGGAATAGTATTGCCAAAATCACCGAAATAGGTCGGGGCTGTTTTTGATCAATAGATTTGTAGAAAATGTCCCAGTCAAGTCATGGGAGGGTTTACTTGGTGCGCGTTTACCTACCGTGAAACGTTATATTGAGGGGGAAGCGCTTGCTAGCCGAGGTTTTAGAGTAGGCGGACCAGCTCTTCATAAGTCCGGGCGTTGTCTAGGTGAGCTTTAAGAAAGCTAATTCTTGTCTTTTGAAAAGGTTCATTGTTAAGAATGAAATTTTGGAGAGGCATTGTAACGCCTGGTGAGCTTCCACGAGCAGATGTGTGGCTGTAACCCTATTGTGGGTGGGGGGCATTGAAGTCACCACCAATGAGTATTTTAATATTGGGGTGATGGGTGATGCGAGCCTTGGTCCAGGAAACGCGGAAAACGTGAGGAAGTTTCGATTGATTTGTAGTAGGCCGATACGAGAAAAAAGGACAAGATCTAAGGGATGATGATGGGTGAGGCAGCCGTATGAGACTGTATAAAAAGCGCGGCATATCCAGGGGTGACAACTGATTTCACTTTTGCAGTGACCGCGAGTAACTTGCGTGATAGGAGGGATTGTGTGTGCTACGTAACTGGGGTTCCTCGAAGTTTCGTGTGTTTTTTAGGAAAATAAAAAAAGGTTTGATTACTTTAGCAGTCATCAGTAAATTGTTGTGCTGGGGCGGGGAGATCCTGCAGTTTCATTGCAGCGCACTCATTTCGAAGTGAGGACATGATCTGCGAACGCAGATTTGAGATCTTTCGTGGGGCCACTTTGAATAGGTAAATGGGTCGAAGGCGTGTAAACAAGTGTAGAATTTGGCGAAGTTGATTCGCATGCGTGTCTGCGTAGGCCTGCGTGTTTTTGCAATCTTCCTGCCGAGTGAATCGTTCGTGATGGATTGATTGATTGTAGGGTTTAACGCGCCGCTGCAACCCAGGCGATGAGGGCGCCGTAGTGGAGAGCTCCGGAATAATTTCGACCACCACGGGATCTTTAACATGCGTGTAAATCTCGTAGAGACGGCCGTTTTTAATTTTCACCTCCATCAGAAAAGCGGCCGCAGCAGCCAGGAATCCAACCCGCGTTATTTTGTTCAGCAGCACGACGCCTTCGCTTTATTGAACAAGATGTTCCGGGCAGAACACGACCCCATCTGCCCGTTCTGCAAAAAGACTTAAGGCACCCTGCCGCACATACTGGCCGAGTGTACTCAGCTCAAGAATCCCCTACCTTAACTCCCCCTTCAGTTTCCCCCCTACACGAGCGAAGGGATATGGTGATGTCCGGCCCCGACCTGTCGACGCAGCGAGAGCTCGCGTCCAGGGGCCAATAGCTATTGCACTCATATGGGACTCGTGAATAGGGTTCCACCCCGTCTGACGCCTGCGAGCATCACCTGAAATGGGCTCAGCGAAAGTTGTTTCCCTCTCCCCCTTCGCCACTGAGCCACCGCGGCGGGTCGTTCTTGATGGATGTCAGTTCGTATAGTTTGGAGTACATTGGTAAGTTGGGGGTTTTCAGGCTACCAGGCTTTCAGGCTACCTCAGTTCTTTACAGCCTATTCGATCCTCTCCATATTATACTTCCGTATGTCATCTGTCTTACGCCTATTAACGTCGAAAGCTCCGTTACCTCTATTGTGTCAGCTGCGGTAGACATTCTCATGGTTTGCCATTTCCTAATCCGATCTTTCGTTTCGTGTGAAAGTTTGACAGTATCCTGTCTAGCCATAGTGCCCCTGACAATCCGTGATAATACATGTAAGGTTGTCACTGGCTTCCCGTGTCGTAAGCTCGGCTTCCTCGTTAAGAGTGAATATCGGTTCTGCAGCGCTATCCTGAATTCTTCTACTTTACGTCTTACTGTTAGCTCATTTATCGGCTTCTTTTGTACTAGCGTGTTGCGGTCCCTCGTCAAATCTAACCTAATTTGAGATCTTAACATACGGTGGTCACTGTACCTTACCCTTCCGAGTACTTCCACATCCTGCACGACGCCAGGGTTATCGCATAATATGAAGTCTATTTTATTTTTGTGCACCCCTTTCGGGCTCCTCCAGGTCCACTTCCGACTCTCCCGTTTACAGAAGATGGTATTCATTATGCGTAGGTTATTTCGTTCTGCAAACTCAACTAGTAGGTCCGCCCTGCTATTTCTACAGCCCAGACCATAGTTCCCAATTGCCTTGTCTGCAGCCTGATTCTTGCCTACTTTAGCATTGAAGTCCCCCATAACTACGGTATACTGTGTTTTTACTTTAGCCATTGCCGATTCCACATCTTCATAGAAGCGTTGCACTACTAGGTCGTCGTGGCTGGATGTGGGGGCGTAGCCCTGCACCACCTTGAGCTTGTACATCTTATTTAGCGTAATTACAAGACCTGCTGTCCTTTCGCTAATGTATAGTGTTCTTCTATGTTGCCAGCTATGCTTTTATTGACTAGAAATCCCGCTCCCAGTTCTCGTCAGTTCTCTAGGCCCCGGTAACATAAGACGTGTCCATTTTTTGGCACCGTGAGGGCTTCGCCTGCTCTCCTAACCTCGCTAAGCCCTATTACATCCCATTTAATGCCCTCTAATTTCTCGAACAACACCTCGACACTCGCTTCGCTAGATAAGGTTCGCGCGTGAAACGTTGCCAGGTTCAGATTCTATTGGCGGCCTGTCCGGATCCAGGGATTCTTAGCACCCTTTGCTGCATCACAGGTATGACCGCCGCCGTGGTCAGTTGCTTCGCAGCCGCTGGGGACATAGCGCCGTGGGTTAATTGACGTATTCATGCAAGGTAGTGACCGGATGTAGTGGCTGGATGTAGTGACCAACAAAAAGCTCCGCATCCTTGATGATCCCTCAACCTCGGCTCTCACGAAATACCTAAATTATTTTTGGTTACGCTGTACCCTTCTTCTAGATGGAAACACACAAAGGTCCCGCTCATCCCGAAATCTGGAAAGCCCCTTACCATTGATAATCTCTGGCCCATCTCCCTCACACAATTCATTGGTAAGGTCCTGGGGCACTTAATTCTCGGCCTCCTCACGCTCCACCTCAATTCCACCAACGCTTTTCCACAGACGATGATTGGCTCCACCCCAGACTCTACACTCAGGACGCCCTTCTGCAACTGTTACGCGAGATTATCACCACATTCATCCCGACTCGACGAGGGTGTCTTCTGGTTCTGGATGTATCCAAAGGTTTCGACCGGGATACCCACGCCGCAATCTTGCGTGACGTAGAATGAATATGTCCTGGAGAGGGCATGTACACCTACGTCCATAACTTCCTAACGTCTAGTACAGCGTTCGTTCAAATGGGGGCTTTCAATCTGTTACACTAACTCTTCCTTCTATAGGGACTCCCCAAGTGGCTATTTTATCACTTCCATTATCCAATTTGGCTCTCCTCAATATACCTAACAAACTTTACACAATTCTGCACTTTGACTTTAGCGTACACGAGGACAATATTATGCTGTGCGTCGCTGGCCGTAGCGAAGCACTCATTGAACATACATTGCGAATGTAAACGTGTCGCGAACGAGGAAGCACATTTGGCAGGTAAGGATTGCTCTCCCGCAAAATCGAAGCTTATCGTCTGACCAGCCAATTTGACCTTTCAAAAATCTGCTATCAAATTCGGCTGAATGAACAATTGATCCCAGAAATGCGTATCCACATGGCCGTCTCGTCACTCATCATATTCGTATCTCGCAGTTGAGTTCGCACGTTAATCAAACGCTTGGACTGAGCCGGATAATTGCCGGACTACGCCATGGTCTTAAGGAGACCGAGAGAATCAGGCTTATCGAGGCCTTCATCATCAGTCGTTTAAATATTTTCTGCCATACCTTCGTGTTTCGAATGCATGAGTGACCAAAATAACTGTCATATAAAAAGGCCTACAAAGCTGCGCTAGAAATTCCTCTGAGTACGTCCACTGCTAGATTTCAGTGCCTCGGGGTTTATAATGCCACCCAAGAATTGGTCGAGGAGCACCACATAAATCAGATCCGTCATCTCTCAACCACTCGCAATGGCCAACATAAAAGGATCCGTCTTGGCATTGGGACCCCTGTCTGTTCTGAAGTGGCTATCCCCATCCCGCGGCATATCCGCGTCTGCCTCCGTGTCTGTCCTAATTGCAGGTATATGCAACCAACCCACCACAGAGGTTGAAGGGAGCAACGGGTGCAGGCGCTGAAGAAAAAACTCCCCGTCAAACCCGGCAAACTATATATATATATATATATATGCGGCACAATACCACCACCTCGACACCCTTGCCAACGCAGCTGTTAATAGCCCGAATAAATAACCTGGTAAATCCCCAACTGTCCGCACCACTATCCCGAGGATGCGCAAATAGCGCTCGCACTAACCACTCAGCCGTCACCAACAAACATAACCACGGATTCGAAAGCAGACATCCAAACCTTCGCCTGCGGGTACAATTATCCCGTGGCGTCCAAAATTCTTCCTGAAAATCCCCTGACCTCCCTCGTAGACACCGCCTGCACCCCACGTCCAACAGTTTGGATTAAAAGGAGGCTGCACACAACGCTTCACGACGACTTACTATCCGCGCCGGTACAAGCCTCGTTCGCTACCACGGCGCAAGGTCGGCGAAATATGACTTATCACGTACCGTAATATCTTAGCGTAATAGCCCCTCGCGCGCCGATAATACTCTCGTGCCCACCCTGAGCTAACCAAGGATATGGAGCACCTATGGCGTCTGCTGCAGACGAACTCCAGGCCTGCTTAGCATTTCTGCACCTAATTCACCCCTCGCAATTCTCCTCGCCAAATTATCCAATCTGCAAGGACCTAGGTACGCTCGTCCACTCTACGTGGGACTGTCCTCAAGATCCCCTTCCACCTATTGGTACAAGAGCTGTGGTAGGGAGCGCTGGGCATCTCGGACCCCGAGTCCAGTTACTTCTCGTCACTCATGCTGCCAACATCGCTGCCCTCGTCAAATGACTCGATTACCGACAAGGTGCTAAGGAACATGAGCGACAAGGCACGGATGCAGCCCCAGGACCTCATCGACACAGCTTGAGAGAAGAGCTCGCTACCAAAAGAATGAAAGGGATATTCGCTTCATCCCCAAGCCACGGAAGCCATCTCACGTGGACAACCTGCGACCCATCTATGTAACATTATGCTTGGGGAAGACTGCCGAACGCATGGAGTTTAAACGACTGCAGGAGCATCTAGATCCCACCCCCCGGAGGCCACCGACCATGTACGGATTCTGGGGACACCTGAGCACAGAAGTCCTCCCAGTGCAGATGCATAAACTGGCGATCAAGAAAGCCAAAAACCGGACGCCGAGGGCAGTGCTGGCTCACGACCTCAAGGTGGATTTTGACCACGTCACCTACGACAGCATACTCCATAATCTGGGAGAGACGGGAAGCGGAGAGCGAACGTCCAAGTACGTCCTCGATTTCCTCAGCAATATAGCGGCAAAGAACAAGGTCGGGGACAAGCGGTCGCACCCGTTAGTGTTTGGAGACACGGGCACACTGCAAAGGTCGGCGCTGTCACTTGTGCTCTCCAATCTGGCACTACTCCCACTTCCGGCTCTGCTCCAAGGACTCGAAGACGACGACGAGCTGATCGAATGTGCTTCGCTTCGGCTCTGGTTCAAGGATCAACCTCTGGCGGAAATCACCTTCAGTGTTTCGAAACAACGCTCCTGCAGTGTTCCTTAAGTCACCAGGGGCACGTTGATACCAAGCGCGATGCCGTAAGTGCACTTTTTTTTCACTTTGCGGCCGTTTAGGCCACCGAGGCGGCGGCCGCCACGCTAAGCCATACGCGCTAGCGGTGCAGCCTATCCCGCACCTGGACAGTCACGTCGCTCCAGATGGCGAGTGCAACATCGTGCGCCATCGCTGAAGAAGCCCACCAGTCATCGAACGGCGGCTCGGAGGATGAGGAGATGGAAACCCGTGACAACCAAGACGCCTCTCCACATTCGGAGGAAGACGACACAACTACTGCGCCCTGGATTCTCGTCGCCGGCCGCGCCAACCGCCGCCGAGATCAGCGACTCGTTACTGCAAGGCAGCAGTTAGCTGAAACGCCGGAGAAGCCCGCCATTCGCAAAAGCCGGCCCACAGCACGCACACCCCGACAGCCTCCACTACCTGCAGGAGATCGGAAACTGGCTTTTCGCCCACGCAACGGTCTACGCCTTGCAAGGGTGAGCCCCGAAAATTACTAATGGCTATAGCAACTGCGGCAAACCTACCTGTTGGAGCAGTCAACGTCAAGATGCGCATAGACGGGGACCAAAACGTCCTTGACATAAGTACCCCTTCTGAAACAACAGCTATCACGCTTAGCAATATCAAGAGATTAACAATTGATGGGAAGTCTTACGAGGTAGCGTCATACGCACCATCTCCAGACAACTTGTGCAAAGGGGTCATTCATAACATCGACCTTGATGCAACCCCCGACACGCTCCTCAAACGCATCGAGGATCCAGGTTATGAAGTTTTGACCTGCAGAAGGCTTGGAAACACAGAAACAATGGTGATCACATTCTGTGGCAAGCGCGTGCCCTATTATGTAAACTACAGTGGTATCCCGGTTCGGTGCTACATCTACAAGAGAACGGCACCCTATTGCCGCAAATGCAATGAGACTGGTCACAGGGAGGACGTGTGCGCGCAACCCTCTACAACGCCGAGGTGCGCGGAATGTGGGAACAACGGCACAGCATGAGTGCCACCCTCAGTGCATCTTGTGCGGGGCTCCCACACGACGGCGGGCAAGTCTTGCACTAAACGGTACCTGCCACCTGTGAATCGTCAAAAGCCTCAGCGCCAACAGCAACAGTCCGCAGATTATGCAAGACGCGGAGTCATGGTGGCGACCGTAACAAAGATAGACAGCCACGTCACGAGCCTCACTCTCACGAAAGTAACGATGCTACAGGCCGAAGAGGTAGCTATAGCACTGGCGATAACGCAAACACCTGCGGAAGTAGTCATCACGGACTCTCAGTCAGCGTGTAGGAGCTACCTTCAAGGCCGCATCTCACACACCGCAATGAAGATCTTAAGCCAGAACCCTCCAAAGAAAAGGGTATTGGTTGTCTGGACACCCGCTCACACTTCTCTCCGTGGCAATGTCTTTGCCCACGAGACTGCTCGAGGTATGACCAGCCGAGCGCCGCGAGAGAGTTGGCTAGAGACGGCCATCCCCTTGACATCATTCCAGGAGGTGACGCAATACTACAGGCTAGCCCAGCTAACGCTTCCCCCTGCACACCCCTCTCTCAGCAAGAAAGAGGAGCGCTACTGGCGTCTCCTGCAAACAAACACCTTTCCCCATCCTACCAAGCTGCACTTTATCTGGCCTACGCAATACCACCCGCAGTGTCGATTCTGCAAAGCACCCTGCACTCTATACCACATGGTGTGGGAGTGCCAGCTCAACCCTCAGTTTCCGCGATTTCTAACCCCTCGGTTGAGCAGTGGGAAGGAGAACTGGCCAGCTTGAGCGCCGAAGAACAGCTTCGGCTGATTCACCGGGCTGAGACGGCTCGACGCTCCAACGGGGTCCTGGACTGAGGAAACCGACCACTTGGCTCTTTTTCTTTAATAAAGTTTACTCTCTCTCTCTCTCTCTCCCGACAACCCGCTCTCCCTCCCCTGAACTGCGTGGTGGTAGTTCGCACTTTTGCCATTCTCGCTCATCAACGAGGCGCAGTGCCAGCCAAGGAAGGAGCATCTCTAAGCATCGTTCGGGGTCACGGCTGAAGACTTCATCGCGGAAACGGGCGCCTTCCCGAGACAGAATTCCAAGTGCAGGTCGATCGACGAGTGGCGGGCGAAAAAGCAAGCCAGCTTCGTATACCTTACCACAGGTGAGCTGGGCACAGGTTACATCTCCCAAAGCTCTCCACGCAGCAGTCACTCCAGATTTGGCTAGGGAGCGTGCCTATAGTGCACGAGTAACCGAAGAAAACATTACCCTCAAGAAGGAGCTAGCTAATATGCGAGCCGAACTTTTGGCGCTTCGAAGCGAAATTTGTAAAGCAGACGCAACACTCCACGAGCCAGACGCCCAATCCCCATCCCTCGTCAAACGTAAACGGGAAGAGAAAAACTTACCCACTACATCCCCAGACCCATCACATCAACAGGCAACCGTAACACCCAGCGACCAGCAGGGTGTCTTTCCTGCACCATATGCAACCGTCCAAGAGGTAATGGATATGAACTCCAGGACTGTCCAAGCCGTGCAGGCGGCTACTCAACAGGCAGCCGCAATTCCCGGCGACCCGCAGGGTCCCCTTCCAGCGGCTTACGCTACAGTCCAAGATGTAAAGGATATGGAAATCCCGACTATCCAGGCCTACAGGCTACTATAGAGCAGGCTATACAGCGCTCGCTGCAGCAGCACTTGCCAGTTCTGCAACAAGACATCGCAACCCAGCAGCAGAACTTTGCTGGTTACATTGAAGAAAGGTTTGCAAGGCTAGAGGAACGCTTGTTTGCTCTTAAGGACAGGCACCTCCGCCGGCTGCAGAAAGCAACCACAACAGAGCCTACCGACCTCCACATGCACCAAGAGCTACCTCCAGATTATGACGAGGATGACTGTTCCCCTACTGACGCCTAACCCTCGCCAAGGTTCTACAGGAAAGACCAGCGTATGGCAGTGGAACTGCCGAAGCTTTAAAAACAAATACGGCTCTCTTTTTCAAATTATATCTTCGTCAACATCCCCTCCAGACATTGTTGCGCTTCAGGAAACGAACACACGCGCTCGCCTACCCGGATACGTCACGTACAGCCCTGAAGTAGGGGACAGCCTTCACACCCTCGTGAGTAAAAGACTAGTGGCTATACAGCACCACTTGCAGCAATCCGAACCGGTCGCTATTCTGCTAGAGCTGATACCGCGACAAGTTAAAAGAAAAAAGAATCCCTTGTTTCTCCTAAACGTTTACTGCCGTCCGAGATGCCCGCCGAGCATCCTCAAACATGTCATAGAGCAGGCCACCTCCAAAGCAGCGAGCAACCTCCTGCTTATAATGGGCGACTTCAACGCGGCCCACCACTTATGGGGCTACAAATACACAAACCCCAGAGGCAACCTGCTCTACAGACTTATTGAGGCCATGGACCTCACACTTATAATCGATCCTACGAAGAGTACAAGAATCGGCACGAGCTCGACAAGAGACACCAATCCCGATCTCACTTTCACAAAAAACATCCCCCATGCTACATGGACCAATTTGGACGAATACCATGGCAGCGATCATGCGCTACTGGCCACCACTTTACATGGGTTGGAGTACAAGGTCAGTACTGGTTTAGCCCGCCTAACGGACTGGACGAAGCTAAGAGAGACACGAGCAAGAAGACACCAAAGCGAGGAAGACAATTCTTCGACCATCCAAGAATGGATCGCACAGTTATCCCGGGATGTGAAAGCCCCTACAAAAACATTACAGACTTCCACAACCACTCCTTGCATCGACGCCTTTCTCCTTCACTTATGGGAAGCCCGACGAAGCCTGTTGAACAGGTGGAAAAAAGCAGCGCATGAATCGGAAACTCAAAAGCGCATTGCTCTACTTACCCGCCAAGGCGGTAGAATACGTTAACAAGCTTGCGAGAGAAAATCGGCTGACCCTTTGCGATGGGCTTCGCGGCACACTAAGCACCTCTAAAACTTGGAGACTTCTCCGGTATTTGATCAGTCCGACAGGCAGTAGGACGGAATCCCACCACAACATGACCAGAGTCATTTACCAACCAATTCCCAGGCAGTGAAGCGGATCTCCTTTTGGCTCTCAAAGCCCGTACTTCCCTGCGCAACCGTCGGAGCCATTGCCGCCATGCACCGGCAGCCCAAAACGAGCTTCTCGACGAGGATCTCCATCTTCACGAGTTACCGTGGCCATTCAAAATCTGAGGCGCCACACGGCTCCAGGAATTGACCAAATTACTAACAAAGCACTCATCAATCTCGACGACCGTTCACTGCTATAACTTACCACCCACCTCCACAAAATTTGGAAGTCTGGCGCCCTTCCCGAGGATTGGAAAACAGCGGAAGTCCGCCTCATACCAAAACCAGGGCAAACCACCAGCCTTTGAAAACTTGATACCTATCTCTCTTACTTCGTGTGTAGGAAAACTCCTAGAGGCATGTGGTTCTCACAGACTACAACCGTATCTGGAAGACTCAGAGAAAATCCCGCCAACGATGGTGGGATTTCGTCCACAACTGTCAACGCAGGATATCTTACTTCAGCTTAAAGAGGAAGTGATGGCCCCTGCGACTCGTGGCACACCCACTGCCATTCTCGCATTGGACCTCGAAGGGGCGTTTGATAACGTCAAGCACACAGCAATTTTGCAGAGGTTGAACACACTGGGATGTGGAACCAGGGTTTACACCTACATCAGAGCTTTTCTCTCTGGAAGGAAAGCTGTGTTAAAAGTCGGGGAAAAAGCTACGAACCCCTTCTTATTAGGTGGGCGCGGAACACCACAGGGGCATGTATTGTCTCCTATCCTTTTCAATATTGCCCTGCTAGGCCTGCCGCCACTCCTCGACAACATCCAGGGGATCCGCCATGGCCTATACGCTGACGACATAACCATCTGGTCGTCCACAGGCTCGATCGGAGAGTTAGAGAGCCGCCTACAGGAGGCAGCGGATGTGGTGGCTGCTTATGCCAAGTCATGTGGTCTCAGCTGCGCCCCCCAGAAGACTGAGCTACTCCTGGTTAACCCGCGCAAAAACACACCCTCCAGGTTCTCCCACTATCACCCTACGCCTAGAGGGCCATATCATTGCGCCATCTCCAAGCGTGAAGATCCTAGGCATGATATTCCAGGCGGACCGCGCCAACACCCTCCTCATCAGAAGCATAAAACCACAACAGACCAGGTTACTCATATGATACGACGAGTCACGACCAAAACCAGGGGTATGGGGGAAGCGGACACGATTCGCCTTGTCCAGGCCTTCGTCGTATCTAGGATTACATACGCTATACCTTACGCCCTGCTTAAAGCCACAGAGCTCGAGAAAATAAACATCATGATAAGGAAAGCGTACAAGCAAGCCATGGGTCTCCCGGCAAGCACCTCAACCGAACGACTACTCCGACTTGGCATCCACAACTCGGCCGAGGAGTTAATAGAGGCGCACCTGTCTAGCCAAAGATTGAGGTTAGGAGCAACCGAAACGGGGAGGTTCATCCTCTCACGCCTGGCGCTGTCGGCCCCACTCAGCCACCCACCTCTCCTTACTGGAACGTACCCCACTCATTAGAAAACACTTCATAGTGCCCGTCTTACCACGCAATATGCACCCTGTGCATCACGAGGATCGTAGAGAAGCCCAAGCCCGGGCATTAGTTAGGCTATACGGAGATGCACCATCTACCGCCTTTACAGACGCAGCCTGTTACCCCGGAAGAGAAGCCATGGCAGCCACCGTCGTTTTAAATAAGCAGCACAGGTGCAGCATCTCAATTCCGAACACAACCCTCTCCAAGCCGAGGAAGCGGCGATAGCGCTTGCGCTTAGCCAAAGCGACGCCAAAGTTATAATCTCAGACTCTCAGCAGGCGTGCCGCAACTTTGCCAATGGTCGCTTGCTCGTCACAACACTTCGACTGATCAATCCGAGACTACCAACGAGACCAGTGAGGATTGTATCGGCACCATACCGGAATCCCCGGCAACGAGATCGCCAAACTCGTGGCTCGAGATTTGACCCGCCGAGCCAGCGCTGGTGAAGCCGAAGCCGAGCCCGAGCGCATGCAACCTCTTGTCACCTACCAGGAAATCACGCAACACTATAGGCTGTCCCGTAAAACCTACTCTTCACCACACAAATCGCTACCGAGAGATCGGGAAAGGTTACTGCGTGCCCTGCAGGTCAACACCTTCTCGCATCCCACCAGACTACACCTCTTTGACCGGACACACGTTTCTCCCCTTTGGCGCTTCTGTGGAGAGCCTGGGACTCTCAGACACATAGTGGGCGGCTGCGACAAGTCCACCCTAGATCCCCCTAACATCCACCTTTCCACAGAGCTTTGGGAGAGAGCCTTGGCCAGCTCCGGCCTCGAAGATCAGCTGCGCCTGATCGAAAGGGCTGTCGACGCGGCCCGAGCTCAAGGCATCCTGGAATGAGGACGCCTCTATCAAACATTTTCTGGATTGATTAAAGTTTATTCTCTCTCTCTCGAGGGCATCGAGAACGCTCTATACGCGAACGAAATCAGCCCCTAGATGTCTAGAGCTTGGTCGGAGTGTTGAAAATAAATGACTCTTCAGAGAGCGGCCGAGACCACACACGACTCTGAAAAGACGTGCGGCCTGTGCTTTTCGCCTGAAAAATGAGAGCTCCTATATATAAACCCAAGACTAAACAAAGGAGAGCAAGAGAAAGTTCGTATTAGCATTGGTTGAACGGACATAACACCGACTATGCAAGCCCGAATCCTGGGCGTCACGTTCCAGAATAACGCAAGCCTGCAGCGGCACTGATTAAGATCAAGACCAACACGGAACATATCACGACCATGATTGAAAGGGTCTCAAACAGACGAAGAGGGCTGAAGGAAAGCGATGCGCTTACGCTGTTTCAGGCCTTTGTGGCTTGGCGCATCGTATACACGGCGCCATACCTACCGCTACTGCAGTAAGGCAGAGGTCAACTGGACACGATCATACGCAAAGCAACGAATGTCGCTGAATATCCTACGCCGGTTACGCACCGAGACGCAGCTCCCCATGGACAAACGCAATATGGTGGAAGAGTTGCTGGACGCATAGTTGTCTACCCAGAGAGTGCGGCTTTGCCAAACTTCAGTGGGTCGAATGGTACGGGCCAAGCAGGGCTGGCAAGAGGCCGGCCGCAAAGAAATGGGACATTTATTCAAGCTTTGGGAACACAAAATTGAAACCAAACCCCTGCCGGTGTAAAATGGGCTTGCTGGAGTCTTCAAAGTGCGTAACGTTCGCCATATACGCATGAGTGGTTTGCGTGGCTCTATTCGAGAGCACAACTGACAACAGCGTTCTTTAGCGGGCATACGAATGTGATTTTGGACGTGGTTCTGAGCTGGTTAATCCTCGAATATCATACCGAGACGTAGCTTTTCGTCCTCGTAGGTCTGCTCTCCTGTGAAGTGCACCAAGTCGTTCGTAGTCGACGTCTATTGCTGATGCCTCCTTGGGAGCAAACAGCTTCTCTCTGATGCAGCCCTCGCGTTCGAAACAGCGTTAGCAAACTTCTTGTGCATGTTAGAGTGGCACTGTGTCCTACGGAAAATCTCTCATCTCTCCGATTTGTGCCATGCACACTAATTATTGGTAGAAATCTACAAATTTTCTTGATGGCTATCATTAAGAAATGGTCGCTGCCAAAGCTTTATACGTCAGTGAACCACGACGCTGGTGTCAGCAGGGATGTAGATATTGTTTTATCGATGTAACTAGAATTTTTTCCCCTGACAATGGTGGGGCTACCCGTGTTTAATATGTCGAATCCAGAGTTGGTAGTGACGATCAGAAGCCGGTTTTCCTTATATGGTGTCCTTCTGCTGGCCCAAGCCGGGTGAAGTGCATTGAAGTCTCGGGTCAGTACATGAAGCGGTGGCGGGTTGGCCAGAATAGAATCCAAACGCTTCGCGTCAAGGCGGGCTCGGGGATGTCCGTAGGCAATATTGACTATACATGTTGCGGTCCTGTGTTGTACCGTTTCCCTAACGTACTCGTTAGAAAAGTCCTAGGGTACGCTGAGGACAAAAATACTGAGGTCACTCCGAATTATGTTTGGTATGACGTTACCCAAGAAGATCCTATGATTGACTCGATTTAAATGTTCTCTAACACTTCTGGGACCATACTTTATTCATAGGTGCATGCCGGAGTAACGGAAGCTCACGGGGACTGTAAATTGAAGCTCGTGAAATGGAACTATCGTTCACCAGGGTTGAAAGGTTCTTTGTCACCGCGGACGGGAACACTCGAGTTAACATGCCGAGACACGGCATTGTTGTGATTCTAACATCCTGTCGTTGTCTATGCGCTGTGTCGTAATTTAATGTACAATTTGCATCTGTGTAAAAAAAATATTCTGGTTTCTAAAGGCATGTAGTAGTATTGACGGAATGGTGGAGCGGTTCGCTGGTCAGTCATGTATTCTTTGTATAAAGGTAAGTGGTTAGTATTCTTTTCCGGAAGGTAGTTATTGCTTTGTATATTTGACCAGTTCTCAATCGCCATACAAGTACACCGGTGAAAGACACGGATTAAAAGCGATGCCACACGGCTGTCTTTATAACCATAGTGCAATGACGTGTGCTATACGGTACAACATTCCAACTGTTCCGCCCAGTTTTTTGCCTAATGGTGCAACGTGACTGTTCCAAGGTAAATTTTCGTTGATCTATACCTCTGGCATTAGGTGCGTTCAAACATTACTGTAGCTCGGCTATTACTACTTTATTCATTTGTTCTAATACAAGATATTTTATTTATGAAGAATTTTAGCTCCGCTTCTTTTGGACGAATCCACAAGTAAAACAATTAAACACACTGCTTCACGTTCGTGATAGACGAATTATATTTTTATGTGAAAAAATATTTGTGCCATCTGCATACTAAACCAGCTCGGGAGATTCTAGAATGGACGTAATATCAATAACTTAACCTGAAAAGAGTGCATTAAAACATTCTACCCTCTTTGTAGCCCGGGGTAAAAATTCTTACCTATTCTTTTTATGGCGTACAAGGTGTTTTTGTTGTCCAGGTAACTTTCTATCGTTTCGTTGGGAACCCTTTTCATTCTACATTTGCCAAAATAATTATGAATATTTTGTGGTAATAAATGAAAGGCTTTCCGCAGATTTAGAAATCACCCCACTGTGAAAAGTTTTCGTAAGTTTTTTATTATTTTTGTTACACCATATATCTTTACCATACATCTTAAAACCAATATTGGCCTTTGCTGGTATTGCTATGATGTCCAAAGATATTGGATAACCTCTACAGTATGAGATCCTCAACAATTTGAGAGAGCATAGAAGGACCGATATTGACCCGTTTTTGTAAGCTTGTTTTCTGCCTCTTTTACACTTTTATGCAGGTGTATAAAAGTGTAAAGTGCCTTTCTGCGGTTTGTGAATTTTCTTTCCCGCGCCCCACGTTTTCCTTGGTATATCCTATATACTTCTGAACACGTGTTCATAGCAGCGGCCTTTCGGACATGCCTAATTTGTATTCAGGGCGTTCAGATATTTCCTAGATTTTCTTTTTTATCTGGGTAGCGTTTGCACACGCAAGCATTGAACAGTATATTCATTTTTGCAATTTCGTTTTGCAAGCCTTGTGTAAATCCCTGGTTTTCGGACTTTTTGCACTTTATGCCTCCTTTCGCGTATTGTGGGAATGCAGTGTCACAGTGTCCCATAGCCAAAGACGACGCAGCTCTCATGTGAACCTCGTCACCCATTCGGAGGCTTGCGTCGTCGGGAGGTGCCGGAATAACTTTCGGTGAGAGCCTCGTAGATAAGTTGGCCAAGACATCGTTGGATAGGGCCTCAAATAACATCGCAAGAGCTTCTCTCTTGGTCCGCGTTGTCGAATTGCAGTCCACTCCCGCCGAGTATCACCTGGGTGATACTCGGCGTCTCCACTTATGAGGCTGCAGCATACGGATTTACCCCGCTGCTGGTCCGTAGTACCACCGGAGCAAGCTGGCAGGCTTCTTCAACATGGTGCAAATATCCTTGACGTCTGTGTTGTGGTTTGCATCGTCTACGTGTGATAGGATGGCGTCGAGCATTGAAGTCAGTTTTCGACCATAGGCAAGCTCGAATGGTGACACACGCGTAGTTTTCCGCACATCTGTATTAGACGCGAACGTGACATATGGGGTATTTCGTCCCATTTTTCATCCTGAACTTTGACTTACATTAGCAGCACATCGACCCTTGTCTTGTTTATGATTTCTGCTATGCAGTGGTCTCCCGGTGATTGCCGTGGTCTCCCAGTGATACATAATTTCTGTAACATAGAACAATTTGCATCAGCTCCGCCGTGAATGCCGTTCCGTTGTCCTTTATTAGAACCTGAGATGTCGCAGCACAACTTCAGGGATAAAAACGATTGCGACTTCTTGAGCAGTCATCTCAGTGTAGCGGTGTTTGCGTAACGTCTAAACTTTACGGTCGCTATGATAATCCACTCGTTCTCGGGTCGGGAAATAGGGAGGTCCAGTCCCAGGAGGTGCATTCCGATGTCCCAGTTTCCGATGTGCATTCCGAGGTCCCTGGAGGTTCATTTCGATCTGTGGGAAGGGTTTCGATGTGACACCGATCGGTTGCAGAAGTTCAGCTGGTCTCGTCGGCAGAGTTTTTGGTAGCTGGCCGTCGCGTCAGCTCCGGTCCTAGTGGGAGACATCATATTTACGCGGGGCGAGTAGCACTTCATTTTGATTTTTAAAATAATGTGCGCTGTGCCTTAACGTTCGGAAGGATTGTCGCGACACGCGCGCATTCTTTTGTGTGGACGTTCTGGGGGGACAACAGATTGTTTGTTCTCGTTTCTGGGTAGAACTGTTTCTTCACGACGATGGGGTTTTTGAGGCTGAATGCGCGTACGCTGCTTTGGAAGGCCGTTTGCAAGCTGACGTTGAGTGATGGAAGTAGTCGCCCATTACACGTAAGCCTAGGCAGGCGCAGGTTTTTTGATTTACGGTGGGGACGAAATCTTAGTGCAGCGCCCCTCCCGGCAACTTCCCACTGAAAGCCTACCGGTCAGATCGCAGTGTAGAGACGAGGATCTTCCTCATCATCCTCATATTGTCTCCTGCAGGAAGAAGGCCTCTCCCGCTGAACTGAAACCGCTGCTGTCCCGAGATTCTCCTGTCCAGAGATCATCTACAAATTTCAATATTTATCACTCCATCTGATCAACACTGTCCCTTCCTTCTACACCGAACTCTTGGTATCCACTCTGTTACACTTACGGTCCACCGGTTCTCGTTTCTTCTCAATACATGGCTAGCCCAACTCCTTTTTTTCTTTACATGGAATATTATATCTCCTACTCAAGTTTGTTCTGTCATCTAGGTAGCTCGTTTCCTGTCCCTGATTGTCATTTCTATCATGATTCGTTCGATGCCCCTAGGAGCCAACCTAAGCTTACTTTGTAGTTTAGTAAGGTTCCAAGTTTCAGCTACATATGTCATAACCGTCAGTATGCACTGGTTGTAGAATTTTCTTTTAAGCGACAGAGCTATGGTTATACAATTTTTATTGCAATGACATGGTATTGCAGCGCACATAAAGTAAGCAAGCGCAGACGAGGAAAATTAGAAAGAGGGCAATCTTCGCAAAAGACGCAAAAATAAAAAAAAATTGACCATCTTTTCGTAGGGGAACTCTGAGTAGTATTCGAACCAGCAATGTGGTCATCAGGTTCCCATTAGTATTCTGTTCGATCGTGGCGTGGTGGGAGAAGAATGCGGGGAGCAGAGCGCACGCGCACGTCATTTATACCGCGGATCTACAGTGGCGCCCCAGCGGGGTATGCTGCAGCTACCGTAGCGTCTTTAACCCTTAACAGCTTCACATTATCGCTAGCGGAGCCGCAGCTGTTGCCATTCCTTGCTCAATCCCGTTGACGAGAGGAGCTTCGGGTGGCGGAGGGGAAATGCTGGAGAGGGGAGAAGCATCGGAGAGGAGAGGAGCAATGGCTCGCATATTACTCATGGTTCCCCTAAGGGAAGATGACGACGGTGGTTGAACGCGAAGCTATCTCGTGATGGGTTCTTTGGTTGGCAAATCTCTAAGGGCATCCTGCCACAATCATGGTCAGCGTTGCCTGGTCAGCCATGCGCAGTGGCGGTGCTGTACTCAGGGTTCCCCTACGTAAAGATGACAATGGTGGTTGAACGCGAAGCTAACTCGTGATGGAATCTTTGGTTGGTCAATTCGTAGGGGCACCCTGCCACAATCATTATAAGCAGGGGGTGTGGACGCCGCACAACAGCCCTCACACAACGGCGGAGGGAACAGTCTCGACCATAAACTGCTTCGCATCTAAAACGTGTTTGACTAAACCACAGGCGCTGTTTTTCTTAGTTTAACAATGTACCAACTGGCCTGTCAGCATACCCTTCAGTAAAATGTGTTTCTTACAAGGGCCTGATTTTGGTGCCAGCCTTTTCTGGGCCTGAAAATAAACAGATTTTGGAAGGTAACATGAGGTTTCTTCAGCTGCATTTATCGCTAAAACAGACGCATGGTCATAACGCTGATGGACAGGTTCGATAGAGTAAAAGTATGGGGCAAACGTGGCGTATCCCCTAAGATGATTCGTAGGGCGGCCGCTCTTCCGGCAACACCCCCCCCGCCCAGTGCACACACCTATGCGCGTAGGTCGAGTAACAGTCAGGGCATTTTTAACGACGCTCACCACTGTTCTGGGGACACAGTGCGCCGAGCTCTTACTAGAGATGCACGTGCAACACCCTAACAATATTTTTGCTGTGATGATGTGTGAGAGATGATGTTTTTTGGGCCTGCTGACCCATAAATGGTGGAAGAAAGAAATCTACCCTTGTTAAGGCCCGGTGTAAAGGAAGGACTGTTGACTGGGCTGTTCGTAAACCGGCGGAAACCGTGGCCGAGTTTCCGTTCGAGGTATGCACGATTAACAAAGAGCTGGATATGCGAGCTCAAGAATTATGACCGCCACTTTGTTTGTGAGGACATTGCTGACTACGTCGACACTACGCGGAAGCCGACAGATACCCGACGGGAGACCATCACCGCGGTAGTATTGGATGAAGAGCGGAACCTCCACGCACCGCCGTCGCAACCAGAAGGCTCTTCCCTTACCGACGTGATCCGGGAAGAAGTGCATAACGCAATAAAGAGTTCGACAATGCCGGAAGCAGAAACACCCAGGGAGCAGCAAGCCCTGACGTAGGCGGCTGTTGTATGCCCCTCCCCCCATTCCGTACTTTGACGCACACTTTCTCCGTACTACGTTCCACGTCGCTGTCCGACCTTCTACAGGGCAACGTCCCACCCCATGGAAGACCGCTGTCTGGGGAACCCCAGACCATGGTGCGCTGTGCTACAAGAGCGGCGAAGCTGACATGTACCGACGTTGCCCGTACAAGCGTTTTGGTGTGCCAGGTTTTTCCGTCGATGCGCAGCGTCTCTTTCCCGGCCAACAACCCAGTGAGATCGACAAGTACCTGTCAAATACCAACCTAAACCCGACGCGCTTGCACAATTCGTAATTTCCCTATCTAGCACATCCAACAACTCTTACGGAACGAAAGACGACACAGCTTTCTTGAAAGAACCGAGTAGTTTGAAGCGATCTTGCGTGCCCCTAAAAGCTCAAAAAATACAGAGGGGGCGTAGCAGTCAGCAAGTGTCGTTTAATCAGATACAGCGGTGACTTCCCTGGAGTATTCATCTTGCGGAGTGAGTGTTGCTCGAAACATTGAATTAGAAACACAAAACTGGGTATCAAAAGAGATTCTTCTAGGCTACGAACGTCAGGGTTAAACACTCTCCCAATCAAATAACGATGGCCCATGCAGCATTGTAGTGAATAAAAGGATACATGCCCTGTTTTTGAAACACTGATAACAAGCTGGGGGCCGCGAGATGGTAAAAACAATAGGGAAGTATAAATACAGAATGCATATTTTGAAGCAATGGCTTATGTGCAATAGTTCTTTGGATAATTTGTAAACAGTATTTTGGTGTGTTTCTAAGCAAACTTCATTACACCCTTGTTCTTCAATTAGAATGTGGAAATGTTTTTGCTCAATACATATTTCTTTTGTTTACTTTGGGTGTTTCCTATTTCGAAACCTCTTGTTTTAAATAGTCATGGTCAAATAAAAAGCGAACACAAAAATAGTGTCACGAAGTCAAAGACGACGCCATTTTCTCAAAGAAACCGAGTTTATGGGAGCGAACTTGTGCTCCCCTAACAACTGAAAGAATACACAGGCGGCGAGACCGCAGTCAAGAAAGTGACGTGCGTAGGCGAGCGTCGAGAGTCGAATGCCGTGGCGTTTATCTTTCGGCGCGAGTTTTTCTTGAACCGTCGATTTATGTCCAGAACATTGTAGATCAAAGAACATTATTATGGGCTAGTGTGGTTAGGGCAAAACAGTCTGCTTATCTGAATGAGATAGCCCGTGTGCCATGAAAATAAAGAATGGAAGACGCGCTTCGCTTCGAACACGGATAACAAACCCGGGCGTGGCCTGGTAGTAAAAACAAACAATAGATAAACAAACGCATACATGGTTCATGGCATTACCCCCCCCCTCTAAGAGTGCATTGACCCGATGCTAAGAAGAAAGACACTCTAAACAAATAACAGAAAAACTCCGTCATCTTGAATAGTAAGGCTTTAGGCAAACCACGTGGATGACTTCCGGCCGCGTGCGTCTTCGTGATGTTCCGGAAGCACAAACGGGATTACCTAGTAGGTAAGTTGTCCGACATGTCATAGAATCTGGTAGGGTCCGAAATACCGTCGCACAAGCTTGTCACTGAGTCCGCGTCGTCGGATGGGAGTTCAAACCCAAACACGATCCCCTGGGTGGTACTCGGCGTCTCGGCATCGGAGGTTTTAGCGCCCGGCATCCACCGGCGTCTGGTCTGTTTTACGAACTCGAGTGAGCTGGCGGGCCTCTCCGCAATCTCAAAGTAAGCTTGGACTTCGGGATTGAGGTCGTCGTCTTCCAGATGTGGAGGCATGGCGTCAAGCATCGTAGTCGGCCGTCTGCCATAGGCAAGCTCGTACGGCGTCTCTGAGTAGTTTCTAGTAGCCGTGTTGGACGCAAACGTGACATACGGGAGCACTTCGTCCAAAGTCTTAGGTTCAACGTCGACGTACATTGACAGCATGTGCGCGATTGTCTCTTTCATACGTTTGTTAGTCCGTTCGTAAGGGGGTGGTACGCCGTTGTTCTGCACTGAGCCGTGTTGCTGTAGCGTAATATTCCTTGCATCAGCTCCGCACTAAAGGCCGCTCCGCGGTTAGTGATTAGGGCTTCCTTGGCTCCATGTCGCAGCACAAATTGACTTATGAAGAACTTTGCTACTTCTTGTGCAGTCCCCCTCGGAAGAGTGGCGGTAATTGCGTAACGTGTCATGAAGTCTGTCGCTACAACAATCCACTTGTTTCTGGGTCGGGATGTAGGGAACGGGACCAGAAGGTCCATTCTAATCAGTTGGAAGGCCCTCGATGGGAGGTCAATCGGCTGCAGAAGTTCGCCGGGTTATGTCGGGGGCGTTTTTCGTCCCTGGCAGTCACTGCAGCCCCGGATGGAGTGGGTGACGTCGGATGTAAGGCGGGGCCAGTACTACTTCGCCTTGATTTCTCCAATTGTGCGGGCTGTGCCGAGATGTCTGCAACACGGGTTGTCGTGACACGCTTCCACAATTTCGTCACGAAGGTCTGCAGGCATGACAAGCAGATAATTCGTACTCGTGTCGGGGCTGAAATGTTTTTCGAGAACGGAGTTTTTCAGGTTGAATGCTGGTTGGTTGCGTTTGAAGGTCCTAGGCACTGCGACGTTGCATCCTTCCATGTAGTCGATTACGATGCGTAAGTCGGCGTCGGCATGCTGCTGGGAGGCTCGGTCACTCTTTGTCACAATTACGAAATACGCGCTGTGTTCATCAGAGTCTTGTGGTGGTTCGTCGAATGGAGTGCGGGACAGGCAGTCGGCGTCGGAGTGTTTTCTGCTGGATTTATAGGCGATGGTAATGTAGAATGTTTATAGATGCAAGCTCCACCGTCCAAGTTGGCCTGATGGATCCTTCAAATGGGCGAGCCAACACAGCGCATGGTTATCTGTAGCAACCTTAAATGATCTACCATAAAGGTATGGGCGAAATTTTGAAATCGCCCATATAATAGCGAGGCAATCTTTTTCAGACGCTCAGTAGTGTTTCTCCTCGTTCGACGAACCACGGCTGGCAAAGGCGATAACGTTTTCGCAACCGCTATGTTTTCGCGTGAGGACGGCACCCAATCCTACCCTTTAGGTACACCCCGCGTTTACCAGCATTAGGAGAGCAATGAAATACGCCGGAAAGAACGGAAGACACTGAAAAACGCCGCGCTGGACGACATCAACGCGGGGAGCTTCCTCAAGAGCATCGAATAACACGGGGACGCTGCCTCTGGAGACAGGGACTCAGATTGGGCGAACGGGACAGTACGCTCTCACGGGGCCGCTGCTTGGCTGGACAAATGCTCCGCAAATGCTCCGAAACTTTGTGTTTGCTGCCTGTGCGGTGCCGCAAAATCCCACTTTTTTTAGCGTGCGCTACACGGAAACAATGTTACGTACGAGCAACAATCATCTCGTTCAATTGCATTGCAAGGGCCTGTCGTAAAGAATGTTCGTTGTATTGCTGCCATTAGCATTCCGGCCGTGTTTGAAAAACCTTCGCAACAAATTTGCAATTAACAACGCAACCTATCGCAAATCACTGTAGTGTTGGAACACATAAGCCTAGCCCGCTAACGCAACTAATGATAAATAAAGCACTTCACAAATTTCTGGAATTGTTTGAGTGAATTGCAATTGCATATTATGTACCGTGAACAACCTTTGATGAACGAATCGGGCAATAAGGGTAGCCCCTTGGCAAAACGGACGCATATAGGGCAGCAAAACGTGCTTTTTCAGGAGGTGGTATAATTATTGCAGTTCAAATTCTGACATGTATTTTTGGGTCCTCGAGAGCCCCATTGTGTCAATCTGCGTGCTGTTGTAATATTTTTCTTTGCGAGCAACCTGTCTATTTTGGCGCGAACCATGTGTGCAATCAAGCTTAAATAGTTAAAATGAGATGTTCAAACCAGCTAACCAGTTGCCGGTACCGGAGTTAAAAGAAAAGTAAATGGTACCAGTCAACCCATTACATCACTAAGAAATGTTAAAAAAAGAATAAATGTAGAAAGAAAGAAAAGGCGCGTTCGCTTCAGCTCGGCCATTCGGAAGAAAATCCGCGAATGCACTGTCACTACCGAAGGCCTGTCGCACGACAGCACTCGCGGGGAGGGGGAGCCCTGAATACGAAGAAATAAAAGGGGTAAGGAGGCGTGGCGGCGCGGAACAAGCTTTCGGGATTTGCCGGGGAGCACTTTGTTCCTCCCTACTTTTCGCCTTTCGGTCAAAATCCACATTTCACATCGACGCTGTGTCTAGTTGAAGTTACGCGTAACTTTTTTTCTAAAAACGTGCATCTTATGTGTCCTGGAAGTGTCAGCAGCAAGATGTGAAGGTACGAAAGCTGTGGTGAAAGCAAGAACAGTGGTCCGGATTCCAAGCATCTCGATGGGAGGATCGACTCCTCTAGCGACGACAAAGCGTAGTGCTTGGTATTATTGGCACTTTGATGTGAGTGAACTTGGAATACTTTTGATGTGCTTCAACAATCGACTTAATTTGCAAAGACCTTTGCGTGACTTGGGCAGGTATCGTGCGAGCGTACTCTTCGTGATAGTGCTGCACCATTGAGACGTGCACTTTTCGTCACAGGATACCCTAACAGGCGGCATTGCTGTAGGAATGCGTTGTCAACGGATCAAGGTTCACCAATGCAAGATAACCAGCAGAGGCTTGACTTTCCATTTTTTGGCTCACGTTTTGCTGTTAAAATAAAAGATGTTCAAGAAATATTTGTTCACTGGTGTTTTGATAGCCCTAAAAATAGTAGAAACGAATTTTTGAACGATTATTGTCGATGCTCGTTAAAATTTTTTTTTCTATCGGGGAGAATACATTTCCTTTTAAGAACAGATTGAGCGTTACTGACGGAACGCTATGATGAAACAATGCATTCAGCAGGGCAAAATCAGCTGAAAAGTGCCCAAATGAGTCTGGCTACATTCTGTACCGCTACTTAAATTTTCCCGAAGGTAGGAACTCGGTATTTCTTGTTAACACTGCAGCCATGCGGGTTTGTAATTACATGGCTACTAAAGAAAAAAAAGGCCTAACGCGAGCATCGGCCACGCCATACGGTGAAGACGGCGTGGTATCCGGTGTGTTCCAGTGTTACGTTCCAGTGCGCGCCGGATCCACGCGTTTACGCGTCCGGTGTGTTCCAGCGTCCAGGGTCCGGCGCGCTCGAGCGTTTCCGCGTCCGGCGTATTTCAGCGTTAGGTAGTCCCATAATCAGGGGAACCCTGGAAGCGGAGCTCCAGCGCCGCTGGGGTTTCCGATAGGGTATATCACTGGCGTCCGTGTGCATTTCCGTTTCGGCGTCTTCGTCGAAATGAGCGAGCACGGGCGGACTTTGCAGGCGTTTCTGCAGCTCGCAGAGTGTTTTCTTGGTCGCTTTCGCAGCTAAAAGGGGTGCTGTCTTTCGTTAAGCGTGTGAGTGGCTCGGCAATGCGGGCGAAGTTTGCGACGAAGCGCCGGTAGTATGAGCACAGTCCGAGACATCTTTGCACGCCCTTCGTGTATTTCAGCCTTGGGATGTTCGCAATGGCTGAAAATTTTGCCGGGTCAGGTAGGACTCCCGAGGCCTTGACGACGTGGGCCAAAAACCTGGGCTCCTCATACGCGGAATAGCACTTTTCGGGCTTCAGCGTGAACTCTGACGTACAAATGACCTCGAGTACAGACTCCAACCATGCAAGGTGTTCGTCAAAAGTCCGGGCAAATACCCCAACGTCGTCGAAGTATATGACGCAGGTGTGCCACTTTAGATCAGCTAGCACCGTGACCATGACTCTTTGAAACGTTGCTTTCGCCGTGAACAGCCCAAACGACATCACTGTGAACTTGTATAGACCGTAAGGCGTCCTAAATGCGGTCTTCTCTCGGTCTCTCTCGTCCACTTCAATTTTCCAGTAGCCAGTCTTCAGATCCATCGATAAGTAGTACTTCGCGTGGCAGTGGTGGTCGAGTGCGTCGTCGATTCGTGGTAGGGGGCACGCGTCCTTTTTGGTGATTTTGTTAAATCTCCGGTAGTCCACGCAGAACCTTAATGTGCCGTCTTTTTTCTTAACGACTACGACCGGCGCAGCCCAAGGGCTTTTAGGTGGCAGTATAAAGTCGTCCCGGAGCATGTCGTCGAATTGAGTCTGGATGGCTTCCCGCTCGTGTGAACAGACGCGGTACGGTGACTGTGTGGTAGGTCGGGTGCCATCTTCAGTCATTATTCGGTGCTTCGCTGCAGGTGTCTGACGTAGTGTTGAGTTCGACGAAAAACACTCGCTGTAGCGACGCAGCAAAGCCAATAGTTTGTTCCGTTCTGCTTGTGGTAACGCCGGATTCACGTCGAAGGGATACGGAAGGTTCAAGGTATCTTTATGTACGGGTTCGAATTCGGCAACCGCGATCACATCACTTGCTTCTTGCGTTTCTTCGAGGAACGCAATTGCAGCGCCCTTGTTTAAATAGCCAGACACAGGACCGAGGCACTGACAGGAAATGGCACAGGACCGAGGAACTTAGAGAATAATGGGAGAGGCCTTTGCCCTGCAGTGGGCGTAGATAGGCTGGTGATGATGATGATGATGATGGTGATAATGATGATGATGATGTTTAAATAGGGGTACTCGTCGGTGAAATTGGTGACCAAAATGTGAGTGGGACGTTGCTCAAAGCGCGCAATGCTTCTTGCGACAGAAAGACCGGGGCCGAGAAGCAGCCTTTGGTCACTCCCTACGACAGCGTCAACGTCAGGAACCACATCTGCACAGTAGACGCTTATGATCAAGCTTGCACGGGCTGGCAGGGTGACATGATCGTCGGCGATCGTTATGGCAGCACGGTGTCCGGTGTTTGGTTCCGGCGTCATGCAGTGATCAGAGAAATTGCTGTAGACGTGTCCTGTAGTACAATTATTGCACCATTGTCCGTCAAAATCTCCATTCCTAGGCAAAACGACGAACACCGCAGGGTACATTGTGCCGTCTGTTGTGACGCAAGATGTGCACGTTCATTTTGGCGTCACGAGGTGGACTCCTGCTGTGCGTACGTGCGAACCGCCCATCTGGTCGTAACTTTCTTCAGCTTGGACGCGAATGATCTGCTCATTACTGAGTAGTCGACCCCCGTGTCTATGAGGGCGCCTACATCAAAGTCATCGATGGACAGCTAAAAGCCGGACGCCGCCTTCCGCGAGTTCCGGGTGCATGGTGGCGTCGTATCTCTGCTTGTATGTGTTGACAGTTGGCCACTGTGCGTCTTCATCTTCATCGCATTCGCAGCAGCAGGTGCGGTCATGTCGGGTACGCTTCACGCCGTTTTGCTGTAGCCGTCTTCGGGAGTCACGTCAGCCTTAGATCGGATCGTCGGGTGGAGGGCATGGTCTTCACCGATACGCTGCGTCGTTGGAGGGTTTTCATTTTTCCGTGGTCGGGCAGCTTTACCTCCAGAAGTTGCTGCTTTTAGTTTCCCCCGCGTGGGCTGACTTCTCACCTTCCACGTGAGAAGTCAGCAGTGCTACGGCGGTTCGGCGAGCGACTTGTGCGGGTAGGGCGACGGGGAACGGTTGAAGCGGGATGGTCCTTGGTTGGTGTTGGAGACGTATTCGTCAAGCTCAGCAGGGTGCCGGCCGGTTTGGCGGGCGTGGTGCATCGATGGAGAATCATCTGAAACCGAGCCTCTTTTTAAGGTCAGCGAAGGCAAACGGGGTCGCTTTCCCCGCAGTGGTAGAACAGCGGACGATTATCGGGCGTTCACCACACGTGCGTCTTCCTGGGCGTGTGGTTTTGGGCTGCAGGGGGTCGTGCGAGCGACCGTGGACGGCGGTAGGGCGGGGCTTCTTGTCGACGGGTTATAGCACATCGGGGTCGGCGAATAGCCGCGGAGTAGGTTGTCGCTTGTGGTTCGCGGTGTGCTTCGACGGCGTAGAAGTCCCCATTGCGAGTTGGACTTCTTCTCGGATCACGGCGGTCATGGAGGAAATCTGGGGTTGCGGCATCGTTGGGAAAAGCCTCCTCAGTTCTTCGCGAACGACAGAGCGGATCTTTTCAAGCAAGTCTTCCGTCCCGAATCCAGGGGTGTTGACGGGGTCCGCCAAAACCCCGTTCAGTGGTTGACCGTATTGCCTCGTCCGCATGTCCAGGGTCCTCTCGAGCATCAAAGCCTCGGCCACAAACTCAGCGGAGGGTTCGGGCGGGTTTCGAATGAGTGCAGCGAAGAGCTCTTGTTTAACTCTCCGCATCAGAAAGCGCGCCTTCTCTTCTGCCATTTCGGGGTCAGGTCGTCGGAGCAGCATCTTCATCTCCTAAACGAACACCACAACACCTTCGTTAGGGTGTGTTATACGCGTCTGCAACAACAGCTCAGCTCGTTCTTTGCGTACGACAGTTGTGAATGTTTTCAAAAATTCCGCTTTGAACATGCTCCATGATGTTAACGAGCTCTGGTGGTTTTCAAACCAGACTTGAGCGGAGTTTCCGAGGTAAAAAAGCACTTGCCTCCGAGTTTCTTCGTCATCCCATCGGTCTAAATTTTGGACGCACTCCACCTTCTCCAGCCATTCTTCCGGGTCTTCACCAAGGGATCTTCAGAACGATGGGGGCTCCCGAGGTCGCTGCAGAACGATAGGAGGATTGGCTTGGTTGACCATAGTGCTGGTTGCGACGTCTTCTTTCTTCGCTTTCTCTGGTAGTAGACCGAGCCCGTGTGGTAAACCTTGCCGGCGGAGGGTGGCTCATTTGGACTGGCTTGGCGGCTTCCAGAGGTTATAGTGAGCATGAAGGGGTGTACCCAGCACCTCGACCAAATGTGAGGAAGTCATAGAAGAGGCAGTTGTATTCAAAGAAACGAGTTTATGGGAGCAAACTTGTGCTGCCCTAACAGGTCAAAGAATACAGAGGCGGCGAGGCAGCAGTCAAGAAAGTGACGTGCGTAGGCGAGCGTCGAGAGTCTAGTGCCGCGGCGTATGCTCTGCAGGGTTTTATCTTTCGGTGCGAGTGTTTCTGGAACCTTAGCTTGTATTATTTGCTACGTTACGCATTTATTGAGCATGTAAAGTAGGTAAATAACAGCATAAATAGTCCATGAGCAGTGGTAGTACTACGGGGGAGAAATCTGCAGTTCGTAAAATAGAGATCTTGTTTTGAAAACGTGAGCCAAATTTCGAAGCGAGGGCTAGAAATAATCACAAAAATGTCTAATTAAACTTTCAATTTAGAAATATTTCGGTTCATTCTTCAAAAACGAAGTATAACACTTGGTTCAGTAACTTTTCTAGCATTAGGGAGCACAAATTCTTTTTGCGTTATAGTAAAATTAACGAAGATTTCGTAAGGTGAGCCTTCTTGTGCCATTGTGTGGGGAAAAAATTTTTGTTGCAACTAGGACGGCACCCACGAATGTAAAAAGAAAGGGGTGTTTTGTCTTCGGCATTGTTAGGATACGTTTCTAACACTGATCTCCACTAGAGTTGCTGGATGGCGGTTCGAGCTCCCCGGTGCGTGTCCGCCGGAGGTTCGAGCGCTCGTTCCGGAAGTCAGGACACATGGCCCCCGTTCCTGCATAGCGCATGCTACGTATGGGCTTGTTTCGCGCGCATTCCGCCAAAAGTACCTGCTTGTTGCGCCGTCAACTGCACAAGCAGACCAGAGAAGTCGTCTGGGAAGACGTTCAACTTGGAAGTATTACAATATTCTGTACGACGTTTGTGATACGCAGCGAAACGCAAATGTCATATCAGTGTCGGTGTCGTTTTTAAGCTGTGGCTCTTGTTACGCAGATTGACTAGCTCTAAGCCGGTTTTTAACCGGCGTTGTATGGCCAACTAGTTACACCGTTGTTACACGGCAAAAGTAACCGCAGTTAAGTTTAACCGTGGTTACTAAACTTTAACATGCGGTTATCGCAAACTGCGGTTTTGGCAGTTACACGCGAAATTGCAAGTTTGGTGACCGCGGTCACTCGATTATGAGCGTAACAAAGATATGTTACTACACTTTTAACTTCACGATAAAAAATAAAAGAGAAGCAATGTAGGCAAAAAAAATATCGTTAAAGTAGTCCCTTCTGACCCGACTCAACGCACTCGCGCGCGGCGAGGAGAGGGGCTACCCCAACAGCTCGCAACCAGCTTGGTTTGCTTAGGTCTGTTCGGTGTTGGGAACTTTCGCTTAGCATCCCTGTAGATATTTGACCGCCGCGATCTCTATAACTGCGAATTACAAAACATAGCACCATTTTTCACCGCACTAAAATCCATTTCCTCGCATGTGGCAGTTTTTTCCCGCGAATAGATTGATTTCGAAGAGCGGCGATGCGAAAAGCTGTTGCTTCCGTGGTCTGGTCCGGTTAGGGCCGCTAGCAGACCGTGCGGGAAGGCGCGTCGGCGTGTTTGGAGGCACGGCCGTCGCGCGCGCCGATCGTTTCGGAGTGCTGAAAACGCCTCAGGATTGCTCTCTATATCCATTTGTTGGCGAACGATGCGCGGAATTTACAAATTTAGCACGGCTTTTGTCGTAGTCGATCGGGCGGATCGGGAAACGAGCCGCTGCTGACGGGCAGTTGCGCTGATTGCGAGAGCGATGCAACAAACGCAAGCGCGTCTTGGGGAGAGCTTTAATTGGGGACTTCGTGTCTTCCGAATGCCAGGTTTTTTTTTTCGCCTCCGCTGATGCGCCGCCTCTTGCGTCCGAACTTACTCGTGCGATTTTGAGTGCTGCGGCTGCGGAAACTGCGGCTAGCGTGACCGGACTGAGCTGGCCAAGCTCAGTTTGCGTTAATCATGGTTAGCGACGTAACCGCAGTTTCGTCTGTCGTGTAACGCAGCAAGCTGCGGTTTTGTCTAACCGCGGTTCGCCTAACCGTGGTTAACTGTGCCCGTGTTACAAGGGTATTAAAAGGGATAAATGGGTTCCATCCCAAGGCAGCAGGCTCTGCAGTGACCACTTTACTGACAACTGTTTTGACAGAACGGGCGCACGAACTCGGCTACAGCCTGACACCGTGCTCACGTTGTTTTCTTTCTAGCATAAATACCTAGCATACATTTCTAGCATAAATGCCATTCGAGCTGAGCCGTCTCATCTCAAAGCAAGGCCCAAGTGGCATTTTCGTTCTCCTTCGCAATAAAATTCTGCGTCATATTAACGTCAGATGTTTCAGTAGAGCATAAGTTGCGATCTGAAGGCGACGTGTATAGCCAAAATGCAATAAAGTGAGAAGAAAATGCCAAAATGCGCCACTGGAGACGCCTAGCAGCGGTTGAGAATCGTTGCAGGACGCCCGGACTTCCGGGACGAGCCGTTGAACTTCTGTTGGCCGTGCCCCCGCCCGACCGCGACAGCGGCGAAGCGCCATCCAGCAACAAAGTGGAGATCAGTGGTTTCTAACACATAGAAAAGCCGGAAAGTGATAGAAATTTAGCTGCAAATTAGCAGAGAGATTTTATATTACTTGTTTTATATTATTATTCATAACGGGCTGTTGAAATGGGAGCCTAAAACTCGGAAATCTAGACGAAATGTAATATCACAGCAACAAAGTAGGATACAGAAGTCTATAACCACTTTTTCAGCCTGACAGAAGCAGACCTAGCCCAAAAGAAGACCCACTTCGTGGTGAATTCTCCAAAAAACTGAAAACAAGAAGGGCGATCGGGATAGTAGGAGTAAGTCACAGAAGGTGGCGGGTAACGAGCCAAAAGCAGAATAGGAGGTACGAAGGAGAACGAGGGGCGTCAGTTTGGAACGAAAAAACGAAAAAGGAAAGGGAGGAAAGCATGCCAGGCAGAAGCAAAAAGGAAGAAAAAGGCTGGTTCCGCAAAAGAGAATTAGAAGGAGTTCCCACAACTCGGAAAGGACAAATGTGAGGATGAGTCACGGAAACAGGTCGAAAACGAGGAGGAGGAAGCCTTCAAAGCTGAACTGCAAAAGAAGGTAAAAGAAGTTGACGCAAGAATTCTCAGTAGCCTAATAAGGGTACCTCGAGTAACTAATACGAAATAGCAGTGGGAAGATTGGCAGATGATATTCAGGAGATGAGGGGCCCAACAATAGACCTCATTGCCAGGGTGGCAGAATTGGAAGGTGAACTAGCAGCACTAAAAAGTATCCCACAGGGGACTTTTGCAGACGTAACAGGGAGTAGCGGAGCAAAACGTCACTCCGACCCTGATCCTGGTGAGAAAGGAGAAAGAACGAAGCAAAGTGTTTTGCACATGAAACTGAAAGACACAGGGGTAAAGCACGCAGCGAAGGTAGCTGAAGCTGAACTGAAAAAGAACATTGAACCATCACAGCTTGGGTTGAATAACGTTACACTGCGGAAAACAAGACAAGAAGTTTTGGTCCTAGCTGATGAGAAAGAGGGACTGGACAGGCTCAAATCAGAACTGAGCATCTACGAAATGGTCAAAACCAAACTGGCAACCAAAAACCAATTCACACAAGAAGGACAGCCGGAAATCCGCATTTTAGGAGTTCCGAACGAGATGCAGGAAGCAGAAATCCGGGAAGAACTTGCGAAACAAACATAAAGGAAGAGCAGATAATAAGAAAATGGAAGACAAAATCAAAAACGAGGAGTGAAGTACCAGTAATAGCTCAACACCAAGGTCCAGCATTCCGAAAAATCATGGGGCAAAGACGTGTGAGGATTTGTTAGACAATGTTCAGGCCAAACGAGAACGTGTATGTCCCAAGGTGTGACAACTGCACCAGGTTTGGGCACATCTCAGTGGCGTATTTTAGGAGTTCCGAACGAGATGCAGGAAGCAGAAATCCGCGAAGAACTTGCGAAACAAACATGGAGGAACAGCAGATAATAAGAAAATGGAAGACAAAATCAAAAAGGAGGAGTGAAGTACCAGTAATAGCTCAACACCAAGGTCCAGCATTCCGAAAAATCATGCGGCAAAGACGTGTGAGGATTTGTTGGACAATGTTCAGGCCAAACGAGAACTTGTATGTCCCAAGGTGTGACAACTGCACCAGGTTTGGGCACATCTCAGTGGCGTGCAAACAAAGAAACCCAACATGCACAGACGGCTTAGGGCAGCATCATCACAGGGAATGTCCTGCATCAGAGTTCTTCTGTCAAGAGTGTGCGCTTACAACCGCAAGGCAGGACGGGACGTACTAGATGCAAGGCACTCAATGATGGACGTGAGATGTTCATCTTTCCAACGATTTCAAGATAATACGCGGGAAATAACCAATTACAACTAAATGCAAGAAGACAAGTTGGTCAAAGGCATCTAGTTAAGTAAGACGATGGTGTGAGCAAGGACCATCTTGAGGGTGAAAAGAAAGAGTAAGCACAGATAAGTAACCCAGGTAATGACAAAAAATTAAAATAAAAAACCTAGGTACTTCAGGCAGAGTTAAAGTTTGTACAGATTAACCTGGCAATGTGTTTCTAGGCGAATGGATCCCTAATACGTTCCAAGGAGAGAACATGATAGATATATCGGTTGTAGAGGAGCCATATCATGTACAAGGAAAAAATAATAGGCTTTCCAATTAAATTACGTATAGTGGCAAGCGCTATAGCCCAAAAGTGGCAATTCTTGTTCAATTAGAAGATATCATAGCTTTTCCAGTTTTAGTTAAGAGCGAAATAGTGTGTACAAAAATACAATGGAGAGATAATAAAATGATGGTTATAAATGCATATTGTGCACCAAATAATGATCTTAATCCAATAATGTTTGAAATCGAGAATCTATAACATACTGTCGAAGGTAAACACTTTCTAATTACAGGGGACTTTAATGCAACAAGTCCTTGATGGGGAGGGTCAATAGCAGATAGAACGGGTGATGAAGTAATTAGTTTTATCAACGCCAATAGCTTAAATATTCTAAATTATTCGGGGTGAATCCCTACATTTCAATCGGTAAACGGGAAGAGTTGGATGACCTTTCGGTGGCCTCCATAGAGTTAACGACTGAAATAAACAGATGGGAGGTGTTAGAACAGCACAACAATAGCGATCACAAGGACATCACGATAACTTTTTTTTTAAACAGAAAAACAGAAAGAACGCAGATTAACGAAATAGGGAAAACTGAAGATACTACGTGATTTAAAGGATGACCCTTGGTATAAGGAAACAGAGGAGCCAAGGTCAGCAGACGATGCAAGATGTTTAGTTGATAACTTTTATATAAAATTCGCAGGTCTAATCAAAGAAACACTCGGAAAATGTCACAAAGGATAAAGAGCCAAAGCGTTGGCTGGAATGACGAATTTGAGCTGGAGCGTAAACGGTTAAGGGCACTACAGGAGGCGATATCAGGGATCAGATAACATACACAGAGAAGAGTATATAAGGAGACATTATTAAGCTCCCAGGTGACGATGAACATCTGAAAGAGGAAAAACGGAAAAGTTTGGATGAAATTTGTGCCCACATGACATCAAATCCATTCACATTGCCCTATAAAATAGCTACGAACCAGATTAAGAAACAGATGGTATTCTCGAGCATACATAAGAAGAATAGGGAACGGACACAATCAGTCGAAGAAACGGTTGAGAATTTAGTAAGCAATTTATATTATTTAAAGGAGCAATCAGAGGAGATAGACATTATCACTAGCACATCAGAACATATTGAGAATATGAACGACAGCATACCAAAAGGAGATTATATACTATATGGGCCTGAGGAAATATAGTAGCAGTTGGACCAGATGATATAAGTACGGACTTTTTACAAGGAATCTATGAGGTAATAAGCATTTTCTTCAACGAGTATACTCAGGATATGATAAGTTTGGTTACTTCCAGAACAATGAAAGAGATCGAGGGTTGCCTTTATCTTAAAGCAAAAGAACTCAACAGTAGAATACGAACAGTATAGACCGATTGCAATAAATTCACTTCTAGGTAAGGTGTTCGAAAAAAAGCGAATACCAGGATGTAATAGTTTCATTAAAAAAATAACCACTTTTCCAAAAACCAGTTTGGCTTTATACATAATAGGTCGAAGACAGAAGCACTGAAAGAAATTAAAAAGCGAATTGATCAAGCCAAGCTAGATGGGGAAACAATGGTAATAATATCTTTAGACATTAAGAATGCATTTAACTCCATAAGAGCTGATCATGTAGTGGCCTTTTGCAAGAAAATAGGTTTTAAAGTGCACTAGGTAAGGATTGCCGCAAGTGTTTTAACAAACATAACTATACTATACGACACTGGCTTTAAGAAACTATATTTCAAATTGCCCATCGGGTCACCTCAGGGATCACCATTGAGTCCAGGTTTCGGAACTTCATGATTCACGACCTGCTGAATGAGAAATTTTGGAATGGTTGCCATATTCAAGAATTTTCCGATGATATTACGGTAGTAGTTAAAGGGAAATCAAGGATTAAAATTGAAACAGCAACAAATGCAGCCTTAAAGAAAGTTGCAAAATGGCGAGCACGAAAACCCTGCACTTTAATATGGACAAATGTAAAGCAATAGTCCTTGGGAACAAATACGAGAACAGACCACCAATTTTTAAGATGCAGGGTAACAATATTAAGGTAGAGAAAGAGATAAAGATATTACCGGTCATTATAGATAGTCGCCTAAGCTTTATGAGCCATTTAAATTATACCGAAGACAAAGTTACTCTGCTGGCGGTAAATTTATCGAAATTCACATCTACAAAAAAAGGAATAATAAATCAACATTTAAGAATAGTATACTTAAGAGCTATTGAAATGATAATTGCTAATGCAGCACCCCTCTGGTACTCAGCTAAAAGTCACTTTAAGTGGAAATTGAGGTCGATACAGAGGATAGCTCTACTACAAGTAGCCAAAGCCTATAAAACAGTGCCTTATATAGCTTTTAATATAGCAAGTAACATCTGGCCAATCCATCTTACGATTGCGGAGGAGGTAGAAACGTACAAGAATATGAAAGACGATAAACCTTTTACATGGGAAGGTGTGGCATTTCATTGAAATACTCTTATAAATAAGATAGACAAGTAGGAAAGGCACCCAGCAAAGTTATTAGCTTTCCCCTACAATAGGTAACTTTCAGGGAAATTGTACAATCAATTTTACATTTTCACGGATGGGTTGAAATCAAATGACAAAGTGGTGCAGCTTTTGTGGTTATGAATAAAAAATTGAGTATGGTAGATTTTTGTCAATATACTTTACCGAAATTTTGCGACAACTTTCAGGCGGAAGTGGTAGCACTAACCAAGGCAATGAAGTATATCAGTTTCAGGAATGTAAAAAGCTACAAAGAAAAACAGACAGTCTTTCAGCATTACAGGCCATTATCAATCCTTATAATGAAAATCCCATAATTTTGGAAGTTAGAAAAGTAATGGAAAGCTATAAGGGTAAGTGAATAATCCAAGTAGCACACATAAAGGGTCATTCAGGCAATCCGGGAAACGAATTAGCTGACGATTTCGCAAAAACAGCTGCAGAGACAGGAGAAAACCTTATCATCCCGATGAAAAAGCATTTTATTAAAAGACAAACATTTGCACAGGCTTTGGACAGGTGGTAAAAAGAATGGGTTAAGGAGGGTTCAAGCACTCAGGCGTACCAATGGGTCCCCAACGTTAAAAATATCCCAAGTCAGTTCCCAACAAATCATTTTGTATCACAAGCAGTGATGGTCCATGGCAGGTTCCCCCACTATTTGTATAGGCTTGGGCTTAGAGTTGATAAAATATGCAGTTGTAAAAAATAGGCTAACAGTTTTGACCATTACTTAGACGACTGTCCAAGGATAAAATAGGCAGATTCAAGAAGAAACTAAGGCATCAGTTATCCAAACAAAAACAAGAAATAATAAATGACGAAAAGCTAATGGAGTTCCTAGCACAAATGTTAGAAGAGATTAATAAAATATTATAACTAAAAGGGAACAGGTAATGGTTATTCTGCCATGCACGCTATTGATTTCACCCTCTGAGAGCAGGAACGGTTCACTGCCACACAAGACCACCAAACCACCCAGGGGCTCAACATGGCAAACTTATCTCCATCAAACAAGGTGGGTACAAAACTGAAAGAATCACCGAAAAAGGTCAATACACACTTGGAAAAAAATGACAACAAAATAATGAAACCACAGACTCCTGATGCGGCTGGCAAAATTTTGCCAGTGGCGGTCCCACAGGGGGTCAGGAAGTGGGAGAAAAAATGACAAATAGCAAAGAGAATAATCCGCTATCGCAGGTTCATCACCCTCAAGACTTCGACCAAGTACGTAGCCACCAGCACGATAGACGCAGGGAGGTGGAATTGTTATTATCCTTCTCGAGGTGGACGTGGACTTTCGCAGTAGCACAGCTTTAAACTGTCAATACTGCACAAGGTACATCAAATGCTCCAATTCGAATGTGCGCAACAATGCCCCGAGACCCTGGGGATAACTCGGGGAAAAAAAAATCAAGGTACCTGAAAATGCACAGAGTCGGTCTGAGTTGGTGACCCCCTGGAATACCTAGGCGGTCAGGTGTATTTCGTAGCAAGAGGTGGACAATACCCTCCGCCATTGGAGGTATATTCAAGAAGAGAACGAAATTGTATTAGAGTAGTGGGAAATATTATAAATAGGGAGGGCAGAAATTAAAGCAGGAATATCAACCAGGGGTGGCCACTCTGTAGGGCACAATAACAATTGTGGACCTATTGGTCGGTTTTAGGGCTGTTTTAACAAAAAAGAAGACCAAGTAAAAGTTGCACACAGGAAATTAGGAAGGGATAAAAAGGAGATGAAAAAAAAAACTATTGTAAAGGGTACAACTATGTATGTACAGTAAAGTTTAAGGAACAGAGGAAGAGGTTAGAGTTTCCACACCCACTTGAAAATATCTGAGGTTAGGTAGCAGATATATTCGCGTAATGGGGTGCACGAGATCATATATAATTGATAATGAGAGATAAACGTGGCGTAACAGCAATAGCGTAAAATAAAGTAGGAAGTACAAATTATAAAAGGAGTATAAGTTGGAGGAGTGGGAAGAAGCGGAAGTCTAACAACTTTCCGTAAAGAACGGTTGCAACCACAATCAACATAGCTTACATAGGGATATCAGTAATAGAAACAAGGTGAAACCATGATCAAGATAATTCAGGTTAGAACATCAGTAAAAGCAAGATTCAATACGAAGTAGAAGGAGAGGAAAAACACAGGGAAGGGGGGTTGGGGAAGTAATCAGTTTTTGAGTTTTACAGAAGGTCTACCAGGGCACAAGGGACAGCAGAACAGGGGCGGATGCAGACCGAATCACGGCAGAGAACAAGACGGAAGATCTAGACGGAAGATCAAGAGGAGTCAACATTGAACATGAGAAAGCATCATCGTGGAAGCACTTAAATTGCATATATGTTTGCACATGAAGATCACTTGTATGAAGAAAGACACGTTTATTCATAACTGAGCTTCAAATACTATTTAAAAAAATACCACTGATTGCCTCCCCTCCCTTGGCTCGGTTTCATGTGATAAATCTCTTTTCTTTCTTCTTTCGTTCTTCTTTTCCTGTCTCGTAAATCCTCTTTTTTGACTTCGTCCAGTTCGTTTATTTTTAATTGGCGGCACCCATGATACGTATGTGGTAGGGGTTGGGCTTTTATTTTATTTTATTTTATGGCCCTTTATTTTGTCCGTCTGTCTGTCTGTTTCTGGAACCGTCGATTTACATCCAGAACATTGTAGATCGAAGAAGATTATTTTGGGCTAGCGAAGTTAGGGCGAAACAGTCTGCATATCGGAATGAGATAGCCCGTGCGGCATAAAAAAAAAACGGAAGACGCGCTTCGCCTAGGACAGAGCTAACAGTGCCGGGCGGGGCCGGGCAGTAAAAACAAACAATAACTAAACAAACCCATACATGGTTCGCGGTAATATTGACAAGAACACACAAATGTAACAATTTCATTGCTGCAATTGCAATTTACGAGTAGCTAATTACAGTAAAAAAGTACAGAAATGTGGCTTTTAAAAATACTAGTAGTGCGCCATTATTACAACTCTGCGGCAAAGTACTTCTTTATATTTCATCTTGTGGTTTATATTTTTATGTTGGCATTTTATTTGGCCACCATTGCAGAAGCCCAAATGTGCATTAGGAGATGCTCGAAAATTCGCAGTAAAGTTTCTCAAGACTGATATGAGACTCATTCAGGCTAGAAATGCATGCATTAAACCTAGTTACAGTATACGGGTATTCTATTCCGTGTAATATTGTTTTTTTGGTAGGAATACCTGCATAAACGATTTTCCATATCTGCCACCCCTAAAATTTTACATTTTTGGAAAAAAGGACGTTGTTGTCGCCCATCATTACAACTGGCTAATATCAATCGCAGCTATATAACGAGAAATTTTCGAAGAACTTGTTAAACTCTCTTTTGGCACCTCATGTAGGATTATATCTTGGGGGAGTCTTGCTGAAGCCCGGGGTAGACATTTAACAATGCTATTGATAACCATTTACTCCTCATTTTGCTTCATATAACGTAAAATACAATGCCCCACCCGATTTTTTTCTGCCTTAACATGATCAGGAGTATTCGGTAAAAACTGGAGTTTCGTCATTAAACGTTCTACACGTCTCCGTAACAGAAAGTCTAAACTATCTTCACCACACCAGCACGAAATGTCAAGTTCGTTTTTTTTTATTTTTATAAACCTAGCAATAACTTGTACAAATGACAAAGTATTTCTTCTTCAAATGCTATATGCAACGTCGTGTTATGTAATAGGTAGCAATGCTGTATTCTTTAGTTACATCTTGGTGCAAAACAAAAGCGCTCAAAAACAAGGACGGAGGAAGACGCAGAAAGCATGGCACTTACTCCCAACGTCTCGTTTATTGAAAAACATACAAATATATACCATCCATAGTACATGGGGTCGGATTCCCTCCCCCATTATACACACCATTAAAAGACTTACCAGCGGTCGAGGCACATGCGGCAGAAATAGATAAAGATACAACACAAGCCAAAGTTATAGTACGGAAAAACCTGAAACAGCGCCTCAACCTTAGATAGAGCAAAGCATTAGTTCCGCAACGTGTGACACAGATAGGAGTATTCCTTGTCCGTCAAAGTGAGGGAGGGGGCGCTGACACATCGTTCGCCACACCTTTTAATGTGGAATGATTCTATACCTTCTCGTGGTTTTGTTCCGAAATTTTGATGAAACTGAAGCCTCGCGAGAAATTGGTGTACATCCACACGCAGAACAGTGTTTCACCAAGTTAGAGCCATCCTTCGACTTTTGTGAACTTCTATGCTCTTGCAGGCGTATATTCAAACGTCGCCCAGTCTGGCCCATGTAGTATGGCGACAATTGCGCGGTAACCAATAAACAACACACGTTGCACAACGAACAAAGGGGGGTTGTGCTCTACTCCGCAGTTTAGTTTTCTTGGGCATTTTTTACTCTTTGATAATAACCTATCTAATTTGCTACACACACAGTTCAGTTTATTCGGAGCTGAGAAAACCACTCTGACATCAAACCTATTGGCAACATTCTTTAACCCATGCGCCAACTTATGCCCGTAGTGAATGACCGCCTGTTTTGTGGGCTGTTTTTTGCTGTCCTTTTCCTTGGTCGCCCAATTAGACTTCACACACTTTATTACCTTTTGAACAACCTTCCGCACGACCGACTCTTTAAAACCAGCCTTTATAAGTCTATTTAATTGATTATGATAACTTGTGGATACTCTATCACAACAAGATTTTGTGATGGCTGAACGCAGACCCGAAGCAGCAATTCCCATCTTTTCTACCTTTGAGTGCCCAGAGTTGAAGTTTATTATGGGTTTTTTGAGCGCGGGGACGTACGCCCAGCAAACGTGGTTTTCTTCACGAAAAAGCCTTAAGTCTAAGAACTGTAGTTTCGGTAGCTCTACTGTAAAGTTCAGCCCACGACCATACTGCTCAAAAAGACTCAGAACATCACGAACCCTGCGGCGAAGGCTACCAGACTGTACAAACACCAGGAAATCATCGATGTACCTTACAATTTTTGTGGCCGCCCCACCAAGGTTGTGGACGATTTCGATTTGTCGATCCATTTTGCCTAGGAATATGTTGCTAAGCGCAGGGGCAACTTTGAATCCTAATACACCTGTTTTTTTAGCATAAAATTTTCCTTTCCATTTCACAAACGTACACTCCAAAAAGAAAGACAGGATTTCCATGAATGTAATAACCGACACACCGCAATTGTTGCTAAACCTGATCTCGTCATTATCTTCTGTGATACACAGCGGGACACTCTTCAAAAGATCATCAAAGGGCATTGAATAATATAAGTCTTGCAAATCAATGCTAAAGAAACCACAGGCACCTGGATTTGTGACCTTAAGAAAATTAACAAGTTCATCAGAATTCGTGATGATGAATGGGTCGCACAACACCAGGTTTTGTAAATGAGTCTCAAAGAATGTAGAAACCTCTCGCTGCCAAGTGCACTTTTCGGTCACTATTGCACGAAGAGGAAACTCAGGTTTCTGCGTTTTTGCCGTAAAAAAGATTTTCAAATTAGGCTTTTTCGACTTTTTGACAGCTGATGCAAGTTTTTCCAGGTTGTGCTCATGCAATATGTCCAGGGGGCGCTGTTTTCCTTTTGGCGGCTTTATGTCCACATGGACGAAGTTCTTTGCGACAGCTTCAAAAGCTTTTCCCACGGATACGCTTTCAGGAACAACGAAAATGCCCTCCTTATCAGACGTCAACAAGTGCAAGCCATTTTTCACCGCATAATTAACAAAACTTCTAACATTGAGTGAACCCTTTTTGTTATCTTGTGATCTTGCGATGACGTCCACACCTTCTGCGATGAGCCTAGAACGGTCCCTCTGACACACTCCAGGAGACGGACCTCTAAACTGCAAGCTTCTCCGGAGGACTGAAGACGGGCTCAGAGCAGTTCTTCGGCCCCAGCTGCAGAACTTTTTTGTGGTGGTCGGGAACGCTTCTTCCTCAAAAGAAAACCACATTCGCTTCGGTTGCTCTGGACTTCTTCCGTGTAGACAAGGTTTGTCTTATGTCATTCCACATCTACACGGTGAGCTGCCTTGAGGTTTTGCACCAACAAAGGAAAATCCTTCGGCGAGAACAATCTTCGCCCTGTGCGGCCACCAAGATGAACACATTCCAGCTAGCCCAACTTTCCCTTCTTCTTCCTTTAGTTACAAACACAGTCAGCGTGCGGCTCCGCAAAGGCAAGTGTTATTTTGGGACAGCGAAAATAAATAGGAGCAGCCAAAATGCAGCACTAACCTAAACAACATAAAGTAAAAATAGGATAAATCTATATAAAAACCATTCTGAAATTCACAGCGGTGTACATAGTTTTGCATAGGAACAAGAGTGCGAGTTGCTTGGAAGAAAAAGCATCTCGGAAGTCATACTTCTGTGTGATGAGAATTCTAGGATTATACAAGCTTGCAATTTTTGAGGGCTATATTTGTTCTGTGGGTGTGGACTATAAGATTAGGCGACTGTGCAATAGAATTTGTCTATTGTTTTAGGCGTCCTGATATCAACAGGTCGGGATTAAATTGGGCGTAAACTTCTCTCAGTTTTTTACTTGAGGCTATTTTGTAATATATTTACACCCTAACGGTTTCTGCTTATAGGGGCCGTCTGCTCCTCATGAGTGTCTTGGAACGTAGGGGTGCGAAAGTGAATATTTCGCATACACTGGCCCCCCAAAAATCTCGAGGGATTCTTCTAAAGCAGCCGGTAGCAAGTCGTTTTGCTAGTTTACAACTTCTCTGGGCGTTGTTTTCAATGCGAGAGATTGGCATATCACACATGGCGGGCGATTGCTACCAACATATCCAGCAAAGCGATGAGGGCGTTGAAGAAACAAAGTGTAAATCTCACACTTCGTTTGGCTTTGTTTTTATCGGTTGCGTTCTTGGTAAACTTTTACGCTGTCGAATACTGATACCTGTACTAGTTCAATAAGGAGCGCTCTTACATAAATGTGGGCCCTGTGTTAAAACAGTTGGTATTTCAAATTTAATTTTCAAACAAAAATTTAGTATTTCTAGGTTAATCAGTGGAACCAATTTGAGGAAGAATATCAATGTTAGAATCCCGGTGATAGTGTTGGATCCGCTGAAAACATAGCAATTTCTGGCAGGAAACCGGGACACACACACAAAATCTAGACGTGAAAACAAGAAAAGCCTGTGAGAAGAATAATAGACGGCACAAAAATGTATTCGCCATAGAAAACCTGCAGAGCAGGACTCAAAACTAGAACATTGCAAAAGCGAAACAAAGTAAGCAGGACATTAGCGCTAGCCAGTGCTAAAATAAACTTGAGAATAAATCAGTACTCTTTGCAAAGTATCATTCTTATTCACAACAATTACGCTACACAAGGAGGGTCAGCGTGCGATACCCTAGAAATAAAATTGATAATGACGGCACTCTAAGCAACAATATCAATTTTAAAAGGCCGATAAATACAAACCCGTTTAATTAAAATGTTTCAAATAAGTATTTATATTATCAAAATAATTAATAATTTATGAAAAGCTTTTTAAAATATCCACAGTGTTTATAAACAGTATTATGCTTGCTCTGTTGATATACATTTTTAGAAAGCATATTGATACTTCGAAATTACATTGTGTTTAAGAAAGAAAGTCGATGGTCTATTATACATTACTCTCTCAAATACTTTAGAAAAAACTGTCAGGATAGATATTGGCCTGTAATTTGATACATTCAAAAGATTCAATTGTTTCTATCAGTTCAGAACTGTACTTAGGATCTACCTTCTTGAGATTTAAATTTCTTGCGGTATAATAATGTTCCCTTTTTTACTGTATCTTGTTGTTTATATTTTGCTTGAAATTTACTACTTGTTATAACTGTATCTGAAGTTTTATTTAGTTTTTATATTTTGTCTCTGATTAGATAGTTCTGTATAGTTTTATAGTTTGTCTTTCCATATGTAGTTATTTATGGTTCAATAGTTCTATATAACGTTTTTATTTTTTTAACGTCGCTCGTAATATTTTGTCTATCGTCATGGGAGGTCCCGCGTACCGCTTCGGCCTTGGGACCTCCGTGTGTATTACAACCCTTATGTATATATGTATACATCTGTGAATAAAAATGAAATTGAGTTGAATTGAATTGAATGGAATTGTCGCGTGCTCCCCCTTTATAAATAGGCGTCACTCTAGCAACTTTAAGTTCCTCAGGAAAATCACCAGTTCACCGACGTAAATTAACAATGTGCGCTAGCACGTCACTTACTTCTAGTCCCACGCCCTTAGTCACACTAGATAAAACCCGTCAACTCCTGGCGCTCCATAATTATTTATTTTTTCGATAAGGTCCCGTACTTCGGTATCGTTCGTAGGTTCAAAAAAGATAGAGCTAGAGAATCGTGGAATGCCACTCGTGCCGCGCCCGCCGTTATCACTGTGTGTTGGGTGCGCAACAGCATCAATAAAATTAGTATTCATACAGTTGGCTAGCTGTATGCTCTGAACCGGTTCTCGATCCAAATGCGTGAATTGCGGCTGTGCTATTGTTTTTCTACTTGTTATTTTCTTAACAGTGCCCCTCTTTTTTTTAGGTTTGCCTCGTATGTAACAAAGTAGCCGTTAGTAATATTTTCTTTTCGTCTCTTTAAATCTCTCTCTAGCTTTTTTTATTTGTAAACATTTTGTGCGCCTTGCGTATTTCGGGATCTTTCGTTATTATAAAATTGTGTGACATACATTTTTATTTTTTATGTGTTTATAGAGATCTGGATCGACCCAGGGTTTTTGCAACTTTTTTTTACATGCAGGTTGTAGAGAAAAGGCTGCATCGTAAATTTTTCCTATTGATTGAAGGAAAACATTACAAGCGATATTCGCATCGCTCATCCGATTACGATTTTCCAGACTAACGATTCCACTAGTTCTCGGAAATGTTCGATACTGCAGTTGTTGACCTTACGGAAAAAGCACAGGTGAGTGTGAAGATCATCTATAACACAATGAGTCTCGATAAAAAATAAAAATGGAAAATGAACACTGATATCCCCAGTCAGGACTCCTGTCGATATATCACAATCACAAAAATTTGATATACAGACAGACAAAAGTGTGTCACTGTTAGTGTCAATTCTAGTTGGTAGCATTATGTGATTAACACAAGCATGACAACATATCAAGGTTTTCAGTTCAAGATCATATTCCAACTTCCAAGGTCATATCGATGTTCAAATCACCCATTATAGTGTACTATTGATTGCGCGAACAACCATATGTCAATAATCACTCCAAGAAGATGCAAAATGTTCTTTTCATAACTGTAGGGGGTCTATAAATTACACACAAAGTCAATTTTCGTACGTGAAAAGCTAAGCGTTCAAAATCATCGGTAATTTCTGACAATTCTTCAATACCCATGAAACCAATGGTGTCTTTTATGTCTACACTGATGTGTCCGCCTATTTTCTTTCTCTTCCCAGGTGCATTGAACGGTGCCCGTCTACACTGGTATTGGGTCACTCCCAGTAAACCAAGTTTCACTAAGAAATAGGATGTCTAATTCAAATGTAATTGAGTGTAATAACATATCCAGTTCTTATTCCAGTTCTTTATTAACATATATATCTTATTTATATAACCCTCTCAAATTGATATGCATACCAGATAACGAGTTATGCTTGGAAAAAGTCTGTGTTGAAACTCCCAATGTCATAATAATTACCGGTTTCTTTCGAGCTTGTCATACCAGATTGTGGTATCAGATGCTTAGCTAGAAATTTACGCGCCGTTACTTACTTGTTAAAGAGAATTGATTTTAGACTCAAGTTCTAGATGTAATAAAGGCACCAGTAATAACATAGGGCAGAGTTCGGTGACAGGTACACCTAAAAAACAGTTGGAATATCTTAGGAAACCAAGATTGGAAGGATCCCTTTGTAAGAAAACGAACATTTCCAAGTACTGCCGCGTATGTAGGTTATTTCTGTAGTTAGGTGTGCACACGATTGAATATAAGCACTTGAGGTGGGTTTCAAAGCTAGGGCTAGTCGGTTCTTCCCTAGGGGTGCTCTATTTGAAGCAGAATGCGCTGAAGAGTATCTTTCTTCTTCTGGAGGTACACCGGGCACTGAAAAGACATCATGGTATGGTAGGCGTCCACTTCGGTCACGTCCGGCAGCTCAAGGCAGGAGGCACAGCACTTTTCCGCTGAGTGTCAGTGTTTATAGTAGTATCTCCTTGCGCACCGTTCACAACGAAACTCTGCCTTGTCGGCCGGGCAGTGGATTGCCGTGTGTCCAATCCTTGCTCACTTCACAAACCTTGGTGCAAACGATTTATCGAAGACTGGGCAGCGTGTCCAACCGGCGTAGAAATGGTTCCTTTCTTTCATTTGCTCGTATGCTTTCTTTCCAGTTTTGATGATCGCTGTTTCCCCTGATTTTCCCTTCCACGTCTTCATCACTTCACTGTCTTCTATTCCAACATTGATGTTGTTTTGTCCAACTATCCTTTCAACGATTTCTTTGTCTTTGATGTTATCCTCGATGCCGACGATCTTGAATTCCTGTAGTTGCATCCGTGGCTTTCTTGCTGCGGCTTCTCTTAAGTTCTTGTCCTTGGTTATGTGGTCTTCAAGTCGTTCCAGCCCTTCTGCAGATGTGTAGCAAAGTGTTATACTTCTTCAGATGTGTTTTATTTATGTTTTGCAGTACCCTCAGGACCAAAACGGCGTTTTGCAGTACCCTCAGACCAAAAGATACGTGATTACCCACCGTAAACAAATGATAAATGCAGTAAAATAAGAAAAGTTTACAAAGACGGCTTGTAAACACAAACTCATAGCTGCAGAAAGGCAAGTAGCGAAGATAACAATTTAGCTTTTAGTTAAACAATGTTAGCTGATGTGTACGAAAAAGACGGGAAAGAAAAAGGACCCTATAACTCCCCAATGTTAGGTACGGTGTTCCTAAATTACTCGTGATCAGTAATGGTGGCGGCAGATGCCGGACGTGGTTGCATTCGGTTGAACTCTTCGGCATAAAAGACTGAAAAAATGCATTTGTCCTTGACAATAATATTCCTACTTTATTAGCATTATCCAAGCGAGCCGAGATAAAGTGCCAGGCCAAAATGAGTGACTGACGTAGTTACGGGTGAAAATACATTTTGGAATAGACAGGTACGGAAGAGTTTTCGGCGATATGGTAATGGTGGTTCAAGGCTGCATTTCACCCAACGTATGCTGTCATTGCGTATTATGTTAGAAATATTGAATCCAACGCGGTGTTTTGGGCCATTTCTAGTTATTTATTTATAGTATTGAAATATGAATTTTGTACATATGTAGTTTAAGTAATTGAGGGATTTTTTGACAGCTGGGTGGGAGGTATCCTAACGTGCGCTACAATGGGTGATTATATACTCGGTGTGAGGGTTTCATGGGATATCCTCTTAAATATGAACACCAAGGTGCTTATAAGATGACACATGTTCAAAACAGGTGTTATCAAAAGTGTGTATGTTACTGGTGAGCTCTTGTTGTAACACGTAACTTTTTACATTTTTGAGGGTTCGGTTCTATGAGCTAAGTTTCATACCAAAACAAAATAGTGCTAACATCGTACCGCAAGGCAGTTATGTCACGGTAACAAGTTATTTGCTGGTGCACTACAGAGTAGTCGGAGAATAAGTGAATGTTTGCACGGATATCATTTTTGTATGTAGGGAAACCAAAAGCTCCTACCACTGAGCCTTGTTACAAAGGGGAATGGAGACTTCTTAGCTCAGAGTTAAAATTTTAGCGGACACAACTGGAAACGGTTGAAAAGAAACGTCTCAACGCAAGATAAAAGTTCGGAATCAAGGTTAAGCAAATACAGCTGACACAACAAAAATTTCTGATACACTTTATCAGACTTTGGAAAGTCAACAAAAGTACAGTCGGCCGTAGAGGACTAGTGAGGAAAATTATGGAGTTTATGAGTGAGCAATGCGAGCTGTGTTTCACGTGAGTACGTTTTTCTTCAGCCCTGTTGTAATAGACAAATATACAGTTGGATTACATAACTGTAACTAGATTAGAGAAAATTATGTTTTCATTATTTGCATCGTATTCTAGTAAGGGAATGGGGAGGTAATAAAGGGTAAATTTCTGTTACCGTATTTGTGTAGCGCAATCACTTTACCAGTTTTAATTGGAGCATGTAGAATCCTAAGATAAAGCGAGAGCTGAACAAATATTTTATTACTATGGAAGAATAAAAGTAGTGCTGATCAAAAACGTCGGGCCGATAGGGTCGCAACCAGGAGGAGTTGATGGTTTTATTTACATAATAACTTTGTCTACGTCACTAGAATCGATGCTAACACCAGGCATCTGACTCTGATTTTACTGCCAGGTAAGGGTAGTAGGACATTACAGGTTTCCTAAAAGTTTGAAGAAAAGACTGTTCAGAACCTCAGCATGCCCCTTGATTGGAATAGAGATATTACTTTTATCAGAAAGCGGTAAAGTGTTGCCATCTTTGGCGGCTTTAAAACTCGCCAACATTTTGTAGCGTCGGTCATTATATTCATGGGGACTTAATATTGAAAAAATGTCTGCCCTTTTTTAGAGCATTGATCTAATCTTTGGATTTTGCCTGATAGGAAGCCCACCACACAGAGCTGGCAGACAGCCAGACCAAATTTACCACACGGTTCTTGCGCTTAGATAAGCGTTTAGAGTGCACAGAGTAGAATGGCCTTTATATCTGCACAGTATATTTCGATTAGGTATGTACTCACCGGATATTTCACAATTGTTATCATAAAATATGTCTCAGTTGGATTTTACAGAGCGATGGTCAACATCTGCGAGCAAGGTGTGAACAAAATTCTATAGCTCTTCGTTAATGAGTCACAAATTGTGTTTATGTTTTGGTCTTATCTTTACATTTAGGATGTGAAAACTTTCTTAAGCCATAACATACACTAACCGCTGAAGCTGAGTAACTGCGCAATGCCGGAAACATTATCTGGTCTGGATGCTTGTAAAAGAAAAAGGTTGTTGGCGGTAGTATATGTTCATTTAGTGGGCTGCCTGATAACATGGAACAAAGAAAAAAAGGACACGGGTCAATGAATTTTTTAGTTAAGATTGAACAGGGACGTAAAGAAGGCGACTCATTTTCTCATGACATATCTAGAATGTTAAAGTCACCAAGAAGTAATAACGGTACCGGAGCGAAACGCATGTGAACAAGGTTGGTAGCATCGTGAATATTATTGACCAAAAGTGAGGGGGAAATAGGCGGAAGGTAAAAAGTACTAAGAATGCGTTTTCTTGGGTGTAGTTTGATGATAGCCCATTTTCTTTCTAAGTTACTTCGAACATTACAACATTTTGATGGGACATTTTATCAATGCCTAGAAAGACACCTTCTCCCCCTCGCAAAGTGCAGTGGCACCGAAAAACCGAAAACAGTTTGTGGAGAAAACATTATTTTATAATCACAAATCGGCGGCCGTAACCAGGGGCGCTATTCCAGAAGGCCGAAATAGCTCGGACCCGAGTTTCCGGCTGCTCGAGTTAACAAAGTATTGATAGTGCAGCATCCAATAAACCTCAAGCGATATCAGCTCAATCGCACGTAGCACGCTTAGCTATATCAGCGAGCCCAGTGGAGGCCGCTCACGTTGAAAAAACCACAGCTCGCACGAACATTCGCGTGCAGCGCCGTCTAGAATCGAGTTGCAATATGCACTCCGTCATGCAAAGTAGATAACCTAGCTATTCCTTTTAAAACTCCGGCCTGGCCCCAGCCTTTTTTAAAGCTCTGCCCTGTAAAGCGGCCCGGAACGGCTACGATTTTCTCGGTGTTCTGTTCTTCCGCTGAAGTCTGCTTGCTACGTGATTTGAGGGTGGCTCCAGTGCAGCTCAGCGCAAGCCAAAACAAGTAAGCGAGGAAGTTCTCTGTAGCAAAAGGAACGCACCCTTCTCCCGACTGTCATACTGAGCGGCTTTGTTTACGTGCGGACAGCGGGCGTAGTATCAGGTGCGATATTCTCGAGATTTGTCCCTCTTGCGTGCCTTTCAAAAGTGTCCCTTTTGGCGAGCCATGATTGGCTAAACGCAAACAACCGGAAGTGACGTGGCGCAAGCGCGGAAAACCTAGTACCAACGTCCACTGCTTAACCGGGAGTACGTCACGATGAAAGGTACACAAAAGGGACAGTTACGAGAATACCGCCCCAGATACCACCCCTAGTTAGCGTGTCATGAGGGTGATTCACAATTTTACGAGTACGTTTTAGACATTGAAGGTGTGTACATCTGTCGTCAATTGCGTTTTTGTTGTGTAAGAATAGGGCTACCGTGGGAAAATCTTGCCGTCTTGGTCGCTCCTATCGTCCGGACTAGAGCGAGAACTTCGTTCGCACCGAACGCCCCTATGACTGTGGCAGCATTTGACTGACGGTGGCCTGGGGATGTCATTCGTTTATTGTTTTCGGCTACGCTTTGCTACCGGAGCATCTAATGCAAGGGACTTTGTGGCTGCGACGCCTCCCCATCGGCAGTGTGCACGCCATGGCAGCCGTAGTTGGGTGGGGCTTCGGGAACTACGCCGCGCCCAGGAATGGGCTGGGTGTGTCTGATTGACACGAGAACTCGGACGAAACTCGGGAGAGATATTGCGCACCCGAGTTGAACTCGGGACGCTCGTTTTGGCGGCTGCTGCGGCAGTGGATCATGTTTCACGGTCGCCGTAGCAGGCATATATCTATGCCGGCAGAGTTTTTCCTTTAGCGAAGGACGGATTTTCAAGCTCTTTTTGTCTCTCGAAAGTACTGTGCATTGGCTGGGCAGCCACCTTACACCCGATCTCCGCTGCGACGACTTTGAGGCGGCTTTTGCTTCATAACTGCCGAGGAGCAAGTGTTCATGCGCAGTGGTTTTACGCGGCGGACATCTTCCACGGAAGCGTTGGTGGCGACCGCAACAGCGACCGCCCTCAGTCGGCAGTCAGCCGGTGTGTGCCCTATAGTATTACTGCAGACACGTTTTTCGCATTATTTAATGTGGCTAGCCGAACATGGCTTTCGGAGGTTCTACCATGCGTTTATCAGTCTGCAGCCAGGACGTACGCTTCAGTCGTGACCACGGAGAAAGTTATACTTGGTCCGTCGTCGTGACTCAGGTTGCGACCGCTCGGTGGAAAAAAGGTTTCCATTGAGTGGCGGTACCTACTTCCGTTATCGTCTGCTAGCAAAACTTTCCAATGTGCCGTTGCATGGCCGCGAGCTTCAGTTGTCGTCAGCGCGGCAGACGGTTTTCTTGAGATGTTCCGTGTCACACCATTCTTGCGAAAATTTATTCGCAGGATAGTATATAATCAATGGCGTGTGTCTATTATCTGAGGCTATCTTTACGCATTTCAGCAGGTTCCGTCCAGCGTCTTTGTCGTCTGGCTGGAAGCGGATCATGAAAACCTTGTGAAGAGAAGTTTGAGACCGAAAGAAACAGCGTGACGCCAGAACAAAAGTGAAGGTATAGAGTCATAAAAAAACCAACGACTTGGAGAGCTTCGTCGAACAATAGCTGTGAAGAGCAAAGCGAAATAGAGGAAACAAATTTGAAAAGCTGTGGTTATTGCTTTTTCTTTCTTCTTAGCACATGGCCAATCGGGTGACTAAGCCGCAATTCAGAACTTTGAGGAGCAAATGTATCCCGTTTTGAAAATTCACAAAACTGTGAATTGGGAAATAAAAGTCGTAGAATAATGCGTGACACGTGAACGTGATGCCACATGAGAATGACAGGTGCTCACAGCTGCTCAGGACCATGATTAGAGGGAGGCTGTGCTGTGTGCCAGTCTTCTTGCTGGCGAGTTCACAACGAAATAAAAGAGAAGAAACTGATGCAAAGGCGGTATAGCAAAAAAGAAGCCCGTCGAATGCCAAAATTCACGCTGAAAGACAAAGAAATAAAAGTGAGAAAAAATACGCAAGTGCAAAATGTCAACCAAAAATTACCGCAAGTACAATGTATCAGTTGCTAAGAATCGCCAAGCTTTCGCCTTCAAATGACGTAAGCAGGCTGGAGTGATTCTAGGAAATTTCATATCTGAAAGTGGAGGGAGGGTTTCGATAGCACCGAGCGGGAAGTATTTGAATGTGGCGCGTTTCCATCACTCGCTTTCTTTTTTTTGCCAGTCGGCCACAGTCACGTGATTGCATTGTCTGCCACCGACGGCAGAAACTGGCCGAAACTGCTGCCTAAGAAGGCAAATTTCAAGCAAAAAGCTTATAAGAACGCCTAAAATAAAAAATAAAAGAACTTTGTTGTGAAATACAGATTAGTAAAATAAAAGAGCGATAAAGTAATGTAGTTGGATTGGCTTGCCCCCAGTAGCCACCGGTGCAGCAGTGGACAAAAGAGACGGCAATGAGTAATGCGCAACCCTCTAGTCGCGCCTCCTTGGAACGCGCTGCTCTGGACCGATTATGTCACCCCAAAAATCAGCAAATAGCATGAATTGCCTTTCTAGAGCGCTTGAACTGTGCCTCGAAATATTATCATTACGCTACGGGGGCGTAGCTGGAGCTCGCTTTTTCCCAACTTTCGCTCAATCTCGGGCCTGTTCGAATAGCACCCCCGGTCATTTTAAGAAAAACATGTTCCGGTTTATTGTATAAATTGTCGACGTTAGGGCAAACCTCGTGGTGAATTTATTAGGAATATTAGTGGAGAAAACGATATGACAAATAGGTCCTTGACAACTTCACCTAGTACACCCCTAAGGGGGCGCACACGGGTTCAAGCGAAACACATTTGTAGTAGGTGTGGGTTGTCGTACAAACCGAATATTTCAGCAGTAGCCTCACTGTAGATCAAGTAACCATCGTTATTTACCTGTAGGGTTAAGGCATGTGGAAGAGGGTTAAGCAGGTTGGCTTTTCACGAACGACGTTAGCGCGTCGCGAATTGCTGGCTTAGCACTACAGAAATATCCAGGCGCTGTTATGTTCTTTTCTTTCAGGTTCTTGAACAAAGAAAGTGTTTGATACTTTTTGTTAAAGCGTGAAAACTGGACCATTATTGAACGGGTTCTTTTAGGCGAAAAAAGTAGCTGCGCGATCTCCGCGTACGATGCATTATCAGGAAACGTGTCGACAGCGTGAATGTGTAGACGAGCACGCCCCTCGCACGCGATTCTGATTGATCCCAAGTATCACGGGAAGAGCTTGAAAAAATTTTAAAGACCTGTTATGTCGGCGGGATGTATTGTATTTCTCGTAGACCTGTGACAGCAAAATAATGTGATGAGTAGCCATCTCACGATCTATATGCTCCAACGCTTAGGGTTTTGTTCTACTGCCAAGCAACGCACTTAATGGTTCTTTATGCTGCCTCTCATTTTCTTTGCCTAGCTTGGAACATTTCAAGGCAAGCCTCACTATGAGTCTGATTCTGTGCGCTAGTATGGAACTGGGAATGCAAGTCCTTCAGCACAAGAAACACAGCGCTTATTTCCAGCGGGATCATCAGACAAAGTTTCAAGTGCAAGGACACCAGGGGGGCGAGTCTTGAGACAAGATTAAATTCAACATTCCAGAATAAGAGAAGTTTGCAGATAAACACACAATGATTCATATTTCCTGAACATGTCCGTTGTCAACGCAGCATGCCAAGACACCTGTAGCTAGATTTGGCATAACAATATCAGTACCTAACCAAGATTACGAAGGGCGACACGTAGGGGTCAGTATACTTTTTGAGAACTTTTCGGCATGCCCACTGACTCACAAGTGTTCAACCTATTCCTGTATAGGTCCAGTTGAACGTGTCGTCGAAGCGTGGGGCACCCCAGTAGGAATCAGAAGGGACGCCAGGCGGGGGAAAGCTGACGAACGAACAAACAGGCACAAGGAAAACGGAGTCCGATCCGGGAAGAAAGGCATTGACAAGGCATCGGGCGAGTGAGGAGAAGGACCTGGATTACAGAAAGCACACATGCGCTCTGCATAGTCGTTGAACCATTTTCATAATTCAGAAGGAATACACCCATCCTGCAGCTTAGCGAGAAGAAGGTATTCAGTGAGAATTGTGTTTTGCATGCTTAGTTTTCAATAATTGCCTGCTGGGGTAAATAAAAAAAAACACATTTTATAGAATACCATGAATGTGAGGGAGAGAGCTGGAAGCGCGATTTGTGATCCGCTCTTTGATTTCCTCGACTTCGTCAAAGAAGAGGAGTTTTTGCAGTGGGTGGGCATTATTAGTGGGCACAGTTTTCGCAAACCTGCGTAGCTTATGACCTCTCAACCCGCAAGGTCTTTCGTTTCTGAACATGCGATATGAGTGTGTTGCCGAAAAAAAACTGTGGTAGAACAGCATGCGGAGCTTGTCCTTTCTCAGACTTACCAGCCTTTTGTCTCAGATCCTTTATTGGGTTGGTTGATTTTCGTGTTTTCACTAAGGGTTGAATATTTGAAGTATGAATTTTTGCATCTGATATTGAAGATTGTGCAGTATGCAATCTTTGATGCGCTTTCTTCCTTATATTAGCTTTCTGGTGAAGTCGTCAAATATTCATATGATTTGCATAGCGAAGGAGGCATCAATTTTTGTTGTGTCCTTTTTTTTTTCATTCTTAGAATTGTGTTTGCCTTTGCTGGCGTGTATCCAAATACGTTGTGGCGAATGTATTTGTTAAGTGTTTTTGGTGAGGACCACCGTTCCGCATTAGTTGGGGTACTATACTGCCTTTGCTGCCGTACATGGCGAACTGTCTTATATCGGCCTTAAGCGTTTGGCATACACTGTGATTTAAGGTCGCCTTACTTTAGTCACGCCGTATTGTTTGAGGTGCCTTGAAGGTCATTACAAAATACTCAAAATTTCGAAATTTTATGTATTTCTCTACACATGCGCTTCTTTAAATGTGCCTTGTGGATTTATTGAGGGTTTCGTGCTTTTGGTTTTCATCGTCTTAACAACATTTTTCTCTTTACACAATTGCAAGTATGCGGCCTTTTTGGTGCATTTCGGCTCTCTGTTTCTAAGGCTTCTTCCAGGTTTATTAAACCTCCCTGAGAATTGCAAAGAGTGTGGTTCCCTCGTCTGAGGGCTTCTTTATTTACACCTGTGTAGCTCTTTGCTTTGAAAATTTCTAGATGTTATATTTATAAAACGATTACGTGTTTTGTCTTTAAGGTTTTACAACCAACCATCACTGTGTGTGTCGAGCTTCTTGTCAAAGTTCGATAGATAATGGTGTGTGAATAGGGGGTGTTACGGATATTTTTGTTATTATTCGTTTGTTCGTACATAAAAATTAGCGCTTTTCATTCATTCAGGTACTTACGTTTTTAAAAACGTGGACATTGCCGAAGTCGTGAAATTAATCAAGTATGTTAAATTATTTGTGCCTTTGTTTTCTTACGTGTTCAATATGGCGGTTCATGGAGTCGCTTTACCTGAATACGCGGAGTGCCCAATTTCTCTTTTGATATAATATTGAAGGCAATTTGAATCAACGCATTTGTGTTTTAGGCAGTACACCAGCCTTGGAGAAAGTGTGCTACAATGTATTGTTTGCACCATTGAAAGCGCTATCCTTGTCTACGTTCGATTTCGCCATACCCGATGCTTCTATAACATCACGTGTCCGTGACGTCTCTGTAGGTATTCTTAAACCACTCCGCAAACAAACGACTGGCTAACCTTGCTTACCTGTCGCCTCATCTGCAGACCCCTCCTGTAGTTCGGTGATGATGCCCTGATAGAAGTTGGCGCGGCTACGGCATTTTGCACCATCTGGAATGCGCAACCTATTTCAAAGCCATTGGAAGAGAGGATTGAAACGTCGTTGGAACCATAAGCCTAAATTGGAACTGCACAAGGCTTCTCCCCCGCTAGCGTTCGACTCTACGTCAGAGCGGGCTGGGGTGACACAGATCCTTGCCGGCAATCACTATTCGTCAGGCCTCAGTTATTTCTCGGAGAAGAAGCAAGTACTCACACGTCTTTGCACCTTCCTCCAAACAACAAGAGACATCTTTCCCCTTTCAATCTTTCTGCAGAAAATTTAAAGGGATTTGAACCGTTCAAGACGTAGTTTGACGATTAGGTCTTCAAGAAAATTAACGTTTCATAGGAAAGCGCTTGTTTTGATAACATGCATCACATGCCTGGCGAGTCAATTTACCAGTTTATGAGTGGCGATAGCCGCAATTACATACAACATTTACGTCTTATGGTCGGATAGTATGGGCAGTACAAAATTAGCGGCAGAGTGCATGTGTGTGTGTTTTGTGGCCGTGTTGACTCTGTACATAAACCTACCTTTCAATCTGTCCTATTCTAACCATGGATGCTATCACAAATTGCGAGTACTACATGATCGTACGGCGGACCTGTCAAGAAATCTATCCGAAGCAGTATAAAATTATACACGAGATCCATCATGTACCACCAGCGTTAGCATTGGGAGTTCACATTTGTACTGAAGGGTTTTTGCTTTAACACAGATGTTCCACCTCTTAAAACAGCAGTAACAGAAATAAGTACTTACACTTCTCGGAACCTGCGCCGACAACAAAACAAAAGAACACTAATTGAAGTGGGGCCAGTAGAGATAAAAGTTGCGTTTTTCTCCCAGACCAATGTTATAGCGGCAATATACCATAACACTCGGGTCAAATTTATAAGTTTTTACAATAAAACCAAATATTTTAAATTCTACACAGAATTTTCCACTACAATTCTGTAATATTCACTTGGAACATAAACCCTCAATTGAAAAAAAATTGTGCAATTGCAAAATAAAAGCAAATTTTGTGTAGGACCAGTAAAATTTAACAAAAAATCTCGTGGACATTGGTCTTCAAACCGCAAATACCAGCTATACATAAATTCTATGCCTAGAGACAACGAAAGAGCGAAAGTGACACTACCGGTTCTGGGGAGAAGATTGTAAAGCAGCATTTCTATCTCACACTGCAGACAAAAAGTACAAAATAATATATAAACATTTATTTTACACTTTTCACATAAAAACACGCTCGACGATCATCCTAAAAACTGAGAGCTTGGCGATACGTTCTCAACAGAAATCATGCCTCTTGCTGTAGAAGGAAAACTAAAATCTTGTGAGCAGTACAAGTTTCCTTTTTTAGCAGTACTCCTTTCCTATTCCTAAAGGGGCATATGACAACGTAAACAGAGAACGGCTGTGGAGAATGCTGAAAGTCCAGGGATTAGATGACGAGGTAATACAGTTCCTTATAGCAATTTCTAAACACAATAGAGTGCACCTTACATGTGAAGGACACAAATGCACCCAGCAGGTCAACATCTATCGGGGACTAAAACAGGGATGCCCTTTGAGCCCAATACTGTTTATGCTTTACATGGCAGGGTTAGAAAAGAAAATGGAAGAAAGTTAGGGTTTAGCCTAACCAATACGGTGCAAGGCGAAGTGGTACAACAGCATAATCGGGGAATGTTATACGCAGACGACATTGTTCTTTTAGCTGATGCCCAGACCGATACGCAACCGTCAATAAATATTACCGGCCAGGAAGCCACGGACCACGGGTTAGATGTTAGTGCAGAAAAATCAGGAATAATGGTTTTCAATGATGCTGCCACTGACGTAGTGTCTATCCAGCAAGGCAAATTACCTAAAGTGGAGGAATATAAATATTTGGGAGTGTGGATAAATGAAGGGGAGAACTACTTAAGAACTCACGAGGAGCATCTTAGGGTAAGGGAAAGCGAAACACAGCTATAATGAAGCATAGGGCTTTGTGGGGTATAACAATAATGAAGTAGTAAGAGGAATACAAAAAGGAGTAATGGTTCCGGGTCTCACGTTTGCGAATGCTGTTGTCTGCCTAAAATCAGACGTTCCATGAAGCCTTGAAGTGAACCAGAGAACGGTAGGACGTTTGGCCTTAGGCGCGCATGAAAAAAAAAACTAACGAAGCAGTACAGGGAGATATGGGCTGGGCGTCATTTGAAGTTAGAGAAGCACAGACTAAAATATGCTTTGAGATCAGGTTGAGAGCAATAGATCAACGAAGGTGGGCAGCTAAGGTTTTCAGGTACCTCTCCTTGAAAAGCGTGGACACGCATTGGTTAAGGAAGTCTAGAAGGCTACAATGAAATACAAAAAGAACATTGGAGAATCCAAAACAGCCAAGGTACTGAATACAGAGGCAAGGCAGATTGAAACAAATAAATGGAGAGAAAAAATGGAAGCTAAAACGTCGTTAAGAGATGTACAGGGATCAGAAATGAAACATCTGAAAGTAAAATTTGTGCAATAATTCCCATGGCTGTGCTTTGCTTTTAAGGCTAGAGCAGGTTGCTTGCGAACTAAGAGCTTTGTGAGGAAGTATTCACAAAATGATGGGGCATGCGTCGGTCCGCGGAAAAGAAACAGAAACTATGCAGCACATAGTGTTACAACGCGAGGGTATCCAACCAAATCTACACGAAGGAAATATTCAGCTTCCAGAAGCCCTAACTTTTAACTGTAGCACAGAAGAGCTTACTTTCAAGGCTGTCGAGGCGACAAAAAGCAGATTAGAATGCTGGTGGCACGAAAAGCAGACAGGGCAATATTGCCTAGGACAGTTACCACCTGTAACAGAAAAGAATATTTTGCTCCCAATAAGCTTTTTGTGCATGCCTTGAGCAGCGCTATAGTATGTCATGTCATCACCCCGCTACAAAGTGGAAACCAATAGAAATCATCATCATAATCATCAGAAGACATGTCAAAGAAGGTATATGATGACCTTCTGGAAAAGTAGGAGGACTCTGAAAAGTGCGTTCGTGACCTATTGTCTCGTCACTTTAACATGCACCCTACAGAAGACATGATCGTTCGAGCACGTAGGCTCGGAACATTTGTAGAATATAAAACGCAAGCAATTATTGTAAAGTTTTTGTCATTTAAAACAAAGGATAGTATTCTATCGCAAAAGGCAAAACTAAAAGCCACAGGAGTCTATATCAGCGAAGAGTTTTGTCGTGAAACGCATCAATCACAGTAGAAGTAGATAGAGTTCGGCTAAGCTAGCGGGCAGACTTACTCGCTTCGTTCTAACAAACTTACAATGAACAAAAAGACGTACCTCTACGGTACAGCCACCGACAGCGTATCCGAAATTGAGTGTTGCCGAAGCCCACATGCCGCTGATAACGTTTTATCTGCAGGCCGCCAACACACTACCGCATTGCTATCTTCCGAACAAAACGTAAATAATGCTTCTATCGTCTTCACAAATGCTCGAAGCGGTCGTAGGAAATCCATAGCACTTTCTTCCGCTGTTGATTCTTGCTCCGAAGATATTGTCATTCTTACTGCAACCTGGCGGTCAGTAAAATTAGGAATAACGAGATATTAGGCTGTGAAAATTGTATTGCTTCTACAGATACGACCGTGATGTTTGATGCGGAGGAGCAGTGCTTATCGCGGTGACCGATAGACTTGTTTCACACGTAATCCGGGTAGTGACGCCACGTTAGCTTGTTTGCACGCGCATTATATCCATGCCTGTTATAGATCACCAAGTGCACCAAATTCATTTTGTAGCGAACTTCATGACGTACGCGATTAGCTGTGCCTCAGATACCCTAACTCGCCATTGCTCATTTTAGGGGATTTTATTTTCCAAACATACAATGGCGACATGTTTGAGTAAATGTTGAAAAACATTCTGCGCTGTGCTCAGAATTTCTAAACTTTTGCGGAGATTTCAATCTTACGCAACTTGTTCACATGCCAACGTGAACTACTCCGACATCTTTTGCAGGTTGGACTTAATTTTTTCCACCACATCAGATTGGCTTTCCCTTATAACTTATCTACCAGGTATAAGCGACCATTCCATGCTTCATTTTACGTTGAAAGCTCGGGTACCTTCAAATAGGTCTTTTGTAGTAATACAAGATATACAGCAGAGCTGATGTTACATCAATCACAGCTGATCTAGAGGCATTTCTCGCCGTCTATCTTCTAATCGTTTCTGAACGCACGGTTGAAGAAAATTGGTTCCTTTTTTAAACAAGCTGTTTTCTCTGATAGAATAATCTGTACCAAAAAGAAAGGTAACAAATAACGCACGTTCACCTTGGTTTACAAATTTATTAAAGCGGTTCCGTAACAAAAACCTAATGTTTCGTCGCGCGAAGCGAACAAATCTGCCTAACCACTGGACGGCCTATCGTAGAAATAATACAGACTAATGTAGCCGCTTCGAATGCAAAAGTGTCGTTTTATACTGATACGCTACCATCGTTGCTACAACGTAACCCACGAAAGTTTAGGAGCATAGTCAGCGGCACTGAAAACGAACTCATTCAACTTGTTCAATCAAATACTCCAGTCTCCCAAAGTCAATGCTGTTCCATTCTAAACAGTACATTTTCCGCTGCTTTCAATCGCGTTATTTCTACCGTTATTCCACCTTTTATTCCCATTAATATTGATTGAGTTGGTATTGATATATTGATACGTAATCTCAAAATTCTATCCTCTGCTGTAATAATTCTAAAATTCTCAATTGCACACTTGTGTACTCTTCTCTTATTTTTTCAAGAATTTTCGACCAATCTTTGTACCATTCTAGTATTGCACGGGATTGGAAGGTGGTAAAGGTGCCTCCTCCTCTCAAATCTGGTTATGTTCATAGCCCCGGTAATTATCGCCCCATCTCATTAACATCCGTGCCTTGTAAAATGTTAGAACACATAATGTATTGCCATTTAATTGAATGTCTTGAGTCCACTTCTTTTTTCACTAACTGTCAACACAGGTACAGGAAAATGTTTTCTTTGTGAAACACAACTGCTAACATTAACTAATGATTGGCTCCCAAGTGTTGATTGGGAACTGAAACCGATTGCATAGTCATAGATTTCGCTTAAGCCTTTGATAGTGTCACACAAGATTGATTAATTTTCAAGATCAGCAAACTAAACACTGATCCCAAACTTTTTGACTGGAAAAAAGACTTTATTTTCAACCATTCCCAATTTGTTACTGCTAATGACCACTTATCTGCTTTATCTCCGGTAGAATCAGGCGTGCCACAGGGATCGCTGCTAGGAACACTTCTTTTCCTTGTTTATTTCAATGGACATTCCAGACTGTGTCCAATTTCTATCAATTAAGGTATTCGAAGATGGCTGTGTAATGTACCACAAAATTTCTAACCTTGCTGACTATTCAATTTTTGCAAAATTACCTTAACAGTGTAACTGGTGTAACAAGTGGCACATGAAGCATAACATTACGAAGTGTAAAGTATGAGTATACGCCGGAAGCCAAATAAAACATGTGTGCATGCGTACTTCTCGATATTCCTATTGTACATGTTAACTCATAAATATCTTGGTGTACACATTTCTGATAACCTGTCATGAAACACTCCCATTGACCACGTGATAAAAACGCTAGTCGCATGCTAGGTTATTTGCGCACGAATTTTTCTTTTGTACTTTCATCTTTAAAATTAGGCCTGCACAAAGACTCGTCCGTTCCAAATTAGAATACGCATGCGCCACACGGAATCTTTCCCAAACCATGCTCACCCTCACTCTTGAATCTGTCCGAAACCGTGCCGCTCGTTACACATGATCATATTATTCGCTCCTTGCCAGTGTCTCATTCATGAACAATACGCTTATTCTTACAAGCATTTCACACTGTCGTAAAAGCTCTCGTCTTTGTTTCACAAAATTTATCATTACAACCCCACTTTAAAGGATCAAGTTATCACTCCTGCGTCCCCTCGCCGTTACGTGTCATCTCGAATCGACCATTTTAGAAAGGTCGTGTACCATATTGTCGTACTGCTGTGTACCATGAATAATTTATCCCAAAAACCAGTCTAGAATTGAACCGCCTCCTTTAAAGGTGGTTCTATGCCACTCTCTTTAACGCAGCAATTCACAGTGCTCGTTGTTTTTAAATTCTCTTTTTATTTGGTTCTTGATTTTTGTTTGCATGCTGCTTTTTTATAAAACAACTGCACCTGATGTTTTTTGTCTTACCACTCCATTTTGTTATGCCATTTGGGCCTTGAAAATATTTTATAAACAAATAATAAATAAATCAAATACAATAACTACGGTATATAATAAAGGTCCCTCAATCAGTGCAAACTTCTTAGGATAATAACCGCATCATGGTATGAAACATTTTCGCACTACTTAATAATTTTTTGTACAACATTTTTTATAAGAATTTAAGAATACGCGCTCGTCTACTATAAAGGAAACGAATGTGTAGCGCGACTTGTCCTCTCTCCCGCACTTTCTGCTAAAGAATGGTTTCTGGTGAATCAACAACGGCACCGTCACTGCATCAAGGTGAGTGTTTTAATTCATCAAGGGCATATTATATCCTTTTTTAAGTGTAATGAAATCTTGTCAAAAACTCACCAAATCAAGTGAAGGACGGATTTCACCCACGACCTCTCTAATGATTAAGCCATATTCAAAAAGAAGGGGATGCTTCCTCAGGCAACAGAAAGGAATAATAAATAGGACGTTACAGCACCTATGTTCAATAAAAATATTTTTCGAATCAACGCATGGTTTTTCGTCAAAAGTTTAAAAATGTCTTTTGATATACCCAAAAATAAAAAAAACACTTATCCCCTCACGTGTCCTTGCTTCTCACATTGTCATCGAAGTACTCAGTATTTTTATAACATAAACAGACCATTCATAGAAACGCTTTCCCCGCTCGTGGTTATGCATCTCAAAAGGTCGAAAAGCAGATACATTTTTGTTTCACGTTACGTGTATAGGCTTGCGTCTTGGCTTCTTCGACTAAACAGTAGGTGTGAAACAGCGTGAGCGCTAGGACACCGTCCCCCACAACACAGACATAGGAAGGATTGGTAATGGCAAAGGACTCCACCTTAGCTATCGCAGAAAGCTTTTTAGTAGATTCGGCAAAGTTATAATTTTCAGATATTACACTTGTTTCGGTACACTCTTCTTCACCTCCCTCCGTCTTTTCGTACATTGAAGTTCACGTGACGAAAATACAAGGCGCCCGTGTAAGCGGGCATTGACTGGCAGACTGTGAGCTTATGCCTTATTCACAAAAGCTGGTTTAGCTAGATTCGTGTGCTAACTGTCCGGCTGCGGAAATAGTTATGCACGTTTTAGGCAAGGCTCTATATTCGGCCATATCGAGCAATAAGGGCCCATCTGCCGGCTTTTTTGCGACAACGTGTTTGTATGGCTCATAGACACTCCGATATCGTGGTGCACGACATTTGGTCCAAACACAATAAAATTGAAATAATTGGAGTATGTATAGGGAAGATACGGAGGTCATTGCTTTTGAATGCGGCTGGAAACGTCAGAAGTCTCTGTTGAACATTGTGAAGACGACATGTATGCCTCTTTTCCGCAAAAATGTCTGCCTGCAGGATCCAAGGGTGAGCCAATGGGCAAGAAAAGTGTACATCTGCTACACGAAAACTTCGATTAGAGAGTTGATTACTGTTTCACAAGTGCGCAAGGTATAAGGGCAGTGCTCCACTGATAGAAAACTCTGGTGAGAGGCATTCCGATGACCTTAGATAATTCATTGCTTTATCCTCTGTTTTTGCAAGTATAGGGGACACTCTTTAACCTTTTCTTATTTTCAGCGTATATATTTTGAGGAAGTTGTCTCCGCTGTTCAGTCATGAATTTGGGCAGCCAACCACGAAGCGTTAAGGGAAATCAAAGAAGTGTTACGCGAAATTTCGAAACACGCGAAAGGAAAGCTGAAAAACACAGCCGCACTTGTGAAACGCTCATTTAAACGTGGGCGATGTGCCTCAGCGTCTAGCTTTTGTGTGATTTAAAAGGCTAAAACATGGTGTGGTTCTACCTTTTGGTCGTTAGATGATAACGTACTGTGAGAAACATCAGCAGAAGAACCCTTGCTGATTGTTCTGTTAACAGCTACGACACCATTGATGCGCCAGAGGTCACACCCGTATTCATTGAAAAGATTCTGCTAAAATCTTACGCCGTGTGCCCTCCGCCCTAAAAACGCCGCCTGCTTGAACGTCGGGCTAAGGCGAAAAGTACAGTAGCTCAATGTCTTCTTTAGAAGTGCTAGTTATTGCCAAGGGAAATTAATCCACCTGTTTTTTGAATAATACGATGTTGTTAAGTATAACCATTTTTCCAGGTGGGAACAAAGTAAGTACGCCTTCGAGGACCCCCCGCGGCCCGCCTACAGCTGCCATCAAGTTTTTCTTGACAATATTCAATGCCGTCAGAACTGTTGAGGAGAAAAAATTACTAGTGTCAACGGCGGTGAGGTGCAATCGTGAGCCCGCTTATTATAAACGGACTTTTTATAGTAATAACAATTATACTGCTACACCTCCCTCCTACATACACTATGCACACTAATTCATCCGAGATTTAAAAAATGTCGTGAATAGGTAAGGTTACCCCTTACACATGGCAGTTGCCTCCCTTTATTGGAACATTAGGCATAAAAGTCGGGTAAACAGGAGGATACATTTACAAATAACCCATGGTCAATTAATGGGCAACTCATTGGGCAACATTTACAAATAACCCGAATTAAGATCCGGAGTAGCGATCATAGCATGGTTAGATGCAAGCTAAGGCGGAATCTCAAAGTAGAAAGCAGTAAACTCCTAAAAACTAAGAAACCCCGCATGGAGTCAGTCAAAGCAAGTTTGCAAGAATTTATAACAGCTCTTTAAAACACATTCGTGCTTCTAGACAAGCACAACGAGGTCGGAGTAGACAGGCTAAATACGAACCAGACATCGACAATCACTGAATCAGCAGTAACTGTTGGAGAAGCAACATGTAGAAAACCAACTAGAAAACTAAGAAAATGAAGGAAAAAATTGCAAAACGTACGCACCTGAAAATGGCAGATCAGATTGAACCAGCCGAGCTATTGAAATTGATTAAAATAACTCAGACATACGGCATTCGTGCATACCACATGACAGTCGTCGGAGAAATCGCAGCAAATACGGGGAGCTTGAAAGCAACTACGACAGAACTAGCGATGGAATGTTCGCTCTCAGAAGAGACCAAGGCAACATAATACACAAGTTGAATGACATAATAAAGGTGTCTGAACGATTCTACACCAGGGGATAAGCTCGCGATGATAAAGGTGTCTGAACGATTCTACACCAGGGGATAAGCTCGCGACGTTATAGCACGAGAAACTGCTGAGAGTACAAGTTCAACTTCCGATCCCCCGCTAGTAACTAATGAGAAGGTAGGAAAAGGAGTCAAATTCCTGAAAAGAGGGAAAGCTACAAGCGAAGACGGTATAACCGCAGTTCTTTTGAAGCAGGGAGATATATTTAAAAAAACTCGCTATACTCCTTCGAAATGCTTGAAGACTAAACAATTTCGCATAGCCAGGAAAAACGCCAACATAATACCCATTCGTAAAAAAGGGAGATCCTACAGACCTGCAGAACTACAAACACATCAGCCTAATCTGTGTTGTGTACAAGCATTGTACCGAAGTTTTAGTTAGCCGCATGGGTGACAGTCTGAATTTCCCACAACACAGACAGCAGGCTGCGTTTAGGAAAGGATACTGAATCGTTGATCACATTCATGTTTTCAATCAGGCTATAGAAAAATTTGTAAAATACACTAAACCCCCTTATATAGCATAGAAAGACTATAGGAAAGCGTTTGATTACTCGCTGCAGCCGTGCTAGAACAGCTAAAATACCAGGAAATAAAGGAGACCCGCAGAAGTCTTGAAGGAGATATATATAATGAATGAACGGCCACAATTAGCCTCCACAGGCCAAGCGATAAATTCACAATCCGGAAGGGAATCACACAGGGAAATACCAACTCGCAAAAACTCTTCACAGCATGTCTGGGAGAAATTTTTAGAAAGCTCAAATGGGAAAACATAGGATAAAAATAAACGGGGAATACGTAAGCCGTTTATGATTTTCGGACGACATAGTACTGCAGCACACCTTCAAACAATGCTCGAGGAACTACAATTACAGAGCACGGCCTTTATCAGGAATGTAATCGGTAAAGTAATCAGGAAAGCGCGTGCAAAAAACGTCTTGGTAAACTTAGGAAAGAAAACGCTAGAAGAAGTAAAAAATGCAACTACCTCAGAATGAATGTGCTGAAACCCAAGTACAAAGGAGGAATCCGAAGCAATTTAGGTACAGGTTAAGGATCACTCGTCACGCACTTCCTAATAATGAAAAATACGTTACTTCTGTCAATCAAATGAAAAGTTTACAACCAGTGCATAGTGCCGGTTATTACATAGGGAGCAGAAACTTTTTTTTTACTAAACATCTAGGAAGCGAACTTATGTCGGGTCAACGGGCCACGGAATGGATAACGTTAGCAGTAACACTCACGGACGGGAAACGATCAACCTCGATCACATAACAAACTAGAGGAGATATCGTTGAAATAAAGAAACAGGAATGAACTTGTGCTGGTCATGTAGTGAGAGGAACGACATCGGGTGGATTTTCAGGGCAACAAAGTGGATACCAAATATGGGTGTAGTACGAGGGGAAGGCCAGAAATCTGTTGGAGGGATGAAAGAAGGAAATTAAGGGGGTAAGCTGTTGTTTCGAGCAGTGCAGGGCAGTAGCAGGTGGAGGTCAATGAGGGAGGGAATCGTTCTGCAGTGCACCAGAGTAGGTTCACGATAATGGTGATGATGATGATGATGATGACGACGATGACGACGACGACGGGCAGCAAATCATTTCACATTTTTTTTTTCCAGAAAATGATCAGAAGTGGATATATTCGGAAGGAAGAGTAGCAAGAGTGACTCGATGTGACTACCATAATAAAAGAATCTTTGCCTATATGGATATTATTATTACCCGGGGAGAATTTGACCTACTGCACTACACAAAACCCGTTTGTTTGCAAGTAGTAAAACAGCTTACTTCCCACCCAAAGGCAAGATGAAACCGAGAGGGACGTCTTTATTTGTATGCTCCAAGCAAAGGATTGTCAGCTTTTTCGCGTATAGGGCCATGCATTGGCAGGTTATGTCGATTAGAAAGTAGCTGAATATTTCTGCAAATTGTGTGTAGAGATAACTGTAAAACTCGCCGTAATGTTGGGGATGTTTTTGCAACCACTTTTTTTAAGTGTATCGGTAGTATATTGAAGACACACGACTAATAGCCGTTTTCGCTTAAACTAGACTTCCTTCGTTGACACGTTTGTAGTGATGACATCAATTATTTCGATACATTCTTTTACTTTACTCTCAGCTATTTATGATATGTAAAAAAAATCAAGACGAAGTATACGGGCCTCTTAGCGGTCCAATTCAACGGGATCGTTTTCAAGACATCTGAAACCGATGATGAGGTGTGGCGCATAGACGAGAACTGCCGAGGCAACGCTTTTGTGTCGACGCTACATGTAAAAGGGTGTGATTTGCTTCTTGTTGACGAATATTTATATAGCTTCACAATAAGAATATTATTTTAGATTTTATTATTAATTAGGGTTTTACAGGAAGACATTGTTATGAAGAAATATTTTCTTGGGCCGGAATTTAAAGAACATTTATTTCCAAGTTATAAATAGCTCAGAAACCAACTTTCACACTGCAATAAAACTGAAACCATTTTTTCGCTGAACGGGTATTGGAGACGGTTATTTATCTGGTACGGCACAAATTGCGAGAAAGACTGCGCGTCGATGCAAGCGAAATATACCAATAATGGCAGGAACCACTTACCCAAAGCCCAAATTATGTCTCGACATCAACGTGCCACTTTTACAAAAAAGCATAATAACGTGCATAATAAACAAGGGCACAAAAGACAACTTTGTACAGCGCAAGCTTTGTTCCGTACTTTTGTTTCTTCGTGCAATTCACGCTTGTTGATTCAGCGAGTCACAAAGCAAGTATTCCGGTATGTTTGCCTGGTGTGCAACACAATACTGGGGCGTTGTTGCAGAATGCCCGTAATAGCTCAGTGCCGAGTTTCCAGCGGCTCCAGGCAACATAGTAGTCACAGTGCAGCATGCGATAAACCTTGTGTGAAACCCTCGAAATAGTGCGGAGCACGCTAGGAGTTATCACTCCCAGTTGAAGCCACTCACCTTAGAAAAAGCACGAATTGTGCAAACAACCGCGTGGACCGCCGTTTAGGATCTATTTGCAATATTCACTCAGTTCCGTAAAGTACCTGGCGCTGCTATCTCGTTTAAAACTCTGGCCACGACCAAGCCTTCTTTCAAAGCTTTGTACTATAGGAGCGCCACAATGTGGCTCCAAATTTCTCGGTGCTCTGTTTTTCAATTGATTGTTGGGTACATGGCTTCGGGGGTGGGGGTGCCAGGAAGGGGGGGGGCGACAGAGGGCCTGGGGGTGGGCTCTAGGGCAGCTCACCGCAAATCCAAATGAACTAACCGAAAGGCTTATGTGTATCAAGGGAACGCGCCGTTCTCACGACCCTGCCAGACGTGGCTGACATCGTTTACGCATGGATGGCGGTTGTAGTATCGGGAATTGCCTTAGTCCCGCCGGTCATGAGTGCTTTTGAACATCGGCGAGGGCGTTTGAGACTTTGATATCATGTCATGTTTGATTGATTGTGTTTTGACATTGTATAAAGATGGCTGTCGTTGGAAAATCTTGTTATCTTAGGCCCTCCTATCGTTTGGACCGAACACCCCCGCGAGTTTAGCAGCATTGCATTACGGAGGCAGGGGGACATCGTTCGTTTAGTGTTTGTTGCTAAGTATTGTCACTGGAGCATCAAATGAAAGTAACTTCGTTGCTGCGAAGCTACCCCACGGGCGAACTGGGCGCCGTATTACGCGGGGCATCAGTGGGTATGCCGCACCCAGGAATTAGTTGGCTCTGTTTGATTGACGCCAGAATTTCGATGAAACTCGCGATTGATATTTCATGGTATTGTTCAACTCATGAGGCTCGTGATGGTGTCTGTTGCGGCGTGGTTTATTGTTGACGGTCGCCGCAGCAGGCCTATTTCTATCCCGGCAGATCTTCGTTTTTTGTGGAAGAGGAATTTAGAGCTCGTTTTTGGCTCTCGAAAAGTCGGGTGCCTTGTCTATGCAGTCATCTGGCAACCGATGTACCTTTGCGACAACTTTGAGGCGGCCTTCTCTCCATGACCGCCGAAGAACAAGTGTTATGTGTTGCGTGGTTTTACGCGATATGCACCTACTACTGAAGCTTTGGTAGCAACAGTACCGCACGGTAAAAGTAAATCCATATTTTCATGGACGAAGCCTGCGTAAAGAAACATAAACGTTTTCCGTATTTCGAAAAACGTTGGAAGTGTCCATAAAACGTAAACAGTTTCCGTATTTCAGAAAACCAATGGAGTTTCTGTAATTCGAGAAAAACACTGAGGCAAACCAAACTGAGTCTGACTTAGCTAAGATAAGATGTTAGCAGAACGTAAATGCGTAACCTGCAGGCATGATGGAGACCTCCTAAATGTATTGTCACGTAAACAAAGACGACGCACTTGTCTTGAAGCAAAAACAAGTTTATTGGAGTCAGCTTGTGCTGCCCTAACAACTCAATGAATACATGGGCAGCGAAGCAGCAGTCAACAAAGTGACGACCACAGGCCAGTGTCGGCGAATGGGACGCCATGGCGTCTGCTTTGCGGGCATTTATTTTTGGCGCGGATGTTTCTGAAACCGTCGAATTACATCGGGAGCACTGTAGCTCAAAGAAGCCTATTCTGGAATAGTGATGTCAGGGCGAAACAGTCTCCGCATAAAATGAGAGAACCTGTGTGGCTTAAAAAATAAAGAGTGGAACCCGCGCTTCTCTTGGGACGCAGATAACATACCCCGTCCAGCCAACATAACCCATCCAGCAAATACAATGTTTGGTTACCACAAGTATTGCTTGTGTGAAACACGCAGCAGAAACAAAAATATAACGTGGCCTGCAATCGCGGTGGCGCTGGATGCCGCACCTCATCGCGGGCTGCTTTATGGGACTCTGCGTGCACACGCCGAACGCGCGTGGCTTCTGTTGTTTTTTCTCTGGCATGCGGTATGGGCTGGAGAAGTCTTTGTTCGCGCGGTGTTTGCGGTGTTTTTGTGATATCTTTCGCACGTTCGCAGTTATCGCCTAATGGGCAGATAGCATGTCAGCAGGTAAGCGTCACTCCATTGCTTGCTTTGAAGTACTGCGTCGCGGGGCGCATTGAACCAACACCATGGTCTAACCTGACTGCTCTCCACAATTCCGAGCCACATTATTGCAGATTGGGCGATGCGGTGACTGAGACGTCGCCACGATACACGCGTCGTGTATTTTCAGAAGGAAATCTCACTTTTATTTCTTTCCCTAAAGGGTTAGGACTTTTTCATCGAGGCTGGTTTTGGAGAGCCGCCCTAGTGCAAGCGCAAAATTTACGAGCTTTGCAGGCTCACACGAGTTATCGGCGGCGTGGCTTGGTACGCCGAATGAAATCGAAAATGACGTCCCAAGCTGCACTGCAACAGAAGCTTCTGGCGCTTAGTGCATCTGTCACGGGCGAACATCTTATATTGGTCGGCGGTTCTAAACAGACGTAGTTTGTACTTGGCGTTTATTTCAAGCCTACGCTGCCCAAAACGTTCTTTTTCTTGGGGCGGGGGGTTATTCCGTAGTTTCCTAAAACTGCACAAGAGCTGCGTACATGTTCAGTGTTCTGATCGCAGTCTGAAGTTCCTTGAGAAGCACGCTTACGAGGCTGCGGTGATTGTTGGCTTTTGCTTCCTACATAAGTTACCCTCGCACATCTTTTGCGGAAGGCAGGCTGCCTGTTCTGATATCACGAATCTCATTCAATTGTAGAAGGCGTAGCTCAGTGTCGTAATCAGCGCAACGTATTTCTATGTTAACAAAAGTGCAGTTCATACGTGTACAGGTGCGCCGAAAATGTAACTACACAGCTAAATATCCTTAGCAGTAGAAAAGTGCTGATGTAGAGAACATATACAGGAAAATTATGGCTTCAGTGATTGCTATATTTTAATAAAAGTGCCATTCGTAGATAGCAATGAAGGATTAAAAGGTGCAGCTTGTGTATAGAAACATTTCCTGCGCGGCTCGCCTGCTTTGAACATTTTGCGTTTTGAAGCAGTGTGCTTTTCAGTGGGTTATGCTTTTTTCACGGGTTATGCTTTTTTCACGTTAGTTCCTGCAGTGTGGTTTTCAGGAAATACAAAACCTTCAAGAGCCATTTTTTGAGATACCGAAAAAAGACGTTTCATAAAAACGTTTTGTTTTTGTGTTTTGTGTCGTCATGTCAGTGAAGACGTATGAATTTCATCTCACACATTGTGGACCAGTTCGAGAATAGAACAGCTAAGTTGGGAATTCTTTTGCAGGGTATGTTGGTGTGCATAGGTCAGCTGGCTCGTTTATGACCCACGAGTCTAGGTACCACAGAAAAACAAATGATACATCAGTGCGCTCTGATGACATAAACAAAGATATTGGAATCAGACCAGTAACTGCCTCATAACAATCACAAGGCCCTGCCCATATACATTGAATCACCAGGAGAGCACATTATTTGTCAGTCCAAAGATGTCGATATTTTTCACAGAGAATTTTGAACTGTTTCGCTCAATCTAGAGATCCAGCAACAAGTGCAGCAATGGCTGTCCAGATGAGCTTTAATAGTAATTGTATAAGAATACTTAGAATAAGAAAATATAAACGGAAACCCGTAGGTAGATGTTTGTGGCAAGAGATGGTGGTTACTTTGTTTTTGACCTCGGTTTTCCTCATACCATCTTGGCATGTCTTTGCTCCCGAACTGTCGTTTCGGCGTCGGCTCTCCGTGAAGGTACATCAACAGAACTAATTTTCAAAGTAACTATGTAAGATGTGACTGTTAAAATGGAACCTGGTGAAAGTTATCTGGGATGTCCAAAGTAATTCGAAGACCGGCACAAAACCCCACTGCATAGACCAGGTGTAGCTTTGATGCGCGAATAAACCTCATACTTTTTGTTTAATTTCTAAAATTTGTTTTGGCGACTTGCTTTAATGGTAACTTTCATGCGTATCTACCTTCACGCCCTCCAAATAGTTTGTTTACCTACCGGTATCTAAGAAACAAAGGCATGCTGCTGCTGTCGACTTTTACCTGGCTGTAATGTCTGCATTCTTCAAATTTTGGTTTCAGAGTCACCTATTTTTGCTAGTCGCGCCTTCGTGCCATGCATACACGTTTGACAGCTGTTATATTTTGTATCTTGCGTTATTTTCAGGCCGACTCAATATAAGTAATATTTTAAAGGGGTCCCATTTTATTGCAGTTGGCCTTCAAACCGGACTGTTGCACTATAGCACACCTCATAGCAAATTTTCGAGCGTTGAGCTAGGGAATTATTTTTATTCAATTGCCGCTAGCCAAACACTGGAAAGCAAGGTTTCTCACAAGTATCTTCAATTGCTTGCAGGCATCATCCATCAGTGGCGCTGCTGTTTCATGCGAGCAAGAAGCACAATACAAGAAGCTGACCAACCTCAGACAGGCCACTTCGTTGCTGCTACTCGTGTGCTGTAGACTCACCCTGTAGTATGCTTAGCCAGCAGCTATCACACGTGAAATCCTCTAGAGGTTAGTTACTTTATCAGCAGGCCTAGAATTTTTTCTTGTTTTCCGCGTACTTATGTGCGGAGTTCATTTGTTATAGCGCCCTTAATTTTCTTGGTAAAGGTTAGACATGTAGGTCTGATATGATTTTACTTTAATTTTTAACAAGTATCTTTTTTATGTATTGTTTCAGCCACACCATATAAGCCAGCAGTAGAGCAAAAATGTCTGTAATGACGATGGGGTTTCTATGAAAACTATGAACTGGATAAAAAGGCACATAAAATAACCTCGGTGGTTTTTTAAGAAAATTTGTTTTCCACCTGAGCAAAAGATTATGGGTTTCACAGATGCCGTGGGTGTACCTAAATATGTTGCTCATGTGTTCATAATATCCCACCTTAAATAGGAGCTAAAATAAATTAAGACCACTGTGCTGCATTATCCCAGGATTGCTCAAGGCAAAAAAGCTATGATTTTATACAAAAGAAAGACCCAGTAGCATATAGAGTGAATGCACAAGCTCCTAATCCCCACGGTGCCGCTACCTTTAGAAGGGCGCTGATTCCACTTGTACGGGTAAACGCTGCCACGCGGAGAGCGCAGTTTTGTGGGTGTCGCATTTTTCTCTGTAATTCATGGGTTTAAAACTGCCTTGTTACGAGTAGCCGGCTTTTCTTTCGCTTCGGGATTCCAGACTGCGCTGTTCATGCTCCCTACAGCCGCAAGCCGGAAACAGGCCAGATTATGAAAGCAGACACGCCAGGAAATCGACTGTTTCAAAGCAGAGGTCTCCTTACCGTTCTAAGACACATTATCCGCATGCAACAAATTCACAAAGGAGTTATTGGTGATCGGGCAATTCAGTTGTTATGTGGCGGGGCTTAACGCACCGACGCCACACAGACAATGAAGCACGCCAGAGTGGAGAGCTCCGAATTAATTTTAACCACATTGGGATCTTTAATGTGGGTCGAAATCTCGTACACACCGGCGTTTTTGCTTTTCTGGTCCACCAGAAAATTGGCCGCCGCGGCCGGAAATCGCACAAGTGACCTCATGCTCCACATGATGGAGCAAATCAGCACCAAATCTGCGGAGAACATTTATTTGCAGGTGAGGACGATGCAATGTGCAGTGTCATCTCACGCAGCGCCACATGCTTGAAACTTGCACTATTTAGTTCACCCATTGTACTTTACGGATTATGCAAACCTATTAGGGTACTCAACATACACCTGGGGCATTTGGAGCGTTTTGAAGTGAACGTGCTGTAAGAGGCCATTGATCATAGGGCTCCAAACTATTTCTTCACCTACAACTGTTGGCTGATTTACCACGCCTGGTGTGTGAGCTTGTTGTGTTTCTAATTATTCCGTTTTGTTTCTGTTTCTGACGCTTGGCAACCATCAGCGTAATATTCGTCACTCGAAATGAGTGAATCTCCACCGTCGCACTTATTTATAAAGCATACACATCTCGCAAGCACTTCAACCCATCCGTTTGCATATTAGCTTAAATATGTTTGAAGCCAGGTAATGCCGATTTGCGCGAACATAGCCTCTTACAGGCCGTAAGATAAGCGGAGGAGGCGATCTTGATATGGTAACATCAGCAGCTCATCGGACATGCTACCACCACATACCATATTGTCGCAAGCTTTTGTAAAAACATTGTTGCAACTGCAGCCACGGTCGTTTTGGAGCAATTCAAGAAATCAGAAAACGAATTCTTATAGATGGCACTGAGCTAGTACGAAATGAATCCCTTTATCCTAGGTACTGCTCCAGTATATCTCCAATCCCACGAGAGGTATCGGCTCCACCGTGTAGCTTAGTGGCCGGTGCATGTACCCTACAGACAACAGTAGAACTCGACTATAAGCACCAGAAAGAAAATCAATCGTTTCTGTCCTCTTTTTTATGTAGCTGTTGAATGTCAACCCGCCATGGGGAGCAAGTAAAGAGGCAGCGAAACGATGCGCACTCGCGGGAACTCGAAGACGTTGGAGTTGGTGCGAAGGCTGCCGACCATTCAATTAATCTGACGGCAGTCATTTTAATTTATTTACATGATAGTTGTTTGGTAGCTATTCTAAATTTGTATTTGTTGAAAGCTTATATTCGATACGTTAGGCAACATATTAAAGTTTAAATAACTTTTCAGTGTATAACCATTGCAGGCTTTCACAAACACTTATAGTAGACAACCATCATTGGTACTATTTATTTTTGTCCTTTTACGTACGTCCATTCCTCATATCGAGCCATATTCTATGATGGAACTATAGGATGGACACAGGTTAAGCATGTGTTTATCTGTACCTAAATGACATCTCTTTAATTGGTTTTGGCAGAAAGATGTGATGTCATCACCACTTTGAGAATATTTTGAAAAGGCACTGTCTGCCTTGTAGGTGTCCAGAAAGCTCGGCGTTTAGGGAGGTCCAGAAAAAAAACAAGCAGAGCACAAGTCAATGTGTAAAAATTATTGTTTTGTGCCTCTTTTTTGGTGGGAGTCTGGCCGAGCCATTTATAACCAAGATATATTACCTTGGAGCAACTACAAACAAATTTTTTTGTCTGTAAAACAAACTTGACATAGTGTTTAAAAAAGGCATTTCAGCACTGATCTTTAGCTAGCCAGTCATCTTGTTTTTGTTGTTGTTGTTGTGTTTGGCAATATAGCACTCTGCAGCCATGAACCAACTTATTCAAGCAGTGAATGTATCAAAAATTGGAAGTTCATTGGCCAAACAAATGATCTTGCCGATATGACTGCGAAATTTTAGCCGTTTTATAGGGGCATGAAACTACGTTTCGCTACCGAGTTATGCAACTGATGCTGAAATGTTATAACTCGCACGAAATGCTGTGTTGGGTGCTAACTCCGACTCTGCAGAGTCTGCTTTACGCACTTTGGGAACCTTCAACCACCCCAGCAGCTGCTCACCAGCACTGGCTGCCTTGTCTGATTATTTCCCTGCGTTTATTCTCCTCTTAATGAGCTGTCAGCAAATGTAGCTCGACTAAAGTTGCAAGCTTTCTTTGGCGCGCATGGTAGCCATAAAAAACAAGCGTAACACAATTTTGCTGCCCTTGTTGGTGTTGCAGAATAAAGAGCGTTTCATTTAAAATCAAGGAGAGGTAACACACTTTACGTAGCATGAGGGTAAAGCGCCGCTCGAGAGAAGGTCGGGCCAAAAAGGATTACAGGACGTCACTTCCAGAACCATGCACCCCACGACCATGGGTGCAGTAAATAATTTATTTTTGTAGCTAGACGAAATATTTGATAAACGTACATTAAGATGCACCGACAACTTCGTTACTCTGGCTCTGCAGCCATGCAAGCTGCCAGCAACTGGTTACAGAAAGTTGACAAATCAAGTAAAATGAGTTTCATTAAGAAAAACAAGCACATTCTTGAAGTATTAGGCATGATGGTATGTGACGCACCATCGTTGGCTCAGTATGCTCATATGACAGGACTAGCCGTGTAGTTGAAAAATAGGTTTAAATGCTTATCTCAGAATTTGTGCGTTTGGAAGGAGCTTGCCTGAAGAACTTTATTTTTGCAGTAATAAATTTGCAATAAATCTGCCTTTCAACAGGTATTTACGCAGCTACAGCCGATGATGCAACCTCTGCCCGCAATATTTCATGGTTTTTGCTTTTCCAAGCAAATAAACACTAAAGCAATCCAAAACCTGCAGCCTTTTACCCGTTCAGTGCAGCGAGTAAACGTGTCGTTTACAATATTTGTTACAATATACATAGCCTCAGGGCTGTGAAAATGCTACTGTAACTTCTGATTGGTATTCCATTATAATTATTGTCAACTTGTTTGGGGTACTTCAAAGTATTCGCTCCTACAAAAGGTTTATTTATTTACTTGTATTTTTATTTATTAAAAGCCATGATGAACAGCTAATTTGTTTGATTTATTCTTAGAATTTGTGTTTTATAGCGCATCAAGCCATTGTCTGACAGTAAGCAGTGCTTTATTCACTGAGAAAATGAACAATCCAAAGGAGTCAGGAAGAGATTTAAAAAGGATCTGCTGTGTTGGTACTTATACTGGTCGAACAATGATAAATAATCAATGCATGACCATTTGGTTGACCGATATTGGCCATTAGGCAAAAAATTCAGTTTGGGTTTCACCGAGGCTTTCCGCCTGATTTCATGAAGGGATGTCTTGGTGAAGAGCTAATCACACTCCATGTCGTATGCACAACATGTCAGCAGAAAGCAGGCTTCAAAGGGTCAGACAAAGCTACAGCTTCCGCGTCATGATCAAACTCCCTCTGCAACTTGTGGGATATGTGAGGGGTTCCTCGGGGCGACCGTAGCAAGTCCTGGCGTAAGCCACCACGCTAGCTCTCGGCGTTTCAACCATGCGGGCTCCCATGCCTGCGGCAGCCCCGCGACTTTCGCCGAAACGAGAACACAGTAGACAGTAGTACCAAAGATCAGCCGTTTATTTGGGGAATCCGAAAGCATGCGGGCACAAGGCTCGACGGCATTCACGAATCACACCGTCTGGGTCGTGACCGCGAACGAGAGGCAGGCACTCACGGCGCGCGACAACAAAGCTCCCACCTGAGATGCTTGTATCCACCACCACCGCGATGATCCGCCGATCACGCACGATGGGGGCTCCGCTGAGACTACCCCGCCTGCCCCGCACACACGTTCGCGCCGACCGTGCCTGCCGCGCCCGCGCGCGCATTGCAGCACAGATCGGTGATGCCATCTCTCGGGGCACGCCGACGAACCAGCGGAGCGCCGGACCAGATTCGGCGCACAAGTCCCTCCCGAAGCGAGCACCCGCTCGGGATCGCGGGTCGCGGTTCTCCACAATTTCCGCACTCCTCCCCCCTAAAAACTGGATGCCACTTGAGCTCGAGTGACACCACGTTACAATACATTCGTCAAGACGCCTCAAGTCAGCAAAACAGACACCGAACGCCACTCCTACGCCAGTCCACACCAAAGTTCGCCATACGATGCCGCCGTCGCGGTGCTCCCCTGACATACACGCAAACACATTGCACAGGTTCCGAGTCCCTCGCGGATGGGCGGCACAGAAGGTTGGCAGGCCCTGGGGTAGCCTGCAGCCGCAGCCGACGAACGCCGGGGTTGCGCCTTGATGCGACCCCTGCGTTCGTTGGCTGCGGCTGTGGCCCCGGCGTTCGTCGGTTGTTGGTGTAGGCGGGTGTTGCAGCGGTGCGTCGGGAGACTTCCTTCCGCGCCTCTCTCGAGCTCGCAGTCGCACGCGGCCGATGTGGGAACGTCGCTATTATCTTCCCTCTGAAAGTACAGCTTCAGCTCGCCCACGTGAATGGGGCGGCTGATTCGACCCGAAATCGGGTCTCTCAGCTTGTAGTTAAGCTGCGAGAACTTCTCGGCGACCACGAACGGTCCGACCCAACTGGGTGTGAGACCGCCCGCGAACCCCGCGCTATCGTCGCTTAGCGCGTGGTTCTGTTTCAAGACCATGCCGCCCACCTGGTACGCCACGTCTCCATTAGTTCGGTCATAGGCCACCTTCTGGTCGGGCCTGGCCTTACCGCGACTGCGGTTTGCCTCCTTGATGGCGTCTGCCAACCGCTCGCGCAAGCGCAGTGCATAAGCCACGTCTGCTGCTTTTGCGGGGACTCCGTTCGACCGTCTGGCCAGAACCGTATCCTTCAGCGTGTTCAGCTCTGTGCCGAACATCAGGAACGCTGGCGTGAAACCAGTACACCGATTCATGTTTGTGCGCAGAGCGAAGGAGATGGAGCTGAAGTGCGCGTCCCAGTCTTTTTGACGTCTAGGATATGCTCCGAGCAGTGGCTTCATGTCACGATTGTCGCGCCTGGTCACGTTGGGCTGGGGATGATAGCACGATTTTGTTTGCTGCCTGACACATGGCCTCATACGCTTCACGAAACAGCCTTGATGTGAAATACGTGGCGTTGTCGGTAATCAGCCACTCCGGCAATCCATAGCGACAGAACATTTCGGACAGCTTTTGCATGATCTCCTGTGCAGTAGCTTCGCGCAGCAGATAGAGTTCAGCGATCCCACTGAAGTGACTTGTCACCACAAGTAGAAACTTGTACCCTCTCTTCCTACGCGGCCGCGGGCCCATCTGATCGCACGCCAGGATCTCCCATGGCGTTGTGCTCACGATGGGCGGTAGCAAGCCCGGTGCCTTACCGCTTCGCGGTTTACGCACTTGGCAGACGTGGCATGTGCATACATAACTACATACTTGTGCCTTCATGCCGGGCCAGGTAGCATACCGAAAAAGCTTTTGCCATGTCTTTGGCGCGCTACCGTGACCGTCTTCGTCGTGGTAGTGCTGCAAAACAGCACACCTGAGCTTGCGCGGGATCACGGCCGTAAATGACTTCTCTGAGTAGTTTTTACCGGACACGTACTTCAGCAGAACCGTGTCGGCGTCAAGCAGGTAACTCTCCAGCTCACTCGCAGCAATACCAGCTGCATTAGAGCACGCGCCAGCTGCAATAACAGCAGCTTCCCGGCACCCGTCATTCTCCGGGGTTCGATTGGCCTGAGGGTCCGTCTCTACACTAAGACTGGTGATCATCTCACGACATAACAAGTCCTCCTGCTTAGCCTCGAGTAGCTCCTCCCGACTGAACGCAACCTCGAGAGGAACGCTTCCCCCACGAGGTGCACGTGCGCTGAGCGTTCGATGCACCGGGAGTCCCACGCATCGCGCTCCTTCCGCACCGAGAGAGTTTGCTGGTTCTCCGCATGCTCCTCGGCTTCTCCTGGCGGTTGGGTGTCGTTTACCGGTGCCCGTGACAGCGCGTCGGCCAGCCCGTTTGAGGCACCTTTGCGATAGCGTACTTCGTACTCGATGCGTTGGAATGCCAGCGCCCATCGCGCGAGCTTCCAGCAGGGCTCGCGGAGGCGAGAAAGCCATGTCAGGGCTATGTGATCGGTCACGATCGTGAATTTGACCGCCTCTACGTACATCTCAAATTTACGAAGTGCGTAGATAATTGCCAGACACTCCTTCTCGGTGACCGAGTAGTTTCGCCCTGCTGATGCCAGCGCACGGCTCGCAAAAGCCACGGGTCGCAGTTCTTCCCCGTCCGCCTGGAGGAGAACTGACCCTACGCCGAGGTCACTCGCATTCATCTGGATAACGAACGGCCTGTTCAGGTCAGGCAGTTGCAGTGATGCAGTGCCTGCGACAGATTCCGCCAGCTGGCGTTGGCTGAGTTCCTGCTCCTCTGCCTCACTCATAAGGAGCGGATTTCCTCAACAGCCTTGTCAAGCGTACTTTCACACGCACGCAAGCGGGTATAAACTGCCGGTAGTAGCCGATCATCCCTAGGAATCGCCGGACTCCAGTGACATCCTTCGCCATGGGAAACTCTAAGATCACCTGAAGTTTCTCGGGATCCGCGGACGCCTATCCGCGTTCGATCCGATAGCCGAGCAGGCTCACCTGAGCGCTGCATATTTGCGCCTTGGCAGGATTGATGGTGATGCCAGCCGCCGTAACGCCGTAAGATCGCAGTAACGTACACCCATTACGGCGATCAGTCAAGCGCCAACGCTTTCCTGCTGGCTTTGAGCCGTTACAAGCAGGTGACAGGCTGCCTGCGCGACTCGCCCGCATTGTTGACAGAAAGTTCAACTATGTTCATCAGTCGTATCAGGAAAGTACATGGCCATTAAGTCTGTGGGAAACCCACAGTCCTTGCGCGTTCCCCACTCCGCGCCGCCCGCCGCTGAGCCGCGGGGGAAGGCCCCCTTCTGTCCCCTCTGCTGCGTCTGTCCCACGGCGGCGCAGGAGCGCCCCGTCGGGGCGCGGCCGTCGCTCCTCACGTGACAGGCTCTTCGACGCCCCGCTGGGCCGATCTCGGTGCGCGGGACGAAGGAAGGGTCTCTTGGTTTCGAGCCAGCAACAAAGAGAGACGTCACTAACGGAGACCCGCTTTTCCCCTTCCTTTGTCTACCCCCTTTGCGCCTGCCTCCTGGTTCTCGCCAGACGGCTGCGTCAGGATGAGCGAGGAGTCGACTAGGTTATTGATGAAGCGCAAATAAACGCGAGTTTGGCCGTTTCGTTGCCTCCTGTGTGTTCCTTGCTTTTCTCTGCGGCTAAGCCGGTCGGCGGTCCGTGGCAGAGTTCGGGCGAGCTAGCTTTGCGGCCGGAACCCTGGTACCCACCGTTTTGACGCCCAATGTCTGGCTCGTCTTTAGTCGAATTTAAGGTTCGCTAGCTCCGAATGGAAAATAGCACACGACTATGAGTTGGTGGATTTGATGCTGATTCCCGACCTTTGTGGTCATGCCCGGGAGCTCCCGCGATGCCTGGCATCAACAGCGTCCTGCGCAGCCGACGACGCGGCTCGGGTCCCCCTTCTCCAAGGCCCCTACGCAACCGCAGCCGCCGCTTGCGCGGCAACGGGAATCCCGGAAGGCTCCGGATTTCACGAGCGCTCTCCGTCAGGCGACGCCACACGTTCATACTCCAGGTACCGGGCCTACGCAGACGCATAAGCCCCAAACAGCGCGCCTCTCGTGCCAGTCGGCTCGCAGACGTCCATAAGCGGAGGAATGTCTGCCGACGCAGCTTCCATCGCGAAAGTTCTCGCAAGCGCTATGCAGCAGGCGCTGCAGGCGGCGCGATCACCCGAGCCCACGGTGCAGCTACTGGTGCCGATGTACAGCGGTTACAGCGATCAGTCGAGTGCCAACGCTTTCCTGCTGGCTTTGAGCCGTAACTAGCTGGCGACCGGCATCAGCGAGAGCGCGGTGCTGCGCAGAGTCCTGCCCGCCGCCCTAGTCGACCAGGCCACCCGGTGGTATCGGATGGTAGACCATAAGGAGTGCACGATGAACGACTTTCGAACGATGTTCAGGGAAGAATTCCTGCCTATCGACTACCTGCCAAGTATGCGTAGGGTGTTTGAAATGCGCACCCAAGCCCATATGAATCGCTCGTCGAGTACGTTTGTGCAATGCAGGAGCATTACGAGTATGCCGACCCTTATGCCCCGAGCTCGGAGCGGGTCGATCGAGTCGTCAGGCAATTCCACCCCACCTTTGCCTTGTACATGAGGAACTGCAGTGGTAGGGATCTCAACGATCTGGTGGCCGAAGCTCGCCATGTGCAAACAGCAGTCGCGGCTGCACGCGCGTATCGACCACCGCCCCCTCCGGTGGAAACACTGGAATCAAGCTGTCCTTGGCGCGGCGTTACGGGCAGCGGACGGGCCGAGCACGGTTCTATGTTTATACCCAGCAGCGAGAGACGCTCGATCTTAGGGCTATAGCGCTGGAACCCTACTTGTATGGGTTGCGCTGCGCGGAGGTGATACGGCCGGATTCCCTGCTAGCCTCGGACGCAGAGCGCAGAGCAAACCGGTTGAACGATCGGTCGGCGAACGCGCGTCCAGTCGGGCTTCCTTACACGGGATCAGCGCTTTCGCACTTGCATGCACACGCTCTAAACTCGCTCCCGGAGAACCGTATGCGGCCCGTCGGTCATGGAGCATCCAAGCAGCCTCAACTATCGCGTCACGCAGCACGGAGCCCCGTCCGCTGCTACAAATGTCGGTCGCATTGCGCGATTCGGCCCGGTCGAGTTGGGAAACGGCCTCATCCGTCGGTGAGCGCACCGTCGGTGGATCGAAGCGCCCGAGAGGCAAGCATCGCCACCGCTCCCGCCACGTACAGAGTCGGAGGCCCGACAAATATGCCGGCGCCATTTCTCGACCTCGCAGTCGTGGGGTGAGAGTTTAAGACACTACTGGACACCGTGGCAAGCACTTCGCTAATAGGGGACGAGGTCGTTTCCAATCTTGAGCGCAAAGTCATTCGGCTGCGCTCGGAAGTTGCCGCTTTAGCTGGCGTGTGGCGATGCAACGTCAGGCGATGACGTACGCCTCGTCGTGCGCTGGGGCCAGCGTGTGCAGAGAATGCGTTGCGTTCACTTGCCGCTGGGGCCAGCGTGTGCAGAGAATGCGTTGCGTTCACTTGCGCGGACTCACGGTCCCAATCATTTTGGGAAGAGACTTCATGTCCAAGTCTTGGCTTGTCCTCGACATCGGCAATGGAGGCTCTCAGGAGAACCTGTTTTCGCCATTCAAACCATTCGCCGAGCCGTCCCGTCAGCCCCTCCAAACGGACGGCAACTCATGAGGCGCTGGAGGAACTGCTGAAAGCAGGCATTATCCGCCACTCGACGAGTCCTTGGCTGCTGCCAGTGGTGCCAGTTTAAAAGAAAGACGGTAGCTGGCGTTTATGCGGGCACTACCGGCAGCTGAACGCGGTAACGCGAAAGGATGCGTAGCCCTTCCCGAGCGTAGGCCAGATCGTTGCGAATCTTGGTGGCGTGAAGTATTTCTCTATACTGGACGCCAGCAAGGGGTACATTCAGGTCGAAATGTACCCTGGCGATGAATGCAAGACTGCGTTCACTTGCCATCGGGGGCTGTACGAGTTTGTACGTATGCCCTTCAGTTTGTGCGGGAGTCCCAGCACATTCCAACGCTTGATCGACTGGGTGCTGGGTAAGGCAAAGTGGCAGCGCGCCCTCGCCTATTTAGATGACATCGTCGTCTACTCTCACACCTTCGAGGAGCAGCTCTGCCACCTGAAAAACGTCCTTTGGAAAACTCCGGGCGGCAGGCATCACCATGAATCCTGCCAAGGCGCCAATATACAGCGCTCAGGTGAGCCTGCTCGGCTATTGGATCAAATGCGGACAGGGGTCTCTGAATCCCGAGAAACTTCGGGCGATCTTGGAGTTTCCCACGCCTAACCATGTCGCCGGAGTCCGGAGCTTCCTATGAGTGATCGGCTACTACCGCCAGTTTATCCCCGCTTGCGTGCGCCTGCAAGCACCCTTGACAAGGCTGTTAAGGAAATCCGCCCCTTGGGAGTGGGGAGAGGAGCAGGAACACAACCTACACCAGCTGGAGGAAGCTTTCGCAGACGCTGCATCGCTAAAACTGCCGGATCTCAACAGACTGTTCGTTGTCCAGACGCATGGGAGTGGCTTCGGCGTAGGGGCGGTTCTTTTCCAGGTGGACGGAGAACTGCGACCCGTTGCTTTTGCGAGCCGTGCGCTGCCACCAGCAGAGCGAAACAACTCGGTCACCGAGAAGGAATGTCTGACCATATTCTACGCACATCGCAACTTTGAGATGTACGTATATCTGGTCAAATTCATGATCGAGACCGATCACATGGCCCTGACATGGCTTTCGATGTCAGGGCCATGGCGGCGGTGGCAGATACGCGCGTGCAGCCGGGACTGTTGCTTGAACACGGCGACCTTCGGCCGCCAGCTCGCTGAGGTCCCTAACACTGCAGTTACTCAAGTACAAGGCCAAGGTGGGGTGGCCTTGCCTGACGACTCGATCGACCCGCTACGAGCTCGGGGCAAGTGGGTCGACGTACTCGTAAAGCTCTTGCATCGCACGAACGTACTCGATGAGCTATTCATCCGGGGCTTGGGTGCATATTTCCCACTCCCTACGCATTCTTGGTAGGTAGTCGATGGGCAGGAATTCTTCCCTGAACATCGTTCCAAAGTCGTCCATCGTGCAAGCCGTAAGGCCTATCAACGGATACCACCAGGCGGCCTGGTCGACTAGGGCTGCGGGCAGGACTCTGCGCAGCACCGCGCTCTCGCTGATGCCAGTCGCCTGCTCGTAGGGGCTCACTCGACTGATCGCCGTATCCGCTATATGTCGGCACAGGTAGCTGCACCCTGGGCTGGGGTGAGCACGTCGCCTGCAGCGCTTGCTGCATAGGGCTTGCGAGAGCGTTCGCGATGGAAGGTGCATCTGCAGACATTCCTCCGCTGAGGCACGCTGAGAGGCGAGGCACGCTGTTTGCTGCTTAAGCGTCGGCATCCGGGATTCCAGTTGCCGCGCAAGCCGCGGCTGCGGTTGCGTAGGGGCCGTGAAGAAGGGGGACCCGAGCCACGTCGGCGGCTGCGGAGGACACTGTTGATGGCGGGCATTGCGGGGGCTCCCGGGCAGGACCACATAGGTCGGCCAACATCATCAAATCTGCCAACGCATAGTCGTGTGCCATGTTCCTTTTTGGAGCTAGCGAACCTGGAATTCGACTGAAGACGAGCCCCACTTTGGGCGCCAAAAATGTGGGGACCAGGGTTCCGACCGCAAGGCTAGCTCAGCTGAACTACACCACGGACCGGCGATCGGCGTAGCGGCAGAGAACTCATAGGAACACACAAGACACAACGAAACGGCCAACTCGCGTTTATTGGCGCTCCACCAATAACGTAGTCGATTCCTCGCTTGTCCTGAACCAGCCATCCGGCGAGAATCAGGAGGCAGGCGCAAAGGGAGTAGACAAAGGAAGGGGAAAGCCAGATCTCCAGTACTCACGTCAGTCTTCGTTGCTGGCTCGAACCCAAGAGACCCTTCCTTCGTCCCGCGCCCCGAGACCGGCTCACCGGGACCCCGAAGAGCCGGCCACGTGACCAGGGACCGCCACGCCCTGTTCTGACGCGAAAGCGCCGCCGTGGGAGAGACGCAGCCGAGGGGAGACAAGGGCCCTTCCCTCTCGCCTCGGCGGCGGCGGCGAGGACTTGGGAATGCGCCGGGACTCTCGGTTTCCCACAAACTGTACGGGACATGTAATTTTTGTGTTATGACTGATAAACATAGTTGAACTTTCTGTGAACAATGCGGGCGACTCGCGCAGGCAGAAGTAGCCACGTTTAAACTAAACTGGGTATTTGTAAACTGATTACGACGTTTCGCATCAGTATAGAGAGCCGATGACTGTCTCACGTAGCTTGCAATGTGATTTGTGCGAACATGATACTTCTGACGTGACTCTATAATTCTCTGAAGGTAAAAGAACATTTACTACATAACCACGTTTATAAAATAACTTCGAGTAGTTATAACTATACACTAACCCGTCATTTACTCGTCAAACGTAAAAAAAAAATTACTGAGACGCCAAGTCGCCGAGTGCCGATTTCTGCCTCATCTCCGAGTTCCACCAACGCGAAGTTTGATTCCTTTCCGGTTTCCTTCAAAACAAAATGCTGCTTACGTCGCTTCGGTGATTGGATATGGCCCCCTTCTGCCTACTTCAGAAACATTCAATAGTAAGTTGCAGTTAAAGCTCCAGGTTGATTGTAATTGATGAATACACAAAAGAGTGCTTGGTTACAAATTCGAAGCGGCTTTTGTGCCGCAGGTTTCGGCCGCGGGCGCTTCTCGCGCAGATTGTGGTGGGTAAAAAGACTGGCTTCAATGCAGGCTGGCCGTAACGTTTGGCTGGCCCGGCGGCCGCAAGTTCGAATCACACACGGGGCACTTTTTTTTTGCTGGAACGGTTTTGTGCAATGTGATAGAAAAGGTATGATTTTAAAGAAAATTTGGCAAAACAACGTGAAATACAACATTGAAACTGGCTACAAATCGTTTCAACAGCCAGACTTATGATTTCTGCTACTATGTCAGTAGAAAGCTGTTAATGGCAACGAATAAAGGATGCATTATTTTTAAATTATTGGGTTTGCACTTGTACAGAACACTATATACAAAAATTGTTTACTTTTGAATGTTCGAACTGTGATGTAACTGCTAGTTGCACTGCCGACCGATGATGCGAGCAAGGTCGCTTCCGGCTTCAAGACGACAATTTTAACGACATCTACATTTAAGAGGAAATGCATAGTGAAAATACGTAAATTTATGTTGTTAATAGTTATTTCAAGCAGACAAAATTAAGCTAAGACAATTGCATTTTTTCTTCACGGCCCCTTTAGCACCAGATTTTGATTCTCGTGCTGAATCGTGTGTTTCGTGAGGTCTGAAATTATGTATACAGGGAAAGTCTTTGGCTAACGCTATTAGGCCGACTAGGGCTGCAGTGTACGGCGGAAACCCTTATTTACTGCCAGTCCTTGTAGGTTGCCCCAAATACAACTCAACCCCACTGTTTACACTCGGCACGATGTTGACCACATTTGCAACTCGTTTATTTTTCTCTGAACCGCGCAAAGAGACGACGACGAGGCGTAGACAGGACACAGCGCCGACTTCAACAGATAATTATTGCACAAAATTAATTAAATATAGAATTTTGTAGCAACAAATTTGAGAAAGATTGCAAATAAAAGAAACACCGACAATTCAAGCCATGACTGTAGCTCTCTTGCTGTCACCAGATAAAAAGGCAATTTCTTTGTCGGTGGAAAACACCGAAGGGTAGCTGACACACGTGTTTTTTTTTAATATGTCCCGTACGCTTCAACGATCTCCCATGTCATTTGATTGCAACCTTTATAAATTATAGGGCATTTTCTGAAGTCAGAGTAGCAACAACAATCTTTATAATGTGCGCCAAAATGTCCATCGTCTACTTTTTTCACGTTATTGCGATGCTCGCGACATCTGTCCTGGACATATCTTGCTGTCTGTCCGATGAACTTTTTCTTGCAATTGTTCAGCGGTATCGAATAAACATTCCATTCGATCAGGCCACAAACGGCGTGCGATGTTTGTTCTACACATAACAGACTTCACGCAGCCCCCATTACATTGTAACAAAGCTTGCACTGCTCCTCAGGAGCAGAGAATAGAATGTTGACGTTAGTGCGTTTTCGGATCTTCTTCCGATCATGCGAATGCGCGTGAACGTATGCGATAGTAGTGATGTTTCTATTATCTCTCTCTTTTGGAGCATATTGCCTGTGTCGTTCATCCTTCACCTGTTTTGGAGCATTCTCAGCTACTGAAGTGTGCAATTGTAGCGGATAGCCGGCGGCAGTCAGTTCGCCAGGTGTCATGAAGGCTTGCTTGCAAGATTTATTTACAAGATTGTTTACAAGGTGATTACAAGATTTGTTAAGTGCAAACGAGAAACACAGCGTCACGATCCCGAGCTTCACCAATTTAGAATGGTCAGAACGATACTGGAGTATGGGCTTCACACAACGAGGCTCATATGCCCAACAGATATGGTCATCGTAGAATTGCAGTCGAAGATCCAAGACTCCAATGCTGTCGTTCCTCAGGGTTTCATGCGTTACCTAAAGTGGTTCGAAAGAACTCTAAAATACAGTCACAATGTCAAAAACGGCACTTTCCGAACGTTCTTTTGTGGTATCAATGAGCAGCAGGTAGTCATCGACGTACCGGAACGTTTTACTACTTTACAAAGGGGCATGCCCGTGGCGACAACCCTGTGAAGGGAGGCTAAAAACAGCTCACCGAGTACAGGCGAGACGCAAGACCCTATACAGGTGCGTTTCTTCTGAAGGTATATAATGCCCTGCCAAGTCGAGAAGGTAGAGCAGATTTATAGCGTAAGCAATTCAAAGAACCTATCTATTGGGATGCCTGACGTATTCTGAAACAAAGTGGAACCGTATGAATGCATGTTTCTACACAAAAGAGCAGCTCTTTGTGAAGGATAGAGTAATACAGGTCTTTATGTCCATCGAACAGGCCGAAGGCTACTTTGCTGATGTCTTTAAGATGAGCAACAGCTTCAGAGGAACTTCTCATTAGAAAAAGATCGTAAATCGGAAGAATTTCAACATTACGTTTGAGGTATAGCGCCAAGGACTTTTGCCAAGAGCCATTCTCACAGACGATTACGCGAATTGGGCTGTCTGGTTTGTGCGTTTTAACACTACAAACATATGGAGGCTGTCACTTACGCTCTTTTCTATGCCCTTTACGACGCTACACAATTTCCACTCATTGCACAACTTCTTGGCTTTCGATTTGTTATCACATAGCGGCATGCCATCCTTACAACAAAATAACGAATCAATGGCATCACGAGCTTTCGAAAGAAAAATATCTGTCTGTAAAGTGGCAAAGCACCTTCCTGGTCAGCTGTCAGTAGAGACAACGAGTTTTTTTTTTTTTTTTCAGGTAAAACACGGTTTGCTTCAGGCCGCAACTCGCAAAGAACAGGTTTTCGTCGAGCCAGGATGTCCATAGCTTCTGAAATGCGACGTTCTTGTTCCGAATCCGGGGCGGGACTGTATACTTGTGTCACTAGCGCCGCAAGGTCGGGCGCGGTTTTAGTTGGAGGAACAGAGAATTTTGACCCATCGCCAAAGCACGAAGTACACCAGGCGGAAGTGGGGTCTCACCTAGGACGTGAACTCTGTTGTTGATAGGCGGAGGCTTTCTTGGCAGCATCTTCCGTAGTTGAATTAGTCCCTTGCCACACGAACTGCGTCGTCCTGTCGCCGATGGCGCTGACTTTGCGGTACCGTTTGGAGGCGCCTGGAACCCCAGCTTTTGCAGCTGCAGGTAGAACACTTCCCGGTAAATGCAAGCCTGATGCTGCCATTCAGAAAGAAGAATCTGCAAGATACTGTTTTGGCGCACATCATACGGTAGGAATCTGCCGAACAGCTAGTGTACGTCCGGTTGCAGGATGTGATGACGGATGCAGAAGCCCAGTGAACGAGCACGGAAGGTCGCCACGGCGATAAGAGAAACGAGGAAGCATGGTTGAAGAAAGGAACATTGAAGGGGCCCTTTGGAGAAGAAACGAAATTAACTGAAGTACGTTGGGCGTGTTGGTATAGCATTCTCGGAACAGGGCAACGGGATGAGGACATACGTTATCTTAAAGACACCAGCAAGAGTAGCCTTTCGGCCTGTTGGGTGGACATGAAACGTTCACACCCTGTAACGACCCTCACTAGAGGGTCAGCAGTATAACCAAAAAATAAATAAATAAATAAATAAATAATAAACAAATAAACGAATAAATAAATAAATAAATAATAAATAAATAAATAAATAAATAAATAAATAAATAAATAAATAACCTGTATTGCTCTGTTCCTCACAAAGAGCTGCTCTTTTGTTTAGAAACATGAATTGAGTCTTCCGATGCCGCTTTGTTTGGGAGGGCAACATATACCTTCATAAGAAAGGAATCTGTAGAATTTATCATCATCAGCGTTGCACCGAGGACATCACCATCATCGAAGCCTGTCGTCATTGCACGATCGGCGTGCGCTCGCTCTACATCTTTTTTAGTCGCCATTAAACCTTCCGACCGCTCGGTCACTCCGTCCCTGGTCTGAAGCCCTCTCTCGTCCTCAGTGGCTAAAGAATCCCACAATCTGGTGCCGGAAATCCGGGATACAACGACAGCGACAGGCAGGACCTGACCACCCTCAACGACAGGGCCTGCTTGACTTTCCACGAACCAGCCGCTGATGACCCGAGATGACCTCCCTGGAGCGCATGCTGAGGCACCGAATCACTTTGCGAGCCAAGCTCAACGGCTTCTTAAAGGAAATCGACGATGGCCTACGTGATGGACGCTTGACCACACCGATGGATTTTGCTATTTCTCTCGAAAGAATCGAATTCATCTTCAAGCCGATCCAAAAGCTGGATGAGGACATCTACCGCGAACACCCACAGGAACTCGACGCGGAAGAGACCTCCGACGTGACAATGTTCAACGACAGCGTCGTCAAGATCACGGCAGAGCTTTGTTATCGCTCCCAAAACCATCCGACCGGTGAGTCTCACCCTTCAAATTCATCGACTAGAGCCAACGCTGCTGAGACTGTACCGATACGGACGAAATTACGGAGAATAGAGCTAACGAAGTTTGACGGCCATCGTAGAAACTGGCACAAGTTTTGGAGCCAGATTGAGAGCTCTATTCATTCGAATCCTGAGTTAAAGGACACCGACAAATTCCACTACCTGACGAACCTACTAACAGGAACGGCGGCTTCTGCTATATAAGGATTACCGATTACGGATGCCTGCTACGCTGACGCTGTAGAAATTCTTAAAAAGCGATTTGGAGACAGTGAAGTCATCGTACAAGATCACTTGCACGCGTTGATTAACCTGAAACCTGCCGCATCATCGTCAGCGTAGCAGAGTTACGCAAGCTGTACGACAAAGTACAGGTGCACTGTAGAAGCATGAAAGCGCTGGCAACGCATCCCCTGACGTACTGCTCCATGCTCCACGAAATTGTGGTTCAGTCGCTGCCCCGAGATATCGTTCTGCGTTATCACCAGCGATCGAAGATAAAACTAGATGCGGCCGATTCGGGTACCAAAGAACCTTCGTCGCTAGCCAGCGGGGAAGCACGAAAAGAAGTTTGAAGACCTAATGACCTTTTTCGGCCAAGAGCTCGAATGTCTCGAAGCGGTAATGCCAGCATTATCGAAGGGATCGGACCCCCCGAGAGCCGCGAAACAGCATGATCTGCGTCGCACATCAAACGCCGATCACGTACCATCTGCGGCAGCTCTACATAAAGGAACTAATAACGTGAAGAAATGTTTGTTCTGTTCGGCTCCACACGATGCAGCTTCTTGTTTATCGAAAGAAATCAGCATTGACCAAAAGAGAGCCTTACTAACCAAAGAGAGCCTTACTACTAACTAACAAGCCTTACTAACTCCAGGACATGTCTCGAGACAGGGCAAGAAAACAGTCGTTTGCGGACACTGTTCAAGACGACACGTTTCGTCGATGTGTAATCCTGATGTTCTAAATCGACTGAATTGTCACATGACAACCGCACCTATCCACCTTCTATCTCCACAACGAGGACAAGTGGTACTACTCCAAACACTGAGATTAAAGGTTTCTAGAAGAGACAAGGAAGAAAGCTGCAGAATGTTGCTCGATGGAGGCAGTCAGCGAAGTTTCATCCGAAGTTACGTCTCTAGGAAACTAAGCTGCGAACTCCTTGGGGAAGAAACACTAACGCTAGGAGTGTTCGGAGGAAAGGAAACGCAAGAGACGTTAAGAAGGGTTCGCGTCTTTCTCCATTGCTCATCGAAGCAGACTACAATTCCCATAGAAGCGCTGGAGATTGAGTCCATGTGCAATCAGCCTATACCCAACCCAAACGAAGAGATGCTAAGGGAACTTCGAAGTAGAGGCAGCGACACTAAAATCATCTCAAACGAAAGTAATGCTGAAGATTCAATCAGCCTACTTATAGGGTCAGACTTTTACTGGGAAATTGTGACGGGAAAAGTATTGACAGTACGCCACAGGATGAGAGCCATCGAAACGCGGCTGGGCTGGACTCTACAAGGACCGACGCAGACACCCGCTGAAGTCGTCCACTGCTCCAACATCGTTGTTCTCAAAGCAAATACGTCGGAAATTACAGCCGCTTTGAGACAGTTCTGGGAGCAAGAGAGCATCGGTATAACAGAACAAGCTTCACCGATAGATCACGTCTAAAGCGATTTCCAGAACAGCATTCGACTTAAAGGAGGGTGGTACGAAGTGAGCTTACCTTGGAAGTCAGACGTAGACCTTCCTGACAACCGCGGTGGCTGAAAAGAGGCTTCACCAGTTGCTAAAGAAGCGGTCTGCCAGTGCTTCATCTCTGCAAGCATACGACGACGCGATTCCTCAGTACATTTTAGACGGAACTGCCGAACGAGCTCCCCGATCGGAACCAACAGATGGACGGTACATCTACTACCTCCCACACAAGGCCGTAATTCGAGAGGACCGACAGACTACGAAAGTTAGAATCGTGGTTAATGCATCGTCTCATGATAGCGGAGTTAAATCGCTCAACGACAACCTGGAGGTTGGACCAAACCTAAATTCAGACATCGTTGCCCTGCTGCTTAGATTTAGGGAATACAAGGTTGGCATGACAGCAGACATGGAAAAGGCATTCCTTCAGATCAGTCTGCGTGAACAAGACCGAGATGCTCTCCGCTTCCTCTGGTTTAAAACATGCCCACAGCCAGGTCAACCACTGCCTTTTCAAGAAGTGTGGAGAATGTCAAGGGTGCCATTCGGTGCAACTTCCAGCCCGTTCCTGCTGATGACAACTTTACGACACCATTTTAGATTCCTCCAAGAAGAACATCCGACCACAGTTCAGCGTTTGATGAAGTCAATGTACAAGGACGATCTGATTATTGGCGCTCACTCAACGCAAGAAGCAATTGAATTGTATCAACAAACAAGGAAGATCTTCAATAGTGCATCGATGAACAAAATGAAGTGGATTACCAACGACCGGGAAGTGGCTACTGCCTTTTCTGATTCCGCGGCTGACAACAAAGAAGTTTCGCTTACCTCTACATGGAATTGTAAGGTACTTGGATTGCGGTGGAATATAATGACTGACACTTTTGGATTCAAACTAGAGTCTGTACCGAAGACATCAACCGGGCGTGCCGTAACAAAAAGACTTGTTCTCTACTCCATTGCAAAGGTGTACGACCCACTTGGTTTTCTGAGTCCTCTCGTGGTTACTGCAAAGATACTCCTACAGGATTTGTGGAAACAAAACCTCGACTGGGACGATGAACTTCCCGATGACTTATTGCACAAGTGGTTGGAATGGTGCGAGTGACTCCAGGCTCTAAGCGAACTTTCTGTTCCTAGGTTCTTGGGTGAAAAACTGCAGGGACGCATAACGACGACGATTTTGCACATTTTCACCGATGCTAGTCCTCGAGCGCACGGTGTCGTTGCTTACGCCTGTATCCAAGATACAGAGGGAAACAGGACGACGCGCCTGTTATTAGCCAAGAGTAGAGTCGCACCCCTGAAAGCTGTCACGTTAGCCAAACTGGAACTAACGTCGGCTTCGCTTGCTGCACGAATGAGTTCATACATCAAGGACAATACCGACCTGAACATCGTCGAGACGCATCTGTGGTCCGACTCCTCGATCACGTTGTGCTGGATACGCAAAGAAGCCGATACGTGGAAGACTTACGTGAAGAACAGAGTCCACGAGATAAGGAGTATTACGGCACCCGATCAATGGCGATTCTGCCAAGGTAGCGAGAATCCCGCCGACCTCCTGACACGAGGAAGTACAGCGCGGGAACTTCTGCAGTCGAAATCATGGTTTCAAGGACCTTCTTGGCTACCGGACCCAACCATCTGGCCCACCGAACCGGAAACACCTCATGTACAGGCTTGCTATGCTGATGCGGAGATGAACCCATTGTCACTGGCACTTCCAGCACCCACTTCGGAAGGAACGGATTTCACTCGCTTCAGCTCCCTTCTCCGCCTTCACAGGGTGATGGCGTGGGTACTCAGATACGCCAACAATCTTCGAAACCAAGAGAAAGTTTCCGGACCATTGACTGCCGACGAAGTTGAGAACGCCCAGAGCTACTGTATCCGACACACACAAGCCTGCTTCTTCAAAGAAGAGATGCAGTGCGTAAAAGAAAACCTTCCCTTGCCTACAACCTCATCGTTGAAGACCGCTCGTTTGTTTCTTGATGAGAACAATCGTCTTCGGGTTGTAGGGAGGCTACAGGCCAGTTTCGAGAATTACGACTCGAGACACCCTATTTTGATACCCAACCAGTCTCATTACGCAAAGCTTCTTGTTCTCGATGCACACGCAAAGCTTAGACACGCCAGACTTCGCGAAACGCTTGTCCAGCTTCGTGAACGTTACCGGATTGTTCGACGACGTCAATTGATAAAGAAGCTCATGAACACCTATGTAATTTGCAAACGCTTCCACTCAAGACCACTTGTTCAAGATGAAGCGCCACTTCCTCAAGACCGCGTAACAGCAACGTCCCCCTTTCTGGTCTGTGGTGTAGAATTCGCGGGACCACTGTACACAAGAGATACCGTATAAACCGGAATAGGTCGAGTTTTTTTAAAAAAAAATCCGCACAAAAGTCACCCCTCGTTATATATAGCGGTCATTGGCAGAATGTAAATCATTGTCTGGCAACAATGTGCAATCGTAGTCCGTCGCCAATCGCCATTCGTGTCGGACTGCTCTCTCGCTCTATCAGGCCTTTATTTGATTTCGCTTTTCTCTAGTTTTTCGTCTTTTACTCGTCTGTTACGCGTGCGTGTGTACATTTCTCTACGTCTCTGTTCCGAGATGCGTGGCGGCAGTCGACGCCAGTTCACCGCGGCGTTTAGGCTGACGGCGATTGGGTCACCGAGCAGAATGGGAATATGGCGGCGTAACGCCAGTTAGGCGTTTCAGAGAAAAGTGTGCGGTACTGGCGGAGCCCGAAAGCTAAGCTGTGAGCGTGCAACCCCCGAAACCGATCGTTCTGTGGACGTCAAGCAGTTCACCCCGAGTGGGAGAACAAAGTGGCGGACTTCGTCCGGGAACTTCGCTCACGATCGCTCCGGAGGCCATGCGCGGACCGGCTCCGTGAACTGTACAATGAGTGAATAGCCGGCGACAACAAAAAGACCTATACGGGCCGGTTGCGACCATGTCAAGCTGGGTGTCCTCTGGGCAGTCGCTGCCCGACGACATGGTTACACGAGCATTCAGGAAGAGCTCCATCAGCAACGCGCCTGATGGCACGGAAGATGACAGTGCGAAGCACTCATCTTCGGACGACTCTGAGAGCTCGGACGAGTGACTTCGGCAGGCATAGTTAGTGGCAGTGACAGACGGGCGTCGAAAATAAATATAGACATTGTGAGTGCGCTTCTGTGCCAAATTATTTTTTTTGTCAACTTTTCCCACCTCAAGGTAGGGGGTCGACCTATATACCGGGTCGACCTATAATCCGGTTTATACGGTACATCCCAGGACAACCGTTGCTACATCGGTCTTTTCTCGTGTGCTTCAACTAGAGCTCTTTATCTCGAGTTGGTGGAAAATATGACTGCAGAGAGTTTCATATCCGCGATGCGTCGCTTTGTCTCACGGCGTGGATTGTGCAAGACCATCTACAGTGACAACGCGCGCGCATTCAAAAGAACCTGCAGGGAGCTCGTCGACCTTTGGAGGACGCTTCAACACCCGGACGTGCAAGCCTATTTTTCCGCTTCCGCAATTTCCTGGAAGTTCATTGTCGAAAGGGCTCCTTGGTGGGGTGGATTTTATGAAAGGATCGTCGGCTCCGTCAAGAACACGCTAAAGAAGATGCTGGGTCGACAGCAAGTGAATGTTGTGGAGCTATCTACAGTTCTCACGGAAGTTGAGGCGATCATCAACTCTCGCCCGCGGACGTTTGTATACAACGACGTGGCGGAACCTAGCCCTCTAACACAAGCGTGCTTCCCTCGTCGGCAGAAGGTTGACAGCGTTGCCCCCGTCTTTTTACACAGAGGATCTGACCCATGGATCGACGTGTACAAACCTCCGACGGATGTGGCAGAAAAGAGAAGACACTTTAGAGGAATTTTGGACGCGTTGGAGGAAAGAATACCTCCACGAACTGCGCTCTCAAGGCCAGAGACGCCAACCTTCAACCGAAAAGCTACAGCCCGGAGCTGTTGTGCTAGTCGAAGAAAACGACACATCAAGGTTGTTTAGGACTCTCGCCCGCATCGAGCAACTTCACCCAGGTCGTGACAACAAAGTTCGCGATTGCACACTACGGCTCCCAAATGGACTATTGACGAAAAGACCAGTGCAGCGCTTGTATTTGTTTGAAGCAGGCTGACACCTGGCATCCGTGGCCGGGGAAGATGTAGAGTCTATCATCATCAGCGTTGCACCGAAGACATCACCATCATCGAAGCCTGTCGTCATTGCACGATCGGCGTGCGCTCGCGCTACATCTTCTTTTAAGTCGCCATTAAACCTTCCGACCGCTCGGTCGCTCCCTCCCTTGTCTGAAGGCCTCTCTCGTCCTCAGTGGCTAAAGAATCCCACAGCATCTATATAGGATCTTGCCTGACTCTTGTAGTCAGTCACCTGTTTTTAGCCTTCCTTGACAGGGTTGTCGCCACTTTCTTCCCCCAATGTAAAGTAGATAAAGCGTCCAAATACGTCAATGACTACGTGCTGCTACTTTATTCCACAGAAGATCACTTGGAACGTGCGTTTCGGATATTTTGACTGTATTTTAGAGTTATTTCCAACCACTTTGTGTAAAGCATAAACCCCGATTGACGACAGCCTAAAATTCCTGGATCTCGAACTGCATTTTATGATGACTATATCTTTTGGGCTTATTAGCCTCGTTGTTTGAAGCCGATACTCCCGTATCATTCTGACCATTGCGAATTTGGAAAGCGCGGGATCGTGAAGCTGTGCGACTCGAATGCACTTAACAAATCTGATAATTACCTAATACAAGCCAGCCTTCATGGACAGTTGGAGACTTCGGTACCCGAGAATGATCTAACACAGGTTAAAAGCTGAACGACAAAGGCAAGATGCTGCATATGACAAAAATATTAGAAAAATAACTACTACCCCACACATTCGCACCGTTTCGCATAATCTGAAGATCATTTCAAAACGCCCTAACGTCAACGTCCTATACTCTGCTCTTAAAAGCTATCCAAACTTTCTTACAAAGTAAGGAGGGCCACGCCAAGTCTGGTACGTGTAGCACCAAACATCGAACGCAGTTCGTGGCCTGCCCGGATAACGTAGTGTATTCGATACCGCTGAAGAAGTGCAAGAACAAATACATCGGACAGACAGGAATATGTGTCAATGACAGATTGCGCGAGCATTGCAATAACTTGAACAGGGGGAGATAACGGACGCGTGAGCGTACATTGTAAAGATTGTGATTGTTATCCTGGCCTCAGAAAATGCTTTATAATTTATAAACGTAACAAATAAATGTAAAGCTCTTTGAGATCGCGGAAGCAGACGAGATATATTCTAAGAAAGACACGTGTGTTAGCTAGGCTTCGGTGTTGTTAACAAAGAAATTGCCTTTTTATCTGGTGACAGCACTTGAGCTACCGTCGCGGCTTGAAATTTCTGTTATTTTTTTATCATCCCTCTTTCTCGCATTTGTTGCATTCTCTCATTTGTTTGTTGCTCTGCATTTGATTAATTTTGTGCAATAAACATCGGTTGTTAGAATGCGCTGTGTCCCATCTAGGCCTCCTCCTCGTCCCTTTGCGCGGTTCAGAAAAGGCGATACCAACACGCCTCAGCTTGAACCTTAGTTTATTTTTGTTACAGATAAGAGAAATCGTTTCGTCAAACATTCGGTATCCTCGGCCAACAGGGTAAAACATGGCAATGTCACTTCGCTATGCTGCCATAACAAGCATAGTACATGCAGGGCACACTGGAGCTTTTATGTTTACGTGTGCTAGAAGCACCAGTGCATTCTGCGCGCATTATGCTTCTTACATCTGCACATCGCAGTCCAGCGGTTTGGGGTTGTCTCACATAACACTTTCCAATTGCCATAATCAACATTGTCATACTTGACCCTGTTTGTGGAGCATAGCCAACGTTTTAAAAAAGATTAGTGTCAACAGCAACAAAATAAAGTAGGCGCGCGTCCCCTGAAAACAAAGCGTCCGCAGAAACCGCAGTTTTCTAACTTGTCTTGTTTAGCCCCATCATTCTTACTGCTATAAAAATATATGCATTTATTTATTGTAAGAGATCATTCTGAAAGCTTCACATGAGGCATGGCGTTTCTTTCAATACGTTGGGAACACAATTGTATTCAATCTACTGCTCGTATTCATTGTTGGAGACGATCTATACGTTTTTGAACGGTTTTCGTGGGCTGGCATAAAAGAGAGCATAAAAAGCTTGTTAAACGGAGAATCGAGACCGAAAGGAAATTAGGGACGTGAATGCACCGGATTCTATATAAGCGTGATTCATTGAATATGGTCATTAACGTGCAGATGATACACATGCGAAAAGGCAGACCGTAATGAAGGGTTCTGGATTAAGTTTTACTACGTGCTGATCTTGAATACACGGACGTTTCTGCATCTCGGCTCCATCAAAAAAAACGGCCGCAGCGGCGTGGCATTCCACCAGCGTCCTTTTGCTGAGCAACACAATGACTTGCGACTGAGTCACCATGGCGCGTGACGGTATAAAAACGGTAGAGAGAAATACAGAAAGATAGCTTTTATTATGGCAGGGAGTCTCCACATCAAGTAAGGGAAGTGGGAATAGAAGGTTGTTTGTTTCTGGCTTGGGACCTCTTGAAGGCGGACAGCTTGAATCTGCCTTCCGTCAGAGGACAAACGCACAAGAGAGATGCAAAATAAAGCTTTTTACACAATGCCAACACGTGAAAGACGACAAAAAAGCTAAATAAATCAAATAAATGTGTAACTTTGTGGTTGTTTCGATCTCTTCGTAGAATATGCCCACTTATTTAATTTCCACTCAATTCGGACTTTAAGGAGCTCATAGGCCAGTTTTTTAAGTGCGAATGCACTTCTTAAGCGAGCCTGAATCGTCCGCCGCCGTAGTCCGCATAGCAACAGCTGCGGGTGCGCGCGCTCCTCGTCTTCCTTAGCAACGGGGGGAGATGGGCGCGCGCTGCCTGGCCGCTGACATGGCACATACCCACGTGGGGGATTGGCCAGGAATCGGGCGTGAGAAGGGCTAATGCACCCGCTTAAAGGAGTACTGACACGAAATTTGAAAGATGGGCGCGCGCTGCCTGGCCGCTGACATGGCACATACCCACGTGGGGGATTGGCCAGGAATCGGGCGTGAGAAGGGCTAATGCACCCGCTTAAAGGAGTACTGACACGAAATTTTAAAGCTGAGATCCGCTCTAGCAATCAAGTACAACAACACAAATAGGTGTCTGTGAATAAATGCATCTTTCTTTCTTTGTAGTTGTGTGTGTGTGTGTGTGATCTCTCTTTCGCGAACATTACCGAACCGCGCAAATTCAACTCGTGCATTCGCACTTTCACATTCTTCCCCTCGGGGAAATGCGGGGAAAGTTTTTAATCACGAAACTGGTGTTTGCAAAAGTAAAGGTTGTAGAATTGTGTGTGACAGGCGAACGTGATGTCAGGTGAGTTTGTGTGCACAGAAGCCGCGCGGAACCGCGATTACTGGGTAGCTGCGATGTGTTTCAGTCATCTTGCTGACATAGTACAGCAAAAAGATGAAAGAGAGAAACTGCCGCAAACACGTCATACCTAAAAAAAGTAACCAGTCGAAGTATTTTGCGGCAGAAGACAAAGAAAATAAGTACAGGACAAGAAGCAACTACAATGTATCTGTAAACACGTTCACAAGTATCGCAAAGTTTTCGCAACCAGAGCACGTCATTAGACTTAAATGCCCCCCAAAATTTTTTTTATCGAAAAGCAGGCAGACGGTTTCAATATCTTAACCTTACCCAGCAATCATTTTGAATGTGCCGGGTTTCCATCTCTTCATTTCATGTTTTGGATGTCGGCGTTAGTCACAGAACTCCATTTTCCGCCCCCGACGACAGAAACGGGCAGAAACTGCGTCTTCGGGCGTCAAATTTCTAACAAAAACCTGATATAAATTCCTGAAAGCAAACTGAATGCGCTTTGTTGTGACATACAAAATAATAAATTAGCAGCGCCATTAAGTAAGGTAGTTGGATTTTGTTGCCCCGAGTAGCCATCAGTGTTAAAGGGGAGCTAGAGAACGCATTTAAGCATGCGCGACGCCCTAGTCACACCCTCTTGGAGTACACTCACCAAGACCTTGTTGCGTGCCCTAAATAATCAGCATATTGCATAAATCGCATTTTTGAAGTGCTTGAACTCCGCTTATAAATATTCTCATGGTGTTATGTGGACGTCGCCAGAGCGAGTGTCTACCGAGTTCAGGAAAATACGTAGCGCTTGCGGATGAGAAAAAGAAAACAGAAACACCACGGAGCGCTCTGTGGTGATCCCTGTTTTATTCTCCTCGTCAGCATGCCCTAAAAATTTTTGTTCAATCCAACACCAACTTGCCCAAGAATCTGTACTCCCGTGTTCTGCTCATTATCGACTCTTCCGAAATACCGCCCCTGTGGTTATATTCGTACCAGTTTGCCGCAACCCCTCAGCCCGTGAGCCACCCCGACGGGTTGGGATGCAAATGTATAAAAATCACTTACACCTTAGTAATTTTAAATATTTAAGACCAATATATCATACAAATAACCCATCCAGTCACCCTGAATCAGTGCCTACCCACATGGTTTACAAATTTTTCCTGGGCTCATTTCACAAAATATTCACCTAATTGACCCAATCCCGAACTGAATGACTTGCCTGTTCACTTTCTTGAGATAAACATAACAGGATTGTGTAAGGAAACTGGTTGTTGTTGGCAAAATATTATGCTTTTGCTTTTTTTTATTTACGGGAATGTAAATAGACACTGACGGTTTTAATGTTATAATGTATGGTACGCATAAATTGAGGCATCAACATCTAGACAATAGACAAAATTTAGACATCTAGACAAAAATAGACATCTAGACAAAAATTTTTGTTCAATCCAACACCAACTTGCCCAAGAATCTGTACTCCCGTGTTCTGCTCATTATCGACTCTTCCGAAATACCGCCCCTGTGGTTATATTCGTACCAGTTTGCCGCAACCCCTCAGCCCGTGAGCCACCCCGACGGGTTGGGATGCAAATGTATAAAAATCACTTACACCTTAGTAATTTTAAATATTTAAGACCAATATATCATACAAATAACCCATCCAGTCACCCTGAATCAGTGCCTACCCACATGGTTTACAAATTTTTCCTGGGCTCATTTCACAAAATATTCACCTAATTGACCCAATCCCGAACTGAATGATTTGCCTGTTCACTTTCTTGAGATAAACATAACAGCATTGTGTAAGGACACTGGTTGTTGTTGGCAAAATATTATGCTTTTGCTTTTTTTTATTTACGGGAATGTAAATAGACACTGACGGTTTTAATGTTATAATGTATGGTACGCATAAATTGAGGCATCAACATCTAGACAATAGTAAAAGACACTCTAACCGTCAGTGTAAATATAGAACATGTATTGCGGTATGACTTTACAACATGGTGTGTTTTTGCATCATGCGTTCGAGAATTTTCGAGTATGCATCGTGCCGTATTTGGCGGTAACTTCATACCGTACTTAAAAATTGAAAAGAAAACATATTTTGGCTGAACAAGTGGAGAAACGAAGCACTTCAGGGGTAACAATGAGGAATAGGAGACAATTATATATGAGCAGGCAAATTAGAGTGGCAGTTAATATAGTTTAAGTTATAAAGAAGAAGTGGACTTTGGCTACTAGTGTAATGAGAGCAAGCTACATTGGCTACTAATGTAATGAAAGGAAGCGACAACTGGTAGATCATCATTGTAGCGGAGTAGATATCGAGAGACGGGTCTAGAAGAAGGAAAGGGCCAAGGAGTCAATCGAGGGTAAAAGTAAGAAAGTTCGGAGTAAAATACTGAACTCGAACAGCGCAGGAAAAAAGAGTATGAAGGTGATAGGGAGAGGCTTTTGTCTTACGAAGTAGCTTAATATGCTTTTGAACATTTGTGGATGCATAGTCTGTAATACAAACGCCTCTAGTAATACGAACGACTTTGACAATGCCAGAATAAGACAATCGGTATGATTCATAGCCCCAGAGACCAATTCGTATTGAACGACGGCAAGCATTTCATTTTTCCTGACTTCGTTCGCGACCATGATCTTAATCATAGCAAGTTTGTGGAATGCAGACAACATTATTTAGAGATTAAGAGGTTAGGCTTAAATTGCGGAAGGCCAATTCAATTTATGCAATTTTACTACGGCCGTCTGGTGCTGGCGTTGCAGCAGAGTCCTCTATACTGTGCACTCATGTCGATGTCCGCAGTTCCACACATGACACCTGCCATGCCCGATGGAGCTGCTGAAAGAGGATCTTCGAACCGAGAGGATGCTGGTAGTAGTAGCGAAAGGCAAGATCCCGAAGAACTGCACCAAAAATATCAAAAGGCCATGTGTTTTTGGCTCCAGTTTTACCAATGCCAACCTAGCCCAATTGTCGCAGCCCAGTGCATGAGTCGACAGAAATATGGTATCAGCAGAAAAGGGGCTGAGGCAAATAAGATATCTCCGTCAAGAATAGCGCAAGGCAAATGTATGTATTGCTCTTAGACACCACTGCAAACAGGTCCTGTCGTCGCAGCACAGTCCACGTTTACTCCGCAGCAAATTCGAGCCATGCAGTTCCCAATACCAAAATGCCACGGTCAACAAAGGCACTCGGCTGAGAAATATATAATGTCAAAGCTTGAGTGTTTCTTTTATAAACCTCAATGAATAACCCGCTTTGTTAGGAACGTTCGAAAATAGCTTCTACAAAGTGAAAAGTCTTGCATTTCACGATAGAGTGCGAGCAACAAAGGCGAACACGTGCAAAAGTAATAAAACGAGTACACATTTCGATAAAATAGAATATCCAAAACTGAGACATTAAAAACGGACGTAATTTTTTATGAACCTCTTCGTCCATCTTATCAGTAAAACCTAATTGCGCCGCCTTGTGTAAAACTTGTACACAGTGTTTATATGCTTGAATGATTAGAGAGAGAATGCAGTAGCTCGGCAAGTCGGAAAACATATCAGTAGGGTGGACAAAGGTGCAAAAGCAATGGCCTATTTTTCCCGGCGAATAAAACATAGCCAATAGCAATCATGCGCAATAGGCCTAAATAATTATTACACCCAATCCATCTTCTCGGTAAGTGATTATACACGCTGCACTTTCACTAATGTCTGAGCAAAGCTTCAGCTAAGCGAGGAGATATGCACCACATTTGCCTTCGTGTACAATGAATGGACCGACCGCAAAAAGAGACAATGCGATCCTACAATGTTTGGCGACCAAATGTTACTGTCCATGTAAGCACGCATCCACTGGAATAGAAAACAGTGAACACCGCCATTCATCTTCTTTTTTAAAAATACGCCGCAATCCTTGTTACCAACGGGATGTAATGCCTATTCGAGGGTGAATAACGAACCTGAAGGGCAACGCAAAGCGGGAATGTGATGCGCGATATGTAGCGACCAATAGAACACTGTGAGACGGGGTGTTGCCCGTTACGTGATCTTATCCCACTAGCGCTACCAGTTGTTAGCCTTTAGGTGGTCTATTCCAATCACTGCTACCAGTTGTTATGACTTCGGTAGTCTAATCCTACCACTGATGCCATTCCAGTAATTGTGACTTAGATGGTCAGATCGTACTTCTTTCACCAGTTGTTGGTATTCCGGCATTCCGGAATTCATAATGGTAGCGTTACTGGTGACTGGAGACGTTGATCAAGAGACGATGATTGATGATGAAAAAGAAATACTTGATACACGTATATTAATTATTAGTACAAGTTTGTATGCTGTGCTGCAACAGCAACACCAACAGAAACATTCCCAAGAAAAACACTCGGCGGCACGGAACCCCACCTTTTTGTTCAAGTAAAAGTCCCTAGACTCCTTCTAGGGAATTGAACTTCTAAATGTCTGCTCCAGTCAGAGACTGACAATCTAACGCACATTGACATCGACATCGCGCGCAGCCGTTGTGGTGTCTGCCCATGCGACCGCGAGGGGGAGACTGCGCTACCACCAGGGAGCTAAGGCGATGGTAGCGGCGGTACGAGAATACCCTTTTTCCAAGATTCGAGGCGCGGTGGGTGATGATGCTTCACGCCGATGACCGATTTTGCGGCCCGCACCTCCAACAATGTCTGTGATGTTTCATCAGAGTCGTCGGGTGCGGATGGCTCAGGCAGCTGCGTGCCCGGACAAGCCTGCTCGTTTCCGCTGAAGTAATTTAGAGGTGAACTGGCAAAGTTCACTTAGATAAATGAACAGCTGTATTCAATACATGCGGATTGGCACGTGGTGCGAGTCGATCGATAACGAAGAACGCCGTTAGTAGCGCCGACGTCCATGCTTTTCAGCGCCGGGCCTGCAGCCCGGTCACAACACAGATAAGAGCTACGGGGTCATGTTGCAATAAACACCACCATTGCTGTGCTCGTAAAAAGAATTCATAGGCAGCGTGGTAACAAATGTCTGTAGATAGATTTAACAAAGTTTAAAGGAAGGTAGTACATTTTGGATTTGAAAAACGAAATACGATATGAAACATGGAGATGCTGCCAAAAACAGTGTAATATTTCGGCAAAAAAGAATGGAATAATTACTTGAACACATACAGAAAACATGAAGATGCTCAAGTAGAGCTTTCGAAAACTCGCCACAGGTGACCGCTCGCAGCCGAGCTCTTTTTGGGCTATTTAACACTTTTTACTCACTTTGATACACGGCTACCGGTAAAAACGAGTCAGCTACCGAAGGGTGCATGCTTCATCAGCCAACACTGCCAAAATATAACCAGTGTTCGAGCAATAAAGGGAAAGGGGTAGATTGCATGACAATGATAGCAGCTTTCAAGTAGCTTCAAAATCCTACACCAGAGCCAGTATATGCCATACATGTTTTTGTTTATAGCTGCATTTGTCTAGGTCTTAATTTTCACCAGATCTGATATTCAGAACTCGTATTGCGTTGCCTTCGAATGCTCGATGAACAAATTTTCAGGAATCTGCACATATTGAAGATGAAGTTTTGGTCTCTGCGAAGAATAACACGGCAATCCACAGGAAGAATAATATGTTGCATTATTTGCCGGCGATGGCCCAGTTCTAAATAGAGAAGTATAGCAGGACGCTGCCCCCAATATAGGTTGTACCATGATTACTTTAAAAACCGATTAATAATTGATGTTAAATAAACAGTGTGTTTTCTACAGTTTTATGATCAAGCTCTGACCTGATTGCGTGTGAAACAAAACAAAAGGATATTTTTTAATTCCACCAGAAACACTTTTTTTCATGAAATAAATCCCAGCCTTTTATTAGTTTGCGGGAAGCGCTTTAGTTATCACTTTAAATGCTATCATATTTTTATTTCTACAAAACAAAATAAAAAAAGGCATTTGAGAACCGCACCAGCCGAACTTAAAAATTTGCCTCTGGCTTAAACCCGAACAGCATGCATTACGATTATTTATTGATGTATTTAATAATTTATTTATGTATTTCTTCGTTTTTATTTCTTTTTATTTGTTTATTCTACCCATGAGGACCAAATGCATTGCAGAGGTGGAGTAATAAAGTGTTTATTGGAGAAACAAACTGCCACCAATCTGTAATCAATCTTGCATTTCAGGTGGACAGTTTTTCTTTTGAGAGAAGAAAGCCATCTGGAAACTTACATAAATTGCTGTCTGCAAGAGCGAGAACAACCAAAACTATAAAAAGAGCGTCATCTTTGCATTTAGCTGCAACGTTATTATGGTAACAAAAAACCAGCAAGTGAATATTTTTTGCTTGACCGATTCTTTTGGTGAAATCATAGGGTCAACCCTAATTGGTAAATTAGAATATATTATGCACGAATGAAGGATGCTTGTGCCAGTACAATAATATAATCCCTGAAGTAGAAGAAAGATCCTATCTCACCAGAATTTGATTGGTTTGAAAACAAACAATGTCGAAAATATAAAAATTTTGCGCACACTTAAAACAAACAAAGAAGCAAGGGTGTGATAGTGAGGAGTTTTGTTCAAAGACTTGTAAATATACTTTTATACATACCACAAGGGGCAAGGTATTAAAGCAAAATAGAGAAATTCTGCTAATTCTTGAAGGCCAACATAGGCTGGACAAAGCTATTACAAGTACTTGTCACTCCTTGTCACTCCCGAAGAAGCGTACGTTTGGCATGAAAGTCACCCCAGCGCTGCTTGAAGTAGGGGCTTTATCTCGATTAACTAATAACACAAAACACTACATTGGGAGGTTCGGTACTCGTATTTGCCTTGAGTGCAGTTCTAGTGGGTAGAACTGCAAGCTAAGCCACACAAGTGCAGCCCAACGACGAATAAGCGGTCTGTTTCGTTAGCTTAGCTGTTTGCGTGGTCTTCGTGTCACTTGGGCGAGGCTGAGGAACATTTTCTTTACGCGCCTGGTCGCAGCTGTAGTTCCCTTGAGGTCAATGTTTAATCTGTGGTGTGCAACCTCAACTAATGTTTGGGGGCACTGTTTTGAGAGCGAGCAAGCTCTCTTGCTTTTCCACCGTGTTTAGCCAAACAATTGCTGCGCAATTTGGTACCTCGATGGACTCGTTACACAAGACTCTTGCCACCTGCCTCTGTTCTGAATTTATGCATGTTGCTCTTGCCTTCAAATTATCGAAAACTTCAATACCATTACTGGTTGCCTGAGTTAGCGGAAACTTTCAGCCAGGGTTGAAGAAAGTTGCTGAATTACATATTCCTAGTACTTGGCGTGTTGTCGGTGCACGTGCCCCAAGAACTTTGGGAAGCACATCTCTGCTGAATTCCATGCCACTCACTCACACTCACTCCAAAATTGATTTTCCCAACGCGGTCACTCGCACTGACGTTGCCGCTTTCCCTTACCACTCGCACTCACTCGTGGTCACGCTAACCACTCACCGTCTGCACTCGTACTCCTTCGCGCTCACGATCACCGCTCGCCGTCGTCAATCGCACTCACTCGCGCACACACTATTCACTCACACTCACTGGCCCTCACGTTTACCACTCACCCTCACCACTCGACTCACTCGCGGCCAAGCTCATCCCTCACCGTTTCTACTCGCCTTAACAATTCGTAGCCACCACTTGTGCCCTCTTGCACCCACGCTAGCCACTCACGACCCCCAATCGAACTGAATCGCGCTCAGGCTCACATCTCACACTCGGCTCTACGACTCACTCAAACTCACCATTCACATTGGCCACTCAGATCCACTCACACTATTTCTCACAACTCGCATCCTGCGCCCACACGTACTCGTACTGGCGTTTACATCTCACATTCCCCGCTCCCAGACAACTGAAAACATTCCCGAATACTTATTCGCCCTGCCACTGATTTTTTTCTTCATTTACATCAATCGAACATTGCCTTACTTTAGTTTTGTAAACCACATAATCAGTAAATTTTGGGAATCTCCAATGAGGCCAATTTGATGATTATACCAAAATGATACAAATACGCGTATGCGTGAGGTAGAGGGAAGATTTATTAGTGTATAAAACATGGTTAAAAGAAGGAAGATCTGGTTAATACTCTCTAGCGTTGTAAATATTCCTTAGCCCGGGATTCCATTGGTTGAAGCTGCTTCCCATGCCCGCTGGACCAGAGGCCGCTGAGATACCTGGTCCCACGAGCCGTACAGAGCCGTTTCGTAATCCTGCTACGTTGGCTTCACTTTGGAGTTCATTACTAGATTATATTGGTGGGCTAAAACCTTGTGTTTGTGTCAGCCAACTCGCTGCTTAAGTTACAGGAACCCGAGGGGGACGAAGTGTGTTTTATTCTTGACGCCTGTAGAATATCCACGTGTGCAGTTTGCGAAAATGGCGCTCCTCAGGTCTATCAAGGCATTGGAGGTCCTGGGAACACCTGCGTAGCGTAGCGAGAACATAATTGTGGTGTTCTGGGAGCGTAGCGTCACATTGGATATGAAGCATGCCTTATTAGACGGCTAAAGAAGAAATCAAGCGCATTAGAATGAAAGTGCGTTTAACAGCCGAGCAGTGTAACCTCTTCGTTCCGCCGTACTGCGCCAACAGAACAAAACACCAACAAAAAATACCGATTGCACGTGAGCGTGCACCCTGTGAGGAATGACCTACAAAGCCTTCAATGAAACCTCTGCCAAGCGTTCATGCCATGATATCTCGGGTGTGGTTCTCTTCACTAGTTCACGTGCATTCGTGCCCGCCGTGGATCGCATCGACGCACCGTTCGCGCTACAATCGCCGACTTTGCGAAGCCGAATGTCGCGTGATCTAGCGCGCATTATCGATGTCCAATACAGCATAGATGTGAAAACCTGCGGACAAAATGATCCTGCCTGCATGTCATTGAGATCTTTCAGCGGCAGTTGGGAAATCTATGTGAGGGCCAACAGCTGGGCGTCTTATGTAGGGAGACGGGCCATTTTTAATTACTCAAAGAAGGCTAGAAAGCAGCGAAAGGGTATTCGCACAGAAACCCCAGGGGAAGCTTTGGTAGCATTTCAACTACGTAAGAGCTCCTAAAGAAAGTGTTGGGCTTTCTCTAGTAGCCATGAGGTGCCAGCGCGGCGGCGTACCAACTTATTACATTGTCTCATTGCAAATTTTGTCTGGCCTACTTTGATTGACTGCAGATTACCACTGCAAGTGTACGATACCTTGCGTTACGACTGGTGGATATCAAAGGGTCCTGCACCTTTACGGGGAATAAAAAGCCCCGGAAAAACTACGCGTGGACCAACTTTCACAGTATTCAAGATATATTCTAATAATACTGACTTTGGGAAATATGCAAACATGCCCTTTCTCAGAATGAATCCCTCCGCTTAGAATTTAGGATTACAAGAAAGAGGGTAGTGGCTCTGCTCTGTGCTGCAAAACGCCACTTATTTCTCAATAGGTTTCATGAATCATCCGAAAATGCTGGCAAGATCTGGCCAACAGTGAAACAACTCAGAGTAATATTTTGCGAAGAAAATTCTGTTGGCGAACATTTCTCCAGACGCCGAGATAAAAATTCCGTTTTGTTCAATCATTTTTGTGCCAGGCTGCAACAGTGGCGTTCCCAAAGCCTCCGAAAGACGTGACGGTTAATGATTCCTTGGCATAATTCACTTTTTTATATCGACTATTATATTCGCACCTTCACAGAATCATTAATTTTTGAAATAAAGAAACCACCTATATTATATTGAATATCTCTGGGCATGTTGCCAAGAGAATAAGCCCTTAAAATGCATTAAATATAAAATATGTTAAAATATGCATTTTTGTAAATGGTTTCCTCGACACATGACAATATTAAAACTGCTCTAGTTGCACCAATGTGCAAGGCAGGTAAAATTCCGGTTTTCAAAACTACCACCCCAGTTCAAGTCAGCCTGTACTATCTTAGGTTATGGAAAAACTTAAGTTAGCTGATGACCTCTTTTGTAAACCATTTCTAATTCTCCAAGATTTGGCTATTTGTGACACCAGGGTACACTGGCGCTTTTGGGAATATTAGCTCGACTTTGATTTCTTTATTCCTATATCATACAAAAATGACAATGACCGCACAAAGCGTTATAAAGCACCTTCAACTAGCAGAATAGCACTGGAGAAAAGCATTGCATTTTTTGTGTACATAATTTAACCGCGAAAGTAGGCGCTGGGGATTGTAGCAATTGGTAAAGCACTTTATTGAGGGGGAAAACTTGTGCCCGTGCGTCCGCTGTCACCGCTAGACACAGCGTCGACAAAAACCCCTCCTTAGCCTTTCTCTTCGCCTTTCCTCAGCTGCTTACGTCAAGGTTTTGACTCCCAATATTGGGTGTGGACCACTGCGTCCGTCTGGCAATGGTGGTAATGCCGTGGCATTACTCTCCTTACTAGGAAACGGCATCGGCCTTATGCCGGTTGATATGTCAGTTGGTATTCGAGCCTAACCAGTCCTAATGTTAGGTAAGAAGGTAAGAATAAAAGTAAGGCAAGAAGATACGGTCAGCCTAAGGTAACAAGATACGTTCAGTCAGATTGGACTTGGACTAAGTGGGGGTAATTCGGCATCATACGTGTGCGATATGTACAATCATTGGGGTAGGTCGGCGTCTTGAAGAGCATGCTTCTGTGACCTTGGGTTGTACCTAGTAGTTCACATCAGAGACGGGGCGATGAACTTGATAGGAGCGGAAGGATCGGCGGAGTCGCTTTTCTGATAGCCCACGGCGACGGACTTGTGTCCACACTCGAACAATTTTTCCACCTAGATGCTCAGTATTGCTTCGCCCTGGTTGTATCTTAGGGCGTCGACTGTATGTTGCCTTAGAATGCGGAGTCGGGCTAGCTGACGATCTTCTTCAGCGCGCTGCATGAAATCTTCCACGGCATTGTCGGCAACCTCGGTGTGATCTTCGGGAAGCATAGCGTCATGGGTAGTGGTCACCAGTCGTCCGAAAAACCTATAAAAACGGTATGAGTTCAGTGGTTTCGGGCATAGCTGTACTATAAGCGAAGGTTTTGTAAGGTAGAATTTTGTCCCAATTCCTGTGTTCTAGATCGACGTACATGCACAACTTCTAGGTGAAGGTCCTGTTGAGGCGTTCTGTGAGTCCGTTACTTTGAGCGTGATAGGACGTGCTTCTACGATGCTCGTTGTTAGCCTATGGACGTTTTCCGGGAAGGAAGCAGTAAATGCGGTGCCCCAATCTGTAAATACAGTGGCAGGTGGGCCGTGTTTCAGAACGATGTTCTCAACAAAACATTTGCGACGTCTGAGCCGTTCTCTTAAGAAAGAGCGTTCGTTTCGGCATATCGTGTTACGTAGTCGGCGAGTACAATAAAATACAATAATACATTTGTTTCGCAGAGAAGATGTTGGGAATGGCCCAAGTAGATCCATGCCAACTTGGCTGAATGGCGCGTCGGAGACAGCAAGTGAATGAAGCAGTTCGAGTGGTTTTACAGGAGTTGTCTTCCTGCGCTGGAAGTCGTGGTGCGTCCTTACGTATTGCCTTACCGATTGAAGCAGGTTCGGACTAAAGTAACTATGGTGGATCTCAAAAAATGTGCGACTCACGCCGAGATGGCCGGCGGAAGCCTGATCGTGACCGGCTTTTTTCACTATATCCTCCTGTACCGCAATTGCCACGACAAGGCGAAACTCCTGCAGGCTGTCATAGCTAAGGGTACACAGCACACTATTCCGCAGGCAGTACGCGGCTACATTACAGACGAAGGAACGTGGTACGGTGGAGTTTCTGTCGTTCAGGTGCTCCATGACTGGGCGTAGCATGCCGCCCTGCAGCTTGTAGTCTGCCATGTCAGTGCCGTGGAGCAGTCCAAGAAACGAGTTGCCTTCTTCAGATTCACGTGTGTCGGATAAAACCGTCTCCCACGATTACCATTCTGCATCGGTATGTTTTCTTCCTGACTTGTTTACGATAGGTAATATCATACTCTTGGAGCCGTAGGCCCCACCGAGCCAGTCGCCCAGATGGTTCGTACTGCTGGACAGCCAGCATAAGTAGTGGTGATCGCTTACAGCCCTGAAAAGGCGGCCGAACAGGTTGGGGCGGAATTTGGTTATGGCCCGTATCACCGCTAGGCATTCTTTTTCCGTCTCAGAGTAATTTGCCTCTGCTCATGAAAGCGTGCCACAGAAATAAGCGTTGGCAGTCAAGAAGACCTCGGAAAGCAAAGGGAAGGATGTGGCAGGTCATTGAAACAGATAAACAACTTGGAAAGAACTGGTGAAAGTGGAGAAAAGATGTTGGGATGAATCCCACCTAACGGGAAATTTTTTCTTCAGTATCTTCTTTTCTTCCAAATTGTTTATCTGTTTCAATGACCTACCACATCCTCCGCTTTGCTCTCCGGTGTTTTCTTGATTGAGAACACTTATTCCAGTCCTATTTCAACAAGCCCCTCATTTCCATTTCTGATTCGCTGCATGCATAGCGACGGCCCTTGTTCTGGAACAATCGGTGCTGTAAGAAGCTTAAAAGAGTTGTAACACTGGTTGACCACTCTAGACAAGTCGTAGGCACTCGAGGTACTGCCCGAGGGTTAAAAAGAAGGTTTCCTTCACACCGAGTAGTGCGAGTGGCGCTGGGTAGCACCTGCAAGCGCAGGAAACAAAAATACCTGAACATAAATTCCATAGAAAATGGAGGAGAAATAGCCCCGCCGGTAGCGCAGTGGTGATCACACCAGACCGGTATTCTGGAGCTCGTGGGTTCAGATCCCACCTGACTGCCATTTTTTCTCCTCTTTGTTTTCTTTCCAAATTGTTTATCTGTTTCAATGACATACCACATCCTCCGCTTTGTTTTCCGTGGTTTTCTTGACTCCCAACCCTTTTTCCTGTCTCACTGCCACGAGCCTCTCATTTCCTGTTCTGATTTTCTACATGTATAGCGAGGGCCTCTGTTTTAGAAGTCTTGGTGCCATAAGAATCTTAACAGGGTTCAACGCTGGTTGACCGTTCTCGACAGGTCGTAGACACTCGAGTCACGGCCCGGAAGATAAAAAGAAGGACCCTTCACCCCGAGTAGTCCGAGTGGCGTTCGCTAGCACCCGCAAGCAGCAAAAATACCTGAACATGAATACCCCAGAAAGTGGAGGTAAAAAGGCCCCGCTGGTACCGTAGTGGTCATCGCACCGGACCGGTATTCTGGAGGTCGTGGGTTCGGATCCCACCGGGTGCCTTTCTTCTCCACTTTCTTATTTTCTTTCAAAATTGTTTATCTGTTTCAGTGACCTAGCACATCCTCCGCTTTTATTGGCGAGATTTTCTTGACTACCAGCCCTTATTTCTGTGTTATTCTACGAGCCACTAATTTCCTAATTTAATATATATATATATATATATATATATATATATATATAAAATATGAAAAGATAAAAACTCACGCAGAGCGCGAAAAAAATAAGGTTAGAAGAGACAGAGACAAAGGAGAAAGACTTAGAAAATAAAAATAAGTTTACTGACGTTTCAGGGAGAGGACTCCCTTTCTTCAGATTACCTACTACTTGTCTCTACTAACCTATATATATATATATTATATATATATATATATCTGAAAAGATAAAATCACACAGAGCGCGAAAAAATAAGGTTAGTAGAGACAGAGACAAACGAGAAAGGGACCTCTAGAAAGTAGAAACTAGTTTACTGAGTTTCGAAGACTTTCCTTTTCTCTGTCTCTCTAACGTCAGTAAACTTATATTTATATTCTAATTTATTGTATATCTCCATACTATATAATAATATATATTATATATTTATATATATTCTCGAAGGGTAAAAACTGACACAGAGCACGAACAAATTGGGTAAGTAGAGACAGCGACACACGAAAAAGACATTAAAAAAAAGTTTACTTCCTTTTCCTGTTCTGATTCGCTACATGCATAGCCAGGGCCTCTTTTCTGGAAATCTTGGTGCCATAAGAAGCTAAGAGGGTTCAACGCTGGTCGACCACTCTCGGCAGGTCCTAGACACTCGAGTCATGGCCCGGGGGTTAAAAAGAAGGCCGCTTCACCTCGAGTAGTCCGACTGGCGCTGGCTCCCGCCCCAAGTGGAGGAAGCAAAACACACCTTGCAATAAATGCCCGAGAAATTGGTGTGCAAACAGCCCCGCCGGTAGCGGAGTGGTGATCGCACCAGATGCGTATACTGGAGGTCGTGGGATCGGATCCCACCCGGGGGGCATTTTTTCACCACTTTGGTTCTGTCTCCTCCCATTTGCTTTCCGAGGTTTTCTTGTCTGCAAATCCTTATTTCTGTCTTAATTCAACGAGACCCTCATTTCCCATTCTAATTCGCTACACACACACACACACATATATATATATATATATATATATATTGTCGCGGCCCCATTGACAATTCACATCGCAATGCACTGGACCACCTGGTGGTCAATCCATCGTCCATTTCATCTATGGGTACGTGCCGCATCAGTGGGTCGCGCAAGGCAAGCCGAAGCGAAGACAACCAGGTCGCCCAGAGACAGACTGGCTCGAGCCACGCTGGCATCCTCTCCTTCGCACGATACGCCTTATTGTTTGAGAATAGATCACTTTTATGCATAGCGTGTAACGAGTCCGCATCTGCCTCGTAACATCTTTTTGGTGAGGTGGCGGTTCCCGTCCCTGTGCCTGTCAACAGCGCAGCAACACCACACCACGGATCTTCGGAGTGAGCGACACATTCGTTGATGCACGATGCCTCCTGTCAACGAGACTGAACCCGTTGCGCTCCTCATCATCGTTTCTCAGCCCCGTGACAAAGGCGTTTTCACTGTTGAGGACGACACTGCCGTGGAAGAATGGATGCGCATTTTCGAACGTGCCAGCGCCCATAAAGGGTGGGATGGTACAATATTACTGCCTAACCTGCCTTACCTTCTAAGAAACACAGCCACATCCTGGTATGAGACCAATGAGCACACGTTGACCAGCTGAGACGTTTGCAAAAAAAAGATGCGCAAAATATTTGGCAGACCTGTCGGTCACCAGCTCTCCCCACGTCAACAGCTCGCTTCGGGCGCCCAGACCTCCGCTGAATCGTATATCACGCATATACACGATGTTTTGGCCCTCTGCGCAAAGGTTGATCCCGAAATGTCGGAACCCGGCAAGGTAGGCCACGTCCTTAAAGGCATTGCAGATGACGCCTTCCATCTGCTGATGTGTAAGGATGCCGCTACAATCGAAGCCATTCTTAAGGAATGCCGACGCTTTGAGGAGGCGAAATGCCGCCGCCTTGCCCACCGCTTTACTCGGCTGCCTCACGGGGCAGCAACGTCGTCGCGTCAAGAAGTGTCGGTGCCACCACGCACAACGCTGACGCATTGCACGGAGGCGCAGACTGAGATCCTGACGAAAATAGTACGCCGTGAGATTGAGGTTATGACTCCAGTCGCCCAGCGCTGCCCGCACGACCGGAACGGCCCCACGATTTCTCTCATTTAAGCCGTCGTTAGAGACGAGATCACGCCCCAAGGTCTTCACTCAGTTTGTGGCTTGGGACTCCGGGATCCCTACGTCGGCTTTGGTACCTCTTCCGCCCGTATTGATGTCCCGCCGCGCTACAATGTTCCACCGCGCTACCGACGACGCAGTCCTGGTGTATGGAGAACAGCCGATGACTGCCCCATCTGTTTAAACTGCCATCGCGTCGGACACCTCGCCCATTATTGCCGCAGCAGCTGGTCGCCATTTACCCGTCTACGGTTTCCCGAGAACAGCGACTCGGACGACTACCGTCGACGTTTTCCGCCACGTCCTCAGCAGCCCTTCTCAACCGACAACACACGACGCAATCTATTTAGCCGCTCGCCGCCAGACTCCGTCGCCCACTTTCTCGACCTCCCTCTCGGAAAACTAGCCAGTGCAGCTCCCGGAGGTGATGCTGCATTAAAGACCTGGCCTGCAAATCGTCTGTTGACTTCCGTTCCAAGGCCCAATTTGATAGATGTTCACATTGACGGGGTTCGTGTTAGTGCGTTAGTCGACATAAATGCCAATATTTCAGTCATGAGTTCAAACCTTCGCCGCACTCTTCGGAAAGTTATGACACCTGCGATATGCCGTGCCGTACGAGTCGCCAACGGAGGAATGACCGCCGTAGCCGGAATGTGTACCGCCCACGTCGTAATTGCCGGACACGACATCTCTGTCTTGTTCACCGTCTTGGACACATGTCTTGGACACATACTATTTGGACTGGACGTTCTGACAGAACATGCCGCCCTCATTGACTGCGCCGCCGGGGTTTTACGTCTTGAGCTGCCCACAACACCCCTTGATAACATCACGGCTACTTACCAGCTTTGCGGCGCCAAACAAGCACTATTAGGTCCGAAGGCCATGACCTACGTGCGTTTATGGTCGGGCCCACCAGTACCAAATGGTGACTACCTTGTCCCGCCCGTCACCGATATACTCCTTGAACGCAAGTTGACCCTTCCTTATACAGTCGTGACTGTTGCGAAGAACAAAATAGGCCTCCCATTTTTGAACTTCAGTTTCGCCACCCAAGTCCTTCCCCATAGAATGTCGCTTGCTACACTGCTCCCCTTGGCTGAATGCGAAGTTTCCGTGATGACAACTGACGCCTCTAAATCGTCTACGGATAGGCAACGGGAAATATCATGAACTACCACTGATTTTATGGACATGATAGCGCCGGACCTTTCACCTCCAGAAGCCCACAGCTCCGTTGTCTTTTAGCATCATGTCAGGATATTTTCGACTTGGACAACTGCCGTTGGGACAGACTTCTCATGTGGCTCATCGCATAAAAACTGGTGATGCGACCCCTATCCGACGACGTCCATGTCGTGTCTCGCACGCCGAACGTACCGTCATTAAGCAGGAAGTAGAAAGATGTTGCGTAAGGATGCTAGTGAGCCCTCTTCAAGTCCATGGCGTCGCCAGTCATGCTGGTCAAGAAGAAAGACGGCTCGTGGCGATTCTGCGTTGATTACCGACATTTAAACAAAATCACCAAGAAGGACGTTTATCCCCTTCCTCGAATCGACGACCCCCTCGACTGCTTGCATGGCGCGTCGTATTTCTCGTCCATTGATCTTAGATCAGGGTACTGGAAAATTGCAGTCGCCGCCATGGACCGCGAAATAACCGCTTCTGTAACACCAGATGGAGTGTACCAATTTAAGATCATGCCTTTTGGCTCTGCAGTGCGCCAGCCACATTCGGAAGGCTGATGGACTGCCTTCTCAATGAATTTAAATGGACGACATGCTTATGCTATCTGGAGGACGATATCGTCTTTTCTCCAACGTGAGACACACTTGCATCGCCTATCCGACATCCTGGCTGCTTTTCGCAGAGCTGGACTTCAGCTTAATTCGTCAAAGTGCCACTTGAGTTGCCGTCAAATAAAGATCCTTGGGCACTAGTCGACGCTACCGGAGTCGAACCTGATCCAGACAAACTACGAGCCGTAAAAGATTTCCCTGTTCCTCGATCGGTGGAAGAAGTTCGAAGCTTCGTGGGGCTCTGCTCCTACTTTGGGCGCTTCGTTAAGAACCACCATGCCGTATGCTGGCTTGCTTCCTTGAAAGATCCCACGGGTCGTCTTAGTCGCTAGGCTTTACGCTTTCAGGAGTTTGACTACTCCGTGGCCTACAATTCTGGGAGACTCCACAGCGACGCCTACTACATGTACTGTCTACCGGTCGACCAACCTGATACAGCTGACAAAGACCTTGATTCTTGTGTCCTTGCACTAACTGACTTTATCAACATCGCCGACCACCAGCGCCACCACCAATCATTGCAGTCGATAATTGCACGTCTCACCACCATGCCGCCAGACCCTGCACTGAATGCGTTTTTGCTCCGCGACGGCGTGCTCATCCTCCGGAACTTTCGCGCAGAGGACCCTGACGAGCTTCTCGTTGTTCCTGAACATCTGCAATCTGACATTCTCTATAAGTTGCACGACGAGCCCACGGCTGGTCACCTTGGCGTCACGCGAACTTACGACCGTGCACGTAAGCGATTTTATTGGCCCAGACTTTACCGATCAGTCCCCCGCAACGTAATGGAACGTAACCTGTGCCAGCACCCGAAAGCGCCTTCCTTGGGCCCAGCCGGACTGTTCCAACCGATAGAGATTCCTTCCGAACCTTTTTTTCGGGTTCGTTTGGACCTGCTCGGCCATTTTCCTCTCTCGCTCGGGAAATCGCTGGATTGCTATTGCGACCGATTACGCGACCCGCTACGCTATTACGCGTGCTCTCCCTAGCAGTTGTGCATCCGACGTTGCTAATTTCTTGCTTCACAACGTCATTCTACAACACGGTGGTCCCCGTCATCTCCTTAGCGACCGTGGCCGGTACTTCCTGTCTCATGGTTGTTGACGACCTCCTCCGCTCTTGCCACATGAAGCACACGCTGACCACCGCCTACCATCCCCAGAATAATGGCTTGACCGAAAGGCCTAACAAGACCATCACCGACATGCTCGCAATGTACAGTTCCCTAGACCATCTGGACTGGGACATCACTTTGACGTATGTTACATTCCCATATTACTCATCCCGCCATGACACCGCCTGCTATTCACTGTTCTTTCTTCACTACGTTGTGAACCCACTCTTCCCTAGATACCCTACTTCCTGATGCGACGCCTCTGAGTACCTGATATGCTCGCGATGCTGTCGCTCACGCTGATGCGGCCCGCGAGGTTGCCCGCGCCAAGCTCTCGGCTTGCAAGTCCTCTCAGAAACACCGCTATGACGAGTAACACTGCGCCGCCCACTTTACGCCGGCTCCTTGGTTTTTGTCAGCACCCCTTGCCGCCGCATTGGGCTCTCTGAGAAGCTGCTGCCTCGCTTCAAAGAGTATGGTCACACCCGTGACGGACGAAATTTTTCCTGCCGCTCCTTCTTCACCGTCACTGGACCCAGCAGCTTAACTCGTCCACGTCGGCAGCCTCAAGCCGTATTACTCAGCGGCCCCACCTGTTCCCTAGGCCTCGTTTTCAATAAGCACCGAGACGGCGCTTCTCCGCCGGAGGGGGTCATGTCACATCCCTCTTGACACTTCACATGTCAATGCACTGGACCACCTGGTGGTCAATCCATCGTATATTTCATCTATGGGTACGTGTAGCATCAGTGGATCGCTCAAGGCAAGCCGAAGCGAAGACAAAGAGGTCGCCCATACACAGACTGGCTTGAGCTACGCTGGTATCCTCGCCTTAGCACTATACGCCTCATTCTTTGAGAGTAGATCACTTTTATGCACAGCGTGTAAAAAGTCCGCACCTGCCTCGTAACAATATATATATATATATATATATATATATATATATATATATATTGTTATGTTGCGGCAGAGCCCATGACTCGAACCATGTTGAAGATGAAGCGATGTGTTAAAAGGTAGAATATTCTATGTACAGTATCTACATTGTTTCTATTAGAAATCCTGCACCAGCAACATCGTTCTCGTCGTCATTGTCATAGTCCTAATTGGGTCATGGACCTGTGGGGCATTATCCGCCTATATGTGAGTACCGTGACATGACCCCCCGGGTCAAGGGAGACCGCCCGGTGGAAGCCGCGGCAGGATGAACGTGTGATGCAGATGATGAATGCAATGAAAATGTACAAGTAATAATTGCTTGCCGCCACGGATGCCGATGACGTTCTTGGGAATGCTGGCCTCGCAGCAGCAATATCTTCATGCATGAGAGCGTCGGCGGTTGTAGGAGAAACGTTGATGGAAGGGCTGAGGATACGACATTTGCGGCTTGTCTCGTCACGACGGTCTTCTGCAGGTCTTGGTCTGCGTCTCACGGGCTGGGCTACGGGGTGGAGGGCATGGTGGAGTAGAGGTCACGACGGGGCTGGGGCTGCCCGGCGCGGCTCCCTTAACGTTGACGGCAGGGTCTACGCCAATGGCATGCAAAGCTGGGACCAGTATGGGATGTACCCCGCACCTTTACCAAATGTTACGTAGCGGCAGAGCCAATGACTGGAACCATGTTGAAGATGCAGCGATGTATTAGGAGGTAGAATGATCTATTTACAGTATTTACATAGCTACCACTAGAGAGCCCGCGCCAGCAACTTCGTTGTCATCGTCATTTTCCGCCTATATGTTGTGAGAGCCGTGACATCTATATATATATATATATATATAGCAAGGAAATGAGGGGCTCGTTGAGGAAATACCGAAAGGTAGGTCGGCACTCTACAATGCCAAAGGAGGCATAGGGGTGTGGTTAGGCTCTTTTCTTTTTCACTACGGTTAATTAGGTAAACATTTTTTTTAATATACAGAAGTAAGAAAGAAAGAAAAACACGCGCCCAGAGTGGGGACCGAACCCACGCCTTTCGATTACATGTTGAATGCCTTACCAATTCGGCTATCTGGGCGACTGTGTTCTCCTCCACTTTCTGGCTAATTATATTTACTAGAAGTGTATCTGACTCTTAAGGGTGGTAGCCAGCGCCACTCTGACTATACGGGGAGAAGGGGACCTTCGTTTCAACCCCCGGGTGCGTGACTCGACGTCTTACAGCCTGTCATGAGCGGGTTACTGGCGGGAAGCCCTCTTATGCTACCTAGGCCTAAAGGCTGCCAGAATAATATAGCAAGGAAATGAGGGGCTCGTTGAGGAAATACAGATAGTCGGCAGAAAGATAGTCGGTAGTCTACAATTTTCTTGCTATATTATTCTGCGAAAGCCTAGCGAGGGTCTCGGTTCTGGCAGCCTTGATGCCTAGGTAGCATAAGAGGGCTTCCCGCCAGTAACCCGCTCATGACAGGCTGTAGACGTTCGAGTCACGCCCCGGGGGTTGAAAAGAAGGTCCCCTTCTCCCCGTATAGTCAGAGTGGCGCTGGCTACCACCCTCAAGAGTCAGATACACTTCTAGTAAATATAATTAGCCCAGAAAGTGAAGGAGAACACAGTCGCCCAGATAGCCGAATTGGTAAGGCATTCAACATGTAATCGAAAGGCGTGGGTTCGGTCCCCACTCTGGGCGCGTGTTTTTCTTTCTTTCTTACTTCTGTATATTAAAAAAAATGTTTACCTAATTAACCGTAGTGAAAAAGAAAAGAGCCTAACCACACCCCTATGCCTCCTTTGGCATTGTAGACTGCCGACCTATCTTTCTGTATTTCCTCAACAAGCCCCTCATTTCCTTGCTATATTATTCTGCGAAAGCCTATCGAGGGTCTCGGTTCTGGCAGCCTTGATGCCTAGGATAGCATAAGAGGGCTTCCCGCCAGAACCGCTCATGACAGGCTGTAGACGTTCGAGTCACGCCCAGGAGTTGAAAAGAAGGTCCCCTTCTCCCGTGTAGTCAGAGTTGCGCTGGCTACCCCCCTCAAGAGTTCAGATACACTTCCTAGTAAATAATTAGCACAGAAAATGAAGGAGAACACAGTCGCCCAGATAGCCCGAATTGGTAAGGCATTCGACATGTAATCGAAAGGCGTAGGTTCGGTCCCCACTCTGGGGCGCGTGTTTTTTCTTTTTTTCTTTCTTCTGATATTAAAAAATTGTTACTTAATTAACCGTAGTGAAAAAGAAAAGAGCCTAACCACACCCCTATGCCTCCTTTGGCATTGTAGACGCCGACCCTATCTTTCTGTATTTCCTCAACGAGCCCCTCATTTCCTTGCTATATTATTCTGCGAAAAGCCTAGCGAGGGTCTCGGTTCTCTGGCAGCCCTTGACGCCTAGGTAGCATAAGAGGGCTTCCCGCCAGTACCCGCTCATGACAGGCTGTAGACGTTCGAGTCACGCCCCGGGGGTTGAAAAGAAGGTCCCCTTCTCCCCGTGTAGTCAGAGTGGCGCTGGCTACCACCCTCAAGAGTCAGATACACTTCTAGTAAATATAATTAGCCCAGAAAGTGAAGGAGAACACAGTCGCCCAGATAGCCGAATTGGTAAGGCATTTCGACATGTAATCGAAAGGCGTGGGTTCGGTCCCCCACTCTGGGCGCATGTTTTTCCTTTCTTTCTTTCTTCTGTATATTAAAAAATGTTTACTTAATTAACCGTAGTGAAAAAGAAAAGAGCCTAACCACACCCTATGCCTCCTTGGCATTGTAGACTGCCGACCTATCTTTCTATAATATATATATATATATATATATGCCGAATTGGTAAGGCATTCGAGATATAATCGAAAGGCGTGGGTTCGGTCCCCACTTTGGACGCGTGTTTTTCTTTCTTTCTTTCTCGCTTCAATTCACATGAAAAAAAAAAATAATTTCACTAACGGTACAAAAAATAGAGTCCAACCATTCCCCTATGCCTTCCTTTCTTTGCGTTTAGACTGCCCGCATTTCTTTCGTATATATATATACATATATATATATATATATATATATATATATATATATATATATATATATATACGATTCAACGAGCCCGGTAAAATCCCGTAGAACGAAAAGACCACCGGGTAACAAACAAATTTATTGACGTCTCGGCTTGGGACAAGCCTTCGACGAGAAGCTTCGTCTAGAACTATATCTCGCACTTAAGAGTGGTCGCCTTCAACCTGTCTAGTAAGAGGAGTGCTGGCTACCACCCTCAAGCGTGAGATATAGTTCTAGTAAACTTAAATACCCAAGAAAGTGATGCAGAACACGATCGCCAATATATCTGAATTGGTAAGGCATTCGAGATCAAAGAAAAATGCAAAAATGCGTCGGTTCAGTCCCCCCTGGGCGCTTGTTTTTCTTTCTTTCTGACTTCTATTAAAAAAACGTTTTCTCCACTAACCCTAGTAAAAACCGCCAAACAGCACCCCTATGCTTCCTTGGCGTTGTAGACTGCCACCTATCTTCCTTTATTTCCTCAACGAGCGCATCATTTCCTACCAAGTGTATATATAAATATATATAAATATATATGTAATATATATATATATATATATATATATATATATATATATAAAATATATATATATATAATATATAAAATAAAATAGATGTATATATATATATAGATTAAATATATATAATATATATATATATATATATATATATTATATATATATATATATATATATATATATATATATATGTGTGTATATAGATCATGAGGTTCGATGGGGCCAGTATGAAAATAGTGAAAGAAGTCCACTGAATGATTTCCCGTTTTTTGTCGCCTACAGTGTACGAGTTAGAAACTCCTTCATTGCTGTATTTTATTTGCCCACATTTGGCCTTGATAAAAAACTTATGTGATAAAGGATCACTTCCCTCATCCCTCAATAAAAGGAAGTTGGTGAGGGCTGTTTCAAACATTTTGAAGAAGTTATACATTCCGATTGGCTAGATAGGTGGAAGGTGAGGGAAGGGGAAAGAACACGGACGAAAAGGCAGCTCAAAAACACGATAACAAGAAGCACACAAGTAAACACCGAATTCACAAACAAAACCGGGTCCTGCCTGTTCTGTAAAAGTTTTAGAAATTGTCAGCCTGAAGGTAAAAGAGAAAGAATTGGGATGAAGGGAGGCGGACATAAGATGGCGGCCCACGTATAGATTTTCGACTCTGTAAAACTTCAAGGCCGAATGCATGCACGGCCCGCGCAGTCGACGCATGGTCCCCGCGCCATACTCCGAAGTTGCTGTCCAGTTTTCAGTTTTGTTTTACGCCTGGTTAGGCCTACAGCTGGTCTCTTCTTGACGCCACTTCGACGACTCCGAGGGGTATAGCAAAGCTTTGCCGCGCGGCCTGTGAGCCGCGCGACAAGTAACACTGGGATTTCGTTTTGTTTGCGGCGGCATTATTCGGCCGTTTGTCTGTCGCCAGAGCGGCAGTCATATTCAGGCCACTGTGCCTCGGGGGACCCGCGGAGTGCCCTCAAACTCTTCAAGGTCACTGATGATATGGGTAATGATTGTCGAACGGGCAGCGGAGGGGGTGTGTTCTATCGCGTTCGTTTTGCTTCCTTGGTCCCTAAAACGGGGTTTGCTTTTTTCCTTCTTGCTTTTTTTTAAGTTGTATGCACAAACCCAGTTCCGTGCTCAGCCCCTTTACCGCCCGCAAGGCCCCTATAATTCCGCCTGGGGCGCAGCTTTCTGGCGCAAGAATAAGTGGCGGTGCGAATCCTGATTGATGCCATGGGAGAAGGTCCATAATTTGTGTAAAGTAGGACTCCTTCTGCTCGCGTTGGAGTGAAGAGCGGAACCCGGACTGCAGGAGAGTAATTGTGGTATGCTCCATGAAATTGTCCGGCAGGCGCATATGTTTTGGAAATGGTAGATCCGGTTGTGTGGTGATGTGGGATTTGTGGTTCTTGAATTCTAGCCGGAGTGGATTCTCGGTCTGTCCAATATAGTCCTTGCCACACATTTCGCACTGCAGTCTGTATATGACGTTACTGGAATTGCAGTCCAGGCTTTCTTTTATTCGGTATAAAAATTTGGAAATTTTGCCGTGTCAATTGTGGGTGATGAGGGAACATATTAAGCAGCGCGTGCTGCCTCATGGGCGGCAGCCTGAATGTTGTTTCGTGACTCCAATTTTACCCTTGACAAGCATATCTCTTAAGTTCTTGTCTTTACGATTCACAGCATGAAGTGGTTCAGGGAATATAGATGAAAGGTGCTCACTTTGTCTCATCATATTGAAATGCCTCCTCAGTATGTTGTTTACTCGTGGCATGTTTGTACTGATTGTTATTACCACTTTTTTCGGGGGTGTTTTCGTTTTTTGTGAATTCCCTGCACGGGGCACCTTTAGCAATCTTGGTGACAGTACTGGCGATACCGCGGACACCGAGCCCCCCTAATCGTGCTGTAATCTACCGTGGCTACGAGTTGTACGGTGAAGGGCAAAAAACACAAACGGTGGCCGTTGGAGCCCAGGTCAAGCTCTGGCGGATGGAGTCCCCGTCTGTTTACCAGGCACGGAGCTCCGGAACCTCTTCAGCTATCAGGGTAAGGCTGAGAAAGAAAGAACCCCCGACCCCTGCTCTTATACTATGCCATATGTTATTTTCAAACCCCCCCCCCCACCAAAACGTCATCGGTCCCTGAAAAGGGGCCGCACCGATGTACCTTTTCCACCATTGCCATCAGTAACCATTCCTGAACCGGATCGTTTTTCGCGATTTTTCGTGATGGATTTCCTCAATCCCACCCACCTTTTTGGACCTCAGTCAGTCTTCTTGATTGCAAATTATCTTGAAGCCATAATAGGAAAATTGTATAAGTGCCAAAAACAAAGGTCTGGCGAACTCCTCGTCAAAATAAATGACAAGCAGAAGTCCACAAACCATCTAGCTCCGAGTATTCTGGCTGATCTAGACATCAGTGATGACACCCCATCGGAGCCTCAACAGCTCGCAGGGTGTGATATCCGAGCCAGATCTCCTGAACGAAATAGATGGGGATCTCCTTGCCGGCTTCAAGGATCAGGGCGTCACTGCCGTGAGACGCATCGCCATCCGCAGAGACGACAAGGAGCTTCCCACCAAGAACATCATCTTGACATTTGACCGCACAGTTCTCCCACAACTTATATATACAGGTTTTATCCGGTGCTCAATACGTCCGGACATCTAGAACCCGCGGCGATGTTTTTAGTGCCAGCGGTTTTGGCACGGTACGAAATCTTGCCGTAGCCGGACGACGTGTGCAAAATGAGGGGCGCACGATCATCGGAGCTACAACTGCCCATCCGAAACCCTCACTTGTGTGAACTTTGGTGGGCCGCTTGCGGCGTACTCCCGCAAATGCGAAAAATTTCATTTGGGGGAACTGTAAATAACGTCAAGATAACTGAGAACATCTCCTTCCCAGAGTCGCGAAAGAGGTTTGCCTCTTTCCTCCTGGGAAGGTACGGCGACGCAGCTCGCCGAAGGGCGGAGCGCCGTCTGGTGTCCACAGGGACCCAGTTCAGCGAGTCTGACCTGGTCCCGCTCCCGTCCCCCACTGGGTTGACCCACAAAGCGCAACCCGGCACCGGACCACTTGCTGAGGTAGCAGCGGTTGTGGTGCAAACCACTCCTCTCGGGACCTGTACCGCTCCCGCTTTTGCATCCCCGTCTTCCAGTGCGTTGGAGGGTGCCGATGGGATGGACATCGCGGACCCCGCACCAGCTCCCACCGCACCGCCCGTGCCAACTCTGGTTCCCCAGACGCCCTCGGCGGTGGCGGCTCAAACGAAGGGCTCCCGAAAGGGGGTCAAGACAGGAGGGCCTGGTCCGTCAGGCACCCTTCTCACATTTGATGACGAGATGGATGTCTGGCCATTCCTGCCTGCAACGCAGCGCAACGAACGGCCACCCACTTCGAAGGTTATAGGAAGGCAAAAAAGCCCAATCTCAGTGTGACAGCGCCAAAAGACGACACCTGAACTCACACACTCCAGTCACTCTTAAATTAAATTATGGAAACAGACATCATTCAATGGAAATGAAGTGGCCTTAACAACAATCAAGATGATGTGTACGAAATACTTCAGTCACATCAGCCAAGTCTCATGTGTCTTCAGGAAACACACCGAAATATTCAGCATACTAACTTCTTGAATAGCTACTTGGTATTTCGAAAAGATAGGCACACTTGCGCTTATTCTTGAGGTAGCGTTGCCATAGTAGCCCGAAACTACTTAGCGTGTCACACCATCCACCTAAACACCATGCTGGAAGCTGTTGCGATTTGAACAATTATTTTTAATAGGTAAATAACGAAATGCTGCCGCTTTATCTCTCCGGATTATGAACTATCGAAAACTGATTTGGGGGCTCTGATAGATCAACTACCTGAACCGTACTTAGTCTTAGGCGACCTCAATGCACGCCATTCAATCCGAGGCTCTTCTCGCGACAGATGCCCGAAGTCGCCTAATTGTAAAGATTCTAACATCATCTGGAGCATGCTCTCTTAACAAAAACCAAGGCAGATATTATTACATAGGACAAAACAGTTATTCAAATCTTAACATGGCTCTTGGCTGTGCAGATCTTTTCTCATTTTTTGAGTGGCAGGCGACACAACTTTATATAGTAGTGACCACTTCCCCACCAGATTGACCTACATAGGCAGATACAAACACATCCCATAGAAGGTTCTATGAGGGAAGATCAAACTGGAGTACATTCACAGAAACATATAAACTACACTAAACATTCATAAAACATTACACTTAGAAGACGCGACCCAACTGCTCACGGCGCACATTGTCGACGCTGCCGACAAGCCGTTGTCCAGGCCTCTGGTGCCCCACGCAACCCAATGAGGCCCTGGTGGAACAAGGACTGCTGGCTGGCACGAGTGGCCCAGAACAAGGCGTGGGAGTCTTTCGGCGGTACCCCACGTCTGATAACCTTGTATCCTTTAAACGGGCAAATCACTCGGGAAATGCATGCGCCGTGATGCAAAAAGGCAGAGTTGGCATGCCTTTCTCACGTCCATAAACTCGTACACAGACACACGCAAAGTATGGGCACGTAAACGTAAACTGAAGGGACAACAGACACACAGCCTGCCCCTGTTGAGCACAACAGGAGATACACTCAAAGATCAGGCCAACACACTTGCACAACAGCACCAACACATGTCCTGCTCTTCACACTACACAAATACTTTCATGCAATACAAAACATCTAGTGAAAAGAAGTCCTTTTTGGAATAATAATAATTCAAACACCTCCTATTACTCCCTTTTAACACTTTCATAGCTGAAGCTGGCTCTCAGTACTTGTAAGCCTTTAGCTCCAGGTGGAGACAACATTACGTACACCATCATACAATTACACGCAGACACATGCAAAACACTTTGGCACCTCTACAACAAAATATGACTTTCAGGGCCGCTTCAATGGTCTTGGAGGGAGGCCGTTGTAGTGGCTTTTTTGAAGGAAGGAAAGAATCCGTCTTTCCCTGCTAGTTATCGTCCGATCGCCCTAACAAGCTGCCTCTGCAAGCTGCTCGTGAAGATGATCAATAGGAGTCTCGTGAACGTTTTAGAGTACAATGGTCTTCTCTGGAGCTGCCAGGCGGGCTTCCGGGCGGGGCGATGCACAAATGACCAACTGCTTTCTCTAGAGGACTACATTAAGAGTGCATTCATTCATAAGCAATTCTACATGACAGTATTTTTTTACATTGAAAAGGCAATAACACGGCATGGCGCTACAGCATTCTTAGAGACATATAATCTTTTGGTATCTCAGGTAAAATGCTGAGCACTCTTTCTAGTTACATGTCTTTACGAACATTCCGTGTCAGAGTTGGGTCGGCCCTATCAAACGTTCACGTGCATGAAAATGGTGTGCCTCAAGGTGGAGTTTTCAACTGCACCTTGTTTATAGAAAAGATGAAATCTTTCCGAAGCACCTTATCCAACCATCTTCTGCTTGATGTATGTAGATTATGTCCAAATATCTTTGAAATCATGTAACATGCCCATTTGTGAATGTCCGGTCCAGCTTGGGGCAAACAAACTTTCTCGCTGGGCAGATGAAAATAGATTTAAACTTAATTCTTCCAAACGTACCTGCGCTCTATCCTGAAAAAAAGGCGCGGCATCCTGCAAGATCCTGACGTAAAAATCAATGGTAATTCAATTCCAGTAAATAGAACACAAGTTTTTTGGGTGTGTTGTTTGACGAGAAACTGACATTCATACCCTACATAACACGACTCAAACAAAAATGCATAAAAAAATGAATATTTTAAAAGTCCTGTCTCACCAATCATAAGGTGCAGAAAAACAACTTCTGCTTTGCCTTTATGCCGCGTTGGTAGGGTCACGGTTGGACTACGAAAGTGTTGTGTACGGGTTCGCCACAAAAATAACAATGAAAATGCTAGACCCAGTGCTTCAGTTGGGACTTCGCCTGTCTTCTGGGGCACTGCGTACAGTTTTGTCCACAGTCTTTATGCATAGTGCGACAAATGGTGCTTAGCGTACCAGTAAACTTATTTTGATGTTTCATATGCCTCCAAAATCTCATCAATATATACACCCTCCCTTAGGACGGTTATTAATTACACATACACAACAAAACTCTTTTTAATCCGCCCATCAATTTCTGTTCGTTTCTCGCCGAGAGTTACGAACGAGGTGACTATGCATGAGGTCTCCTTCTTTGATACATCCAAATGATCTCACACTGATCTTGAAGCACCATGGCATCTCCATCGTGTGTCGTGTGACTTGTCTTTTGTTCAGTACAATAGAAAGAAGACACCAAGAACAGACATTTTGCAGCATTTCCTTTATCTGCACGACAAATTCAGGGCTGCAGAAATTTCAGTGATGCATCAAAAGCGTTCATTGCAGTGTCTTGTTGTGCGCATGGACCCAATTTTGAAGTATGTAGAACCATGAATGTAAGGAAAAGTATATTTACTGCCGAAGCATACGTCATTTTTATGGTTATAAGTCACATAGTTGAACATAATATTTCTAAATCAATTATCTCTACAGATTCGTTCAGCGTCGTCCGTGCACTATCATCTGGAAAGTCATCGAAAAACCATGTCGTTAATCTTGCCCTTACATTATTTATGCTAGCTTAATCGTCAAACCTTGGGGTGACTGTGTGTTGGGTGCCAGGTTTGTCTAGCATTGGCGGAAATGAACTGGCGAATGAAATGGGCGCCAATGCTGCACTTTGAAACAAAGTAAACGTGGCAAATATACCTCACATAGACCTCAAGCCACACATTAGACAACTCTGTAAAACTTGGCAAACAGACTGGTGACAATCCACACCAGTCCACAAACCATAAACAATCCACAAACCATAAACCACAGTTGTGACAATGCACTACTGAGTCGCACAACAGGCACGTTGAAGTTACCTTGGCTAGGTTACGGATCGACCATACACATGTAACGCGCTCGCCCCTGCTCACGGGATCTCCAACACCCCTGTGTAGCAGGTGTGGGGAGGGCCTATCTGTGATACACATCCTCATTCAATACAAGGCACTCGACATGGTACGACGCAAACACTTCAGAGAACTCTACAGACAACATATTTTATTACACCCCTTATACTTTTTAGAAGATAATGCCCTGTTTTTCGCCCAGCGCACCCTCAAGTTTCGTTCGGAAGTTCAATTCTTACAGCTCATCTCATATCACCCATAGTTTAACCCCTGGTCCTATGCACAAGCCACCTTATTTATATTTTAACAACTCTTGGTCTTCATCTTGGCCTTTGCACCAGCCGTGCTCGTAGTCTCTAATTAATTTTATTCGTGTTCTCACTAACCATTTTTATTTTTCACCTATTCATCAAACCAATTTATTGGGTCTCTTTGTCCTAGCTGGCCTTGCACCCTTAACCTTCAAACATCAATCAAATTTTAGTAAATTGGCTTTTTACAACGTTGACTGGCGGTCTGTTTGGCGGGCCCGGTTGATTGCGTGGTCAATTATATTTTCGGGATAATTTTGATTTAAAAAAGATGTTCTTCAGATTTCAAGAGTTTCTTTCAAATAATTTGACATCAGAACAGATTCGGCGGTATCTATGCCTGCGAGTGTGGTATTCCAACTTTGCAATATTGTTGGTGGTTGCTGTCAAAATGCCGGTATTGTTGGCAATCCGTGGTGTTTTTGTAGACGGTGGTCGCGAGGGAGTTGCCATGTACCAGAAGGGTTACATAAAAAAATTGATAGTAATTTGAGATATGTCCTAGGTTTACTTCCTTGATTGATGGAGACAGTTATATTTTGAAAGGAAGTGGAGAAAGCTAGCTTTGTCACGGTTCCGTACCAGGAATATGTCATCCAGGAATCGCCTGTAAAACAGTGGTTTCTTTTGTTGCTTCTCAATGAAAGGAGCTTCCAGTGATGCCATACAATTATTGCGTAATTTGAAACCATCTTAGTTCCCGTCGCCGTTCCAATGATCTGACGAAGGTGCTTTTTGTTGAATTAGAAGTGATTATATTGTCGTACAACGGTGACAAGCGTTTGGAGAGTTTCGCTCTCTATGTGTATTGATGGGTTGTTTAAGCCAATAAATGCTGCCACGGTCGCGGCCATGTCTTTCCAGTGGGGCATATTTATGTACAATGAGCACACATTCAGCGTCACCAGAAAACACCCTTTGGAAATGATGATACCACAATTTTGTGTAGAAACTTGCTGGTATTTTTGATGTAGGACACGAGCGTAGGGGGTGTCCGTAATTTTGGACTAATAAAGAGTTTTAGCTGACCGTTTTCGATGGTCCGCCCCGGTATCGGCGGCACGTTCGGCGCAACCGGAGCCAATGTCGTGCGCGGCCAAGCGCGCCATGCATGAGCAATGGAGCATCCGCTTGCTATAGGAGTGGAGCCGACCGGTGAAAAACGGTCAGCTAGACCTCTCTAGTGAAGCTTGAAATTTTTTTCTGTCACTGTTTCGTTACTGGATACAATACGTCTGCCCGAGTGGTGGCTCTTGTGTATTTTGACTAGCAAGTAAAACAGACAAGGGACAGGATGTTCCGGTAACACAATTTTTATCATCGTGGCAGTTATATTACCTTCTGGACATGAGATTTGAGGGTGTTGTAAATTTTACTGTTATATAATTTTGTTGGGTCATTTTGTAGCTCATTATAGAATTGTCTGTTGCTGAGTTGTCGCATTTCCTCTTCCAAGTATTCAGACCATTAAAATATAACAATAGCTCCCCCCTTGACTGCTGGTTTAATAATTATGCTGGTGTCCACTTGAAGGGAATTTAAAGCTGCTCGCTCTTCTAGTGACAGATTGTTGCGCACGAGTTGGTGCTGTGCAGATGCGCGGACAACATCCTTCTGTACAGCCGCTATATACATATCAAAGTGCTGGTTTTGTCAGGCTTTTGGTGTCCAGAATTTGTTTTTCGCACCAGGCAGTTGTGTTTTTCTGTTGGGGAGCATGGAAGTATTCCCGGAGACGCAGATTACTTCCGAATGTGTCCAGATTCTTATAGGTTGCAACTCATTGAAAGTTCTGGAGGCTGTGCAAAATGTCAAACCTTCGGAGGGAAGTTTTTCTTGAGCCGGGGATAACATTTTGCTTGACAGATTCACAACGTTCGTTTGTTGTGTGTTCATGGGGCGAGATTTTGTCGTGTACTATAAACACGCAGTTGCTGAGCCGGTGCCTTGAAGGAAACGACACAGTCAGTACAAGCAGCCGGAGCCTTTTGTGGGATAGCTAGAGCACACATGGTTCCAAGCGCGAACGCCAGAGCTTTGAATGACGATGAGAGAGCACAAGCACTTAACCACTTCTTCGTCCTCACAGTCGTCTCTTGATGCCTGTGTTAAGAAACAGGTGACATTTACCCCCCTTCCAAAGGAAGCATTGTCCCGATGGGGACAATACAGATGGCCAAAGGGGGTTTGTTATGTCCTTGAAGAATAGGGTTTCAAGCGCACTACGTGCACTACGTCCGGGCGCAAGGAACGCCGTCTTGTTGAAGTTCAGTCTTTTAGAGCCACGGTGTAAGTGACGTCGCTAAGCTATTGAAAGGCCCGATAGGGACCGAAGTAACACTTTAGAAGCTTCTTCGACAGCCCTGGACATCTTATTGGGTTTTACACTCATGCATGGTCTCCAGTATCGAAAGCGGCCTGCCTGTGGGTGGTGTTGTACTGGAAAGAATCCTTTAGCTGCTGTTTTCTGCTTGAATGGATAGCTAGCTGCCCCACTTCTTTGACTTTCTGGATGAAACTCTGGACGTTCTCTTCGCCGTCGCCGTTATCGCGAGGCAGGATTGCATCAAGCATGGCTTGTGCCCTGCGTCCATGGACAAGTGCAAACGGTGTCATGCGCGTTGTTTCCTGCCGGGCGGTATTATCAGCAAATGTCACATAAAGAAGAATTTCGTCCGAGCATTCGTGTTCCACATCACGTTACATGCTCAGCATGTCAGCAAGGGTTGTCTTCAACCGCGCGGTCAGGCCATTTGTCTGCGGATGGTAATCGGTTGCTTTTCGGTGGGAGGTACTTGTGAGGTTCTGTATGGCACCTACAAGTTCAGCATTAAACGCGCCTCCTCTCTCTGTAATAGGAATTGCCGGAGCGCCGTGTTTAAGAACGATGCTTTCAATGAAAAACTGGGCCACGGAGAGTGCTGCGCAGCGCTGAAGTGCTTTTGTTTCGGCGTACTGCGTTAAATAGTCGGTGACAACAATATTCTATTCGCTGCGTGCGTAAGAGGTTGGAAAGGGTCCCAAGAAATCCATGCCTATTTTCTCAAACGGCCTTTTGGGTTCATTGAACCGGTTGCAGTAATCCAGCTGGTCAGCCCGCGGAGTCTTGCGGCGTTGGCATTGACGGCGCGTCCGTATGTGCTCTTTTACGGCGCCGGCAATGTTCGGCCAGTAATATTAGTAATATTTCTGTTTTATCCTGGACGTCGTCCTTGCGTAATCCAGGTGGCCAGCCGCTAGGTAATCGTGGCACACCCGCAGTACTTCACTTTGGAGACACACGGGGACACCTAGAAGGTAGTCCCTTCCGCAAGGAGCAAAGTTTCGCTTTTAAAGGATGTTGTTGCGCAAGCAGAAGAACTTAAACCCACGTGCGAAGGGCCTCAGAACGTTGTTATTCCGGCCTTGTAAATGGTCTAAAAGAGGCCGCAACTCCTCGTCCTGTATCTGTTGCTGAGACAAGATGGTAGCGTGCACTGCTCAGAGGAGGGCCGTGTGGTCATCATCTTCATTGTCGGCGTGCTCGACTGGCACTCGTGAAAGGCAGTCAGCGTGAGTCAGAGTGTTGCTTTCCGGACTGATAAATCACCGTTAGGTCCAACTGCTGAAATCGAAGGCACAGCGAGCGAAGCGTCCTGCGGGGTTCTTTAAATCGGCAATCCAACACAGGGAGTGGCGGTCGCATACTACTTGAAAAGGCAGCCGTAGAGGTATGGGCGATATTTCATGACCGCCCAGACAACGGCCATGCATTGTTTTTCTTTTGCCGGATAGTTGGTCTCCGCCTGAGAAAGGGTTCGGCTTGCATATGCGACGAATCTGTCCGCACCATCTTGCACCTGTACAAGTATAGCTCCAAGACCGACGTGACTAGTGTCTGTATGGACCTTGGTCTCCTTGATATTGATCTACTCGGTCTATATGGTATTAGACATCAAAGTGGGCATGTACCGGCGGCATTTGTAAGCGAAACCTAAGTTCCTTGAAGGCAGCCTGGTGCTCCTGAGTTCAATCGAAGATGACATCATTAAGAGCGAGGGAGTTTAACGGGGCCGCGATGTTTGTAAATTTTCTATAAACATCTGGTAATAGGAACAAAGGCATAAAAATCGTCGAACAGCCCTTTTGTACGCAGGAGTCGGGAATTTGGTCGCCGCTGCTATCTTGTCACGATCCGGGTTGACGCCGGCGTGGCTGACAACATGGCCCAAGAAAAGTATTCATGGCTATAACTTTTGCACAACTATACACGGAGAAAGATACAAAAACTGACAAGAAGACCAGCGCAGACTAACAACTGAAATCTATTTCTTAAGCAACACTTATATCTGTACACTCATTAACAGCCATAAATTCAGTACAGCAGTTACGGCCATAAATTCAGAATACCAACTAGCCCACCTAACCGTGTTATTTCAATAACAGTAGCTCCTGCTATTCAAATGACATTTTCCCGCATTGATTGTAAGACCAGCCGATCGAATGGCGTGAAGAATGAAACATACCCGTCGCAAATGTTCCTTAAATGTGGGTGCAAACATGGTGACATCTTCGAGATAATCCAAGCAAGTCTGCCACCTAAAGTCAGATAAAACAGCGTCCATCATCCTTTGAAATGTGGGAGGTGTGAAACACAGCCGAAAAGGGACAACCTTCAACCCATAAAGACCATCTGGTGTTATGTAGACGGTCTTCTCACGGTCGCTCTCATCAACCTCGATTTGCCCATACCTACTTTTGAAATTCATGGAAGAAAAAACAGGCATGAAGAAGTCTGTCGAGGGAGTCGTCGATGCGCGGCAGCGGTTACACGTTTCTTTTGTGACTTGGTTCAGCTTCCTGTTCTCGACACAGAATCGCAATGTCCCTGACCTTCTTTCTTAACAAATCCGCGGGGGAGGCCCACGGGCTCCGAGATGGCTGGATGACGTCGTCTCGCAACATCTATCCTACTTGGCTTCGAATGGCGTCGCGCTCTGGTAAACGCACGATAGGGGTTTTGGCGAATAAGGCTCACAGCGTCGGCAGTAATGATGCGACGCTTCATCAGTGGTGTCTGACCCACTGTAGACAATGATGAAAAACAGTCTTTCAAGCCCATTAGCAACTCACTAAGGGCTCGTTGCTCCGCGTGTGGTATGCTCGAATTGATATCAAGGATTGGATCGGGAGCGCCTTTGCCAGGTTCGGTGCCTTCTAATACAAAACAGTCATCGTTGTTCGCAATTTTTTCAAAGTAGGGAATAGTGGCACCCTTAGCGAGGTCACGGCGTTCCTTGCCAAAATTGGTCAGCCATAATTCCGCTCGGCCCTCGGTGAGGTGCAGAACGACTCGAGCAACTGCGATGTCGTGATCCAGCAAGAGGGCGTCCATACGCTCGGCGATACCAGCGACGATACAGCGAATATCGCACATTAAAGAAACTGTCCTCCCTCCGGGAACGCTGCGTTACGTTTACATCATCGTCAAATACACGCAATGGCGCACGGTGTACTCCATGTTCTGGGCGCCAATTGCTCACGTCGAACTTAATGGAGCGCTCCTCTACGTCAGAACCACGGTCGTGTTAACTTAGGAAGTCCATACCTAAAATAACACCCTTGAAGCACACGGGGAGGACGACAAAACTTGCAACAAACTAGGAGTCGCCGATACCAATCTTGGTGGTACATTTGCTCACAGGCGTCATCAGGTGACCCCCAGCCGATCTAATCTGGAGCCGATCTAATCTAAAGGGGAGGATGAAGTAGGTGTTTGAAACAGATAAAGAAATCGGAATTAAAGTAAGTGGAGAAAAGTAGTCTGAGTGGCACTGGCTACCACCCCCAAGCAAAGGAAACAAAAATACCTACACATAAGTACCCAAGAAAGTGGAGGACAAAATCGCCCCGCCGATACCGTAGTGGTTATCGTATCATACCGGTATTCTGGAGGTCGTGGGTTCGGATCCCACCTGGCGGGCATTTTTTCTACACTTTGTTTAATTCCAAATTATTTATCTGTTTCAGTGACCTACCACATCCTCCCCTTTGCTTTCCGAGGTTTTTCTTGATTGCCAACTCTTATTTCTGTGTTATTTTCAAGGAGCCCCTCATTTTACATTCTGATTCGCTACATGCACAGCGAGGGCCTCTGTTCTGGCAGTCTTGGTGCCATAGGAAGCTTAAGAGCGTTCAACGCTGGTCGACCACTCTCGACATGTCGTAGATACTGGAGTCACGGCCCAGGGGTTAAAAAAGAGATCCCCTTCACCACGAGTAGTCCGAGTGGCGCTGGCTACCACCCCCAAGCAAAGGAAACAAAAGTACCTAAACCTAAATACCCCAGAAAGTGGAGGGGAAAATCGCCCTGCCGGTGGCATAGTGGTTATCGCAAAAGACGGATGTCGTGGGTTCGGATCCCACCTGGCGGGAAAGTCTTCTCCACTTTTTTTAATTCCGAATACTTTATTTGTTTATTGACCTACCACATCCTCCCTTCTTTTTGCCGAGGTTTTTATTGACTGCCAACTGTTATTTTTGTATCATTTTAAACGAGTACCTAATATCCTATTCTGATATATATATATATATATATATATATATATATATATATATATATATATATATCATCACCATATATATAATATACCATATTATCCTGCGAAAGCTTAGCGAGGGCCTCGGTTGTGGCAGCCTTGATGCCACGGTAGCGTAAGAGGGTTTCCCGCGAGTTACCCGCTTATGACAGGCTGTGGACGTTCGCGTCACGCCCCGGGGGTTGAAAAGAAGGTCCCCTTCTCCCCGTGTAGTCTGAGTGGCGCTGGCTACCACCCTCAAGCAAAGGAAACAAAAATACCTACACATAAGTACCCAAGAAAGTGGAGGACAAAATCGCCCCGCCGATACCGTAGTGGTTATCGTATCATACCGGTATTCTGGAGGTCGTGGGTTCGGATCCCACCTGGCGGGCATTTTTTCTACACTTTGTTTAATTCCAAATTATTTATCTGTTTCAGTGACCTACCACATCCTCCCCTTTGCTTTCCGAGGTTTTTCTTGATTGCCAACTCTTATTTCTGTGTTATTTTCAAGGAGCCCCTCATTTTACATTCTGATTCGCTACATGCACAGCGAGGGCCTCTGTTCTGGCAGTCTTGGTGCCATAGGAAGCTTAAGAGCGTTCAACGCTGGTCGACCACTCTCGACATGTCGTAGATACTGGAGTCACGGCCCAGGGGTTAAAAAGAGATCCCTTCACCACGAGTAGTCCGAGTGGCGCTGGCTACCACCCCCAAGCAAAGGAAACAAAAGTACCTAAACCTAAATACCCCAGAAAGTGGAGGGGAAAATCGCCCTGCCGGTGGCATAGTGGTTATCGCAAAAGACGGATGTCGTGGGTTCGGATCCCACCTGGCAAGGAAAGTCTTCTCCACTTTTTTTAATTCCGAATACTTTATTTGTTTATGACCTACCACATCCTCCCTTCTTTTGCCGGAGGTTTTTATTGACTGCCAACTGTTATTTTTGTATCATTTTAAACGAGTACCTAATATCCTATTCTGATATATATATATATATATATATATATATATCTAAAATATATATATATTATATATATATCAGCCATATATAATATACCATATTATCCTGCGAAAGCTTAGCGAGGGCCTCGGTTGTGACAGCCTTGATGCCAAGGTAGCATAAGAGGGTTTCCCGCGAGTTACCCGCTTATGACAGGCTGTGGACGTTCGCGTCACGCCCCGGGGGTTGAAAAGAAGGTCCCCTTTCCCCGTGTAGTCTGAGTGGCGCTGGCTACCACCCTCAAGCGTCAGATACAGTTGTAGTAAATATAAATACCCCAGAAAGTGAAGCAGAACACAGTCGCCCAGATAGCCGAATTGGTAAGGCATTCGAGATCGAAAGGCGTGGGTTCGGTCCCCACTGTGGGCGCGTGTTTTTCTTTCTTTCTTTCTCGCTTCAATTAATATGAAAAACAATATAATTTCACACACGGTAAAAAAAAATATAGTCCAATCATTCCCCTATGCCTTCTTTGGCGTTGTAGACTGCCCGCATTTCTTTCTGTATATATATTATATATATATATATATATATATATATATATATATATATATATATATATATATATATATATATATTATATATATTATATATATATTGTAGCGTTGATTGTGGACGCGATGATGTAATCATCATAGGCCCTCGTGCAAGGACAATTCCCCGTTGGGGATATTCGGCTTGGTGCACGCCCGACGACGAGAACGCAGAAGTATCGCTTGGCGCACGGGCCGATCGAGTATCGCGTCGGACAGAGCTTGCTTGGCACGAAGAACCTCGGCTTCTCCGCAGGTCTAACTGCTCGTTAGTGGTCCAATAAACCACGCTTCAGTTTGGTGGAGTGTGCCGGCTCGTTCCCAGCGTGACTCTACCTTCGCATCGCAAGACTCCGATACCACTTCCTGGAGTTACGAAGCAGGCGGCTACAGCCCGTGATGCAGCGGAATATCGACCGGGACATAGCACCGCAGGACATCATGTGTTCGGGTGTGCTTCGCCAGCACTACCCCCCTAACTTCGATGGAACGGATGACAACGACGTGGAGGAGTGGCTGTCGCAGTAGGAACGAGTAAGCGCGCACAACAGATGGGATGATCGCATGAAGCTTAATGACGTTGTGTTTCATTTGGACCACCTAGCCGAGAAGTGGTTTCACAACAACGCCGCCACCATGGCCACCTGGGCTGAGTTCAAAAATCGTATTGTCGAGATCTTCGGCCGTCCCGCCATGCGGAAGCTTCTTGCTGAGCAGCGTCTCCGCACACGAGCACAGCGTGCTGGAGAGACCTTCACAAGTTATATCGAGGATGTTGTGGACCTCTGCAACTGTGTTGATTCCGCTATGGCGGAAGCAGAGAAAATTAAGCACCTGATGAAAGGAATCGATGATGATGCTTTCCAGATGCTGTTAGCGAAAGATCTGCGAACCGTTGCTGACATCATCACCCACTGCCGAAGTTACGAAGAACTCCGCAGACCGAGGGCGCTTACCTGGAACTCTTCTGCCCAGGAAGAGCCGCTGTCGAGCTTGACAGAGCCGGGGGCCGATGGATCCTTGATGCGGCAGCTTCAACAGTTTGTTCGCGAAGAAGTCGCTCGGCAAGTGTCCCTTCTTACCCTGGAGCCTGGATCAACGATGCCACCGTCTGTTCCTGGCCCATCTCTACGATACGGAGTGCCTCCGCAGCCTACCGAAGTGACTCCTTCCGTTGTCTTGCCGACGCTTCCAGCGCTTCGCCACATGATCAAGGAACAGGTGGCTGAGGCAGTGCCACCCACTCTATATTATGCACCCCTCACGTATGCCGAAGCTATGGGGAGACTGGTACAGCCAGCTGGGACGTCTTTTCGGGCCATGCCACCAACCCCGCCACGCTCAGCGGTATACAGGAATCCGCTACCGGTGAATCCGTGGCGCACGGCTGATAATCGCCCTATCTGTTTCGCCTGCCGACTTCCAGGCCATGTGGCCCGTTACTGCCGCCGCCGCGTGCCCGCGATGAATGATGACGTTGGAAACCACACTCTTGGCTTTTGCTCTCCACACGGGTCTCCGCAGCTAATGGCAGACGTGTCACCCAGGTCGCCGTTACCTGCCTCCGATTACAACGATTTTAGCCGTCGTGACGCCGATAGCCGCCGTTCAAGCTCACCACATCGCCGCTCACTATCGCCGATGCGACGTCGTTCAAGCCCAACTGAACAGAAAAACTAGCCGCCGCAGTTCCGGAGGCAAGAGCTGCGCGACTTTTGAACTGCAAAAGGCCTACAAATGTAATCGACGTATCTGTTGAGGGTGTATGTACCGTCGCACTAGTCGATACAGGCGCAGCCGTCTGCGTCAGTACCGCCGATATTTGTTGCTCGCTTAGAAAGGTTACGACGCCGCTGCCGCAATTTTCGTGATGTACCGCAACTCCGCAACCTGTAAAACGTTTGGCAGGATGCACGGCCCGTGTCACGATCCAGGACGTCGTGTACCCCGTTGAGTTCCTCGTGCTGCCATCCTGCTCCCATGACGTCATTTTAGGCTGGGACTTTTTACCTCGCCATCGCGCAATAATCGACTGTGCGCGTGCGCAAGTAGAACTTGATTCTCCCTTGGACGCGCCTTACGACGACCTTCAGTCCACTGCCCCAGCAAAGCTCACCGTGGCTCACGACACGGACATTCCTCGCCTCTCGGCTGCTCTCGTACCGCTTTGCTGCTGTTCCATTCCCGACGCACCTGTTCTTTTTACGCCGTCGCCCTTATTTCTCCATCGAAAATCGCTGTCCCTGCCATTCGCCCTACTGACAGTTCATGCTGGCACGAGCGCCATAGTAGTCACCAACGAGTCCTTGGAGCCCCTTCGTCTCCTGCATGGTGAGGTCCTTGGCCGCGTCGAAGTTGTTAGGCCACAGCTTGTCACCGCCGTACCAGACGACTTTCCGTCATGGGTTCCAGTGGCTGGACTGAGTCCTGTCCCGTCAACACCAGACCTGTCGCCTCCGGACATTGGCGCTTCGATCGATCCTACACTCAGATCAGACCAACGAGTGAGGCTCCTCGCTCTGCTATATCGGTTCCGCTCTTCTTTTGACGGCGCAAAGGCACCGCTGGGTCGAACATCTGCAGTTGCCCTCTCCATCGACACCGGCTCGCATGCACCCCTGCGCAAATTACCGTACCGTGTGTCGCCGAAGGAGCGCAGCACTATTGACGAACAGGTGAACGATATGCTCAAGCGGGGAGTAATTCGGCCCTCCAACAGTCCCTCGGAGTCTCCCGTGGTGCTTGTCACAAAAAAGGACGGCTCCATCCGCTTTTGCGTAGATTATCGCCGTCTGAACAGCATAACGCGGAAGGATGTCTATCCTTTACCACGGATCGACGATGCCCTTGACAGTTTACAAGGCGCCGAGTTTTTTTCATCCCTTGATCTGCGGTCTGGATATTAGCAGGTACCCATGGCGGAGGCCGATCGCGCGAAAACGGCGTTCATCACTCCTGACGGCCTGTATGAATTTAACGTCATGCCGTTTGGCCTGTGCAACGGTCCTGCCACGTTCGAAAGGATGATGACACTATTTTGCGCGGCCTGAAGTGGAAAACGTGTCTTTGTTATCTCGATGGCAAAGTCGTTTTTTTTCCTGACTTCGACACTCATTTGAGGCGCCTGGAGCAGGTTTTCACTTGCCTTGCCAATGCCAAACTGCAACTCAACATGAAGAAATGCCACTTTTTGGCGCGAAAGTTGACTATACTGGCCCACGTTGTGTCGAAGGAGGGAATTCTTCCTGACGCCACTAAACTTTGTGCGGTCGCCGAGTTCCCTAAACCGACCACCATGAAGGCTCTACGGAGCTTTATTGGTCTATGTTCTTATTTCCGCCGCTTCATTCGCAATTTTGGCGCCATAATTGCACGCTTGACGGCGCTTTTCGGCAAGTAAAGCGGTATTGACGCTTGTACGAGGGATTGCGATGCAGCCTTCGCGAAGTTACGGCGACTCCTTCCTTCCCCACCTATTCTGCGACACTTTGACCCGACCACACCAACAGAAATCCACACGGATGCCAGCGGCGCCGGAATCGGTGCAGTGCTTGCCCAACGCCAAGCTGGTTTTGACGATTATGTCGTCGCTTATGCCAGTCGTACGATCACCAAAGCTGAGTCAAATTATTCGGTCACGGAAAAAGAGTGCTTGGCCATCGTATGGGCGCTTACAAAATTTCGGCCATATTTGTACGGTTGTCCTTTTGACGTTGTGACGGACCACCACGCATTGTGTTGGTTGTCGTCGCTCAAGGACCCGTCTGGCCGCCTTTGTCGCTGGGCTCTGCGCCTTCAAGAGCATGACATCCGTGTGCTGTACCACTCCGGCCGAAATCATTCAGACGCTGACGCTCTGTCCCGCTCCCCCCTACCGGCGGAAGACTCGTGTTCTGTTTCTGTTGATGCCGGCCTGTCGTCCCTCGACATCACAGACATGCCGGCCAAGCAGCGCAAGGACCCCTGGATTGCCTCGCTTATTGCCTTCCTCTCAGGCGTGCCCTCTGCTCAAGAGTCGCGTGCGCTGCGCCGACAAGCTGCCCACTTTGCACTCCGCGACGATATGCTCTTCAGGCGCAACTACCAATCGGGAGGTCGCAAATAGTTACTGGTGATAGCTCGCCATTTGCGCATGGGCATATGCGCATCCTTCCACGCTGACCCCAGCTGCGCGGACGCCGGTGTGTTAAAAATGTATGAGCGGCTACGCCTACGGTATTACTCGCGGGGAATGTACACGTTCGTCCGCAAGTACATCCGGTCATGCATCAACTGTCAGCGGCGCAAATCCCCTCCTACTCCTGCGGCGGGCCCGCTGCGGTCATTGCCGTGCCCCGAAAGACCGTTCGACCGCATTGGGATAGACTTTTACGGTCCCCTACCCTGCACAGCTACTGGCAACCGTTGGGTCATTGTGGCGGTGGATCACCTAACGTGCTATGCAGAAACCGCTGCTCTAGCAACTGCCACGGCACGTGACGTCGCGTCCTTCCTGTTACGCCGCTTCATACTTCGCCATGGTGCTCCTAGAGAGCTGCCCAGTGACCGAGGTCGCGTCTTCCTCTCGGAAGTCATCGAGGCCCTTCTGCGGGAATGTCGAATTATTCACCGAACTACGTCGTCCTACCACCCGCAAACCAATGGACTCACAGAACGATTTAACCGCACTTTGAGTGATATTCTTTCGATGTACGTGGCGTCGGACCATTCTGACTGGGACGTGATACTTCCTTTTGTCACGTACGTCTGCAACACGGCCATGCAGACGACGACGGGATTCTCACCTTTTTTCCTGCTGTATGGATGGGAGCCGGCATGTACTCTAGACACAATTTTGCACTATTGCCCAGATCAGACCGAGTTCGCACCCATTTCGGAAATAGTCAAGCGTGCCGAAGAGTGCCGTCAGCCCGCCCGCTCGCTCACATCTGACCACCAGCAACACCAGAAGCGTAATCTCGACGTTTCCACCACGGTTCCAACCTATAGGCCTGATTCACTTGTCGGGCTTTGGGTCCCATGCCCTACACCTGGTCTCTCACCGAAGCTTGTCGCAAAATATCATGGACCCTACAGAGTCGTCAAGCAAATTTCACCAGTGAACTAACTCGTCGAATCCGTTGCTCCCGCACCAGACCGTCCACGCCGGGGACGCGAGATAGTTCACGCCAACCGGCTGAAAGAGTATTATGATCCTGTGGTCTCCTCGTCACCTTGAGTCGCCAGGATGGCTTCTTTTCCACCGGGAGCGAATATTGTAGCGTTGATTGTGGACGCCATTGATGTAATCATCATAGGCGCTCGTGCAAGGACAATTCCCCGTTGAGGATATTCGGCTTTGTGCACGCCCGACGACGAGAAGGCAGAAGTATCGCTTGGCGCACGGGCCGATCGAATATAGCGTCGGACACAGCTTGCTTGGCACGAAGAACCTCGGCTTCTCCGCAGGTCTAACTGCTTGTTAGTGGTCCAATAAACCACGCTTCAATATATATATATGTATATATATATATGTATATATATAAATAGTTCTTTGGAGACGGTTGCAGCCTCAGACCTCTGCCAACGTTTTCAAAAAGGAACGTGTCTTTTTCAAGGCATCAGAGTTCATCTCTGGCACACTGTTTTATAGATAGAGATTGAGTTCCAGAGATAAGGAGCTGATTGTTAAGAGCGCAACTGGAAGCAGGACAGCAGAGTGGGGTTAACGGTCGTTGAAAACAGCAAAATAGCGAGAGAAACGGAGGTGTGGGTGTTGCAACAGGACCCCGTAAGAAAGAAAGAGGGATAACTGCGACAGGGTCGGGGGAAACATGAGGAAATGGTTTAGGCTGTACTGCTGATGTGCCTGGCCACCTCAAAGGAGGCGTTCGGAAAGTTTGGGGCCGAAAAGAGCGTCTTCGGGGTGCAATTGCCAGATTACTGAAGTGTGTGAAGAGAGAAAACTCGTAAACAACAAAAGCCCGTATCGCCATAAAATTTCCGTATGGGGAGGCGAGTGTTCATACAAGAATAGAGGCAGTATGAGCAGGCTTGTGCTTCAACACGATTTCTGTATCTTTGTTTTCTGTTTTGCTTCTAGCCGATTTCGAGATACCACACGCTCTAGCCTCAGTCGACCTTCGACATTTTTTCTGACTACCTGCTTTACACGCACGCACACACGTAAAAAGGAATAAGTGAAAAAGAAAAAAACAGAAAATAAGTCCTTCAAACTACTGCAAAGCTCCCCGTGGATTGTACCTGGCATACTACTTCTATTCTTCTACGAACACTGGCCTACCCACACGGAATTCTTCGGAATATACGGGCTGTTGTTGTTTACGAGTTTTTTCTTACACACAGTTCAGTAACCTTGCAATTGCACCCCGAAGACGCCCCTTAAGGCCCCAAACTTCCCAGAAGCCTCCTTTGAGGTCTCCCGGCACCACCGCAGCCCAGCCCAAACATAGTCCCCCCCCCCCTGTTTCCCCCGACCCTCTCGTTGTTTTCCGTCTTTCCTGCAGGGTCCTGTCGCAATATTCACACATCCGTTTCTTTCTCTCTATTTCGCTCCCTTCAACTGACCGTTGACCCACTACGCTCTCCTCCTTCTAGCCCCGCTCTTAACTATCCCCCCTCTCTCTCTGACTCAATCTCTATTTTTAAATCTGTGTAGGAGATGAACCCTGATGCCTAATGCCTGATGGTATTAGATGAACCCTGAACTCACTTTGTCGAAACAGTGGCGAAGGTCTGAGCCCGCTAACTTCTACAAAGTAATCTTTGATCCTGGTTACCATCTTCAAAGCCCCTTTGTTCCCTGAATTTTATCTACAAAGATGGCGAGACAAGGTAAGCGACCTCTCCTGTCCCGGACACACGTAGCTCTAATTGGAGACAGCCACTTTAGGTACATAAAGACCACTTTCTATCTAGACAACATGCACCGTAGATTGGATTTCGAAGCGGTGCTACAACCCAGGACATTAGGAATCTCATAGATGCCGCCCACGCAACATCACATACTTCATACTTCACTGCGGAACCATGACCTAAAGTACAACAGCGATGAAAACACTTTCAAAGGAATCAAATCTATTTCAAGATGTTCAGAACAAACGACGCAACGTGAAGATAACACTGACAACAGTGCTTCCCAGAATTGAATACAATCACCAGCCACCCACACCCCAGATACACATACTTATAGCTCACTACGAGCGAACAGTTAAGCTCAACGACGCCCTCCTTGACCTAGAACTCATCCAACAAAACGTGTACTTCATCTACTACACAGAAATCTATCTTGACCCCCCGGGACATCTGGCCAAAGACGGTTTACATCCTAACTTTCGATTTGTTTGGATAATGGCAGAAAACATTAGGTACAGGCTGAGCAAGTCGTTTGAGTTCACGCACTCCTCTACAGGCACCGCGCGCCCGTGAGTGGCCAGCACCGAGCAGCAGACCGAACCTGACAATCCCAATAGTAGCGAACCACCCTGTCTCCCCAAGAACACCACATGCGACGCGAGCACACAAACGGTAGATGCAGGCACAACACCAGCTGAACAGCACGTACAACAACCACCCGACCCACAAAGGACGTCGCGCTCAATGTTCATGCCGACACCCACACGCACTAAAACGCAAACAAGCAGCCAAACAGACATCGACATGGACATCGCCCCTCACAGCTCCCCTAAACAACCGACGCCGAACAAAGTAAAGTACACCATCTTCTCGTGGGGAACCCTGATGAGGATTCGAAGCATCATGGTGGTTCCGTGTGGTTCCATTGTGTTGAAGTTATGTTGAGAGATCTGGTGTTCATTAGCGCGAGAGAGAATTCCACGTCCGGGTCCACAGCGGTGGCAAAGGCACGCAAGTACTCTTGTGTTGCGGTAAGTAGGCTATGGTGCTCGAGGCGCCGAAACTCTTCCACCATGTTCTTGTCGATGTTGTCGTCTCTGTGGTAGAATGGGTAGTCTCAGTCAGCATTGCTGAGGTTAAGGTTGTTGACGTTGGTGCACCGGCTGAGAGCAACGTACACGCCCTGGTCTTCGCAGCTTTGACTTCTCCTTCTTCTTTAGCGGTTCTCCTACAGGTAGATGACGACGGTGGTTGATTGCGAAGCTATCTCGTGATGGATTCTTGGTTGGCCAATCCCTAGGGGCATCCTGCCAAAAACATTTTCAGAAGTGCTGCGGACGGGACGAGAGCGACGTACACGCCCTCCTCTTCGCAGCTTTGCCTTGTTCTCCTTCTTCGCCTTCAGCTGTTCTCCTACGGGAAGATGACGACGGTTGTTGAACGCGAAGCTATCTTGTGATGGATTCTTTGGTTGGCTAGACCCTAGGGGCATCCTGCCACAATCATCATCAGAGATGCTGCGGATGGGGCAGGGACGCGGGACATCCCCCAGAGCAAGAGACGCTAACATTCTCCTCTAAAATTTTCACTTGGTCGTTTTTGTTGACGTTCAGCTTCGCGTGCCTTCGTTGTATCAGTAGCTTCTTGACGTAGTACTTGATGAGTCAAAGACATAAAGCGCGTTCGTAGCACTTGCTCCTGTCTCGGTTTTGTAGCGCAGTGGAGATTCTGCTTCCGGCCGCGCTAGTGTGCGGACGCGAGATGGTTGGCTCCTCAGGAGCGGTGAATGCGGTCATGTGTCGCCGCGGAAACAGGTTTTTTAGCCAAGAATCCGGAGATTACCCCGTCAGTCTGCCAATGCTGCCAACAGGTCCGTGTGTTTTAAACACCGTTTTTCTTCATGAGGATGGGCGGGCAAGGCCTTATCGCGTCGAATATTTCAGGGACACTTTGGCTCGTTTGGAACTTCTCCTCGAGGTGCTTGCCTTCAGGGCGCATCAGCGAAATAAGTATAGGCCCTGACATCCACCGACGAAGGCAGCGTAAAGCGCATGCTCGCGGCCACTTACGTGAAGCTGAAGTAGCGCCGGTGCCTCATCATCGATACGGCGAACCCGGATGTGCGGATGAAACTGCACTACATTCTGTACAACGTGCCGGACGACGAGGTGCGAGTGGCGCTGCTTCCCTACGGCCGTGTCGGCGAACATCGGACGCGAGAGGTGGCGTGTCAACGGCATGAACGAGAAAGGTTCGACGACGCGGTCGGTGACCCTCACGCTCGACGACCTGCCGCACGAGCTCCGGGTTGCGCGCTGACAGGCGCTCGTGTTTCTTCCAGACAGGGCCCCGCAGTGCCTCCGCTGCTCGAAAAAGGGCCATAAGAGGCGCGACTGCAAGGTGCCGCGCTGCACTCTCTGCCGCCGCGTCGGTCACGAAGCGACGCAGTGCGTGCGGACGTACGCGCATGTCTCCGGACCTGTGAAAGACGCGGACGCACCCGAAATACCGTATGGACGAGGAGGAGACGGACGCGGCTGCGGCCGGTGGAGGTGGTGCGTCCACAACCGGGGACCCTTTGGCGGAAACAGGCGTTGTGGACGTAAATGCTGCTCCCGCGGAGCAGCAATCGACCTTCCAGAACGACCCATCTCCGGTGGCACCTGTGCTAGACGCGAAAAGTGATGCGTTTGTTTGGGCGGGTTAGACGAACACCGCCTTAACTTGTGATGTGCGTGACGCCGGCGACGGCGACGGATCCGCCAAGGAAGCGACCGTCAAGCGGCTGCGTAAGGACGACGACAAGCGTTAGGACTCTGGTGACTCCGGCAACGTCAAGGCAAGTGTGGGAGGGGTTATGCTGAGGCGTCCAAGCTTCAAGCCAAAGCCCAACACCACGCCTTATGACAGAGGACATGCAGAGGAGAAGAACCCGTAACTGAAACGTTTGCTGTTTTTTGGGGGGTAGGTCTTCAAATGATCGTTGCGGCACGGAAAACACTTTTTTCTTTTTTTGAGGGGTAGAAAAGGGGGCGGGGCTAGTGTCCCTGAAACGTGTGTGTAAGAGTGTGTTACTCGCCTTCATCTTCCATTCATATGCGTTGTAACACCTTTAATGTACGCGGCCTTTGCGAGCGTAAATGTCAGAGTCAGTTGTACAGAATCATCAAGGAGAGGGAGTGAGATGTCGTAGCCTTTAATTAGACGAAAGTAGAGACGGAGCAAAGCACGGAAAAGATGATGGGTGTGTATAGTTCTAGTTATGAAGTCTGTGTTATCCATGCGGTGGGATTATCGGCTGGTTTTATGATTTTATTACGTCGGAGCAGAGGCGTAGTAGTGAAAAACGTGACGCCCAGTTTAACTGGGCGCTCGGTTATTTGCGATTTAATTTAGAGTCAAAATATGGCGAATTGTTTGTATGCGCGCCTACAATTGTCGAAGAAAGAAAAGTGTATTTTAAAGCGTTTCGGGCGTGGCATGACACAGAACCGGCTGTTGTGTTATTGGGAGTTTTTTAATTGTGTGTCGGGAATAATTGGAGGTTTCGCAGAAGATTACGTCATTACAAGACATAAAAGTGCGAGCTCATGACACTCCGTATGAAGACACAATGGTAGCCGTCATTTATGACGTGGATGCGTCTATCCCCTAAAAGGACCTGCCAATACTAATCAAACCTGCACATGAAAGTACTGTCATCATAAAACGTTACCCCATTGGTACGTCCAAGTGCCTCCAGATAGTTTTCAAGGGCGACAGCCTTGCTGCCCATGTTAAGGTGGGTCATTTCAGTCAGCCTGTCCGACCCTATGTGCGAAAACCCCTCCAGTGCCACAAGTGCAATAACATTGGCCGTGTCGCTGCAGTCTGTGGGAGCGCTACTGTATGTCCAAAATGTGCTGGGCCGCACAAGGCTAGCGACTGCAGAGAAGGCACCCTTAGGTGTGCCAACTGTGAGGGACCTCATGATGCGTCATCGAAGAAGTGCCCACGCATGAAGTGGGAGGTCGCAATCTTGAAACAGATGGAGGCAACACTCTACGCACAAGGAGGCTGCTGCAACGGTACTACAGCGGCAGCGCCACCCATCTCGACGCCAGAGGCCTTCAAACTAGCCCGACCATTTTCCACCCAACGCCTCTATGCAAGCGGATCCTCCGCCAGTGCAACAAATACTTTCCACACCGCTACCACCGTGGCCGCCGCTTCCGCCGCCTCCGCCACCCCCGGCCTAGCAGGATTCGCCCAGCAAGCATCGGAACGAGTCACAACCCTCGTCGGTTGATGTGTGGCCCCCACTGCCACCGATTGTATCTCCGACTGAACCCAAACTCTAAGAGCAGAAGACAGTCATGCGATCTCCCGCCCCGGCTGCAGGCCCAGATCTACAAGTCGTAGCGGTCTTGAGGTCCCTCATGAATGCCATTCGCACGTTCCTAACATAAACAGTCCAACTGCGTCGAGTGCGCTACAAGTATTGGAGCTCCTGGAGCAAGTACTCGCAAGCCTCGTGTGAGCAAGTGCAAGGCCCAATGTACACCCTTCGATCAGTGCGGATGTCAAGGACGCTTCTATTTTTCAGTGGAACGCTAGAGGTCTGCTGCCACGCATTTTGGATTTCCGGCAATTTCTGTTTACGAAGTCGATCTTATCCTTGTGATCTTTGAGCCGAAACTGTATAAACCTATTAGGTTATCTGGTTAGGAACTTTTTTCAATCAGCCTCATTCCAGGAGCCCAGCAAGGTCGCGGTTTTCATAAGACGTGAGCTCACCTACGTGCACCATCCAGTGCAGCCTCACTGGGGTGACGAGTACGTCTGCCTGACCATCAGGAAACTCAGTCACTTTCACACATGTGGGTGCGTACATACACCCAACATCTTGTTTTGACCGCAAGAGGGTGGATGGCATACTAAGCACAACGACTGGTCCATGGGTCCTTACGGGGGATTTTAATGCCCACCACTTGCTTTGGCACAGCTCAGAAATTAGCAGCAAATGCCGGAGCCTGGTGCCCTTTGCCTCAGACCATGGCCTCTGCTTACTGAACAATAGCTTACTTTTCTTTGGCTGCGAGTAACCTTAAACTTTTGCTTTATCAAACATTAGTCTGACCCAAACTCGCGTACGCGTCATCAGTATAGGATCCACATACTAATTGCCTAGTTGACAGAATCGAGGCGATTGGAAATCGCTCTGCCCGTTTTATCATGTCAAACTTCCATCGCACGTCCAGTGTTACCTCGATGAAAGCCAATCTTCACTTACCCACTGTCTCACTGCGGCGTAAAGTATCTCGCCTTTGCCTGTTCCATAAGATTTTTCATTCTATCCCGTCTCTTAGCAACATTCTTTCACAGCCGCCATCGTACGTTTCCTAACGCAACGACCATCAGTTTAAAGTGACGTTCCTAGCGCCCGCACGAATTTGTACTTTGAATCATTCATCGCTAAAACTGCAAATAAGTGGAACAACCTTCCAGCCCCTATCGCTGCTATCACTGACGTCACTTTGTTTAAAAACTCCATCTCTAACCATTTCGCGTAAATTCGCCATTTCAGTTACGCTGTGGTTTCTCTTGTTAGCCTTTTTGTGTGTGTGTGCGCGTCATTCAAAGACGAAACCATGTTTAACAGTGTTGTTACAACCACCCTGCCTCTTTTTTACATCACGTAGTCTTTCCTGTTATGGTTTTCAGACTGCCATTGTGTGCATACAATTTTGATCTGGCGTATTCCTTGGTTCTTTGTACGATGTATACCCGCTCCTCTCTGTAATGCTTCCGCCTTGAGAGTAAATAAATAATAAATAAATAAATAAATAAATAAATAAATAAATGCATGTCCTACTTTTTTACGTGGCACCAACTAAGGCGGTTGCTTGGACCTAACGTTTGTGTCCCGATGCTTATCCGGCCGTACACAATGTTTTCCAGACATAAAAACCCATGGAAGCGACCATAATTCGACATATTTAAATATTCATGGTCTACAACGTCGCTTCGACCCCAACATTATTCTGGTGACAAATTGGTCACAATTCCAATCCAAGATGGAAGATTTTTGCGGGAGGGACGAGCCTGGATATCTGGAGCCTGCCACTGGAAGCACGCTAGTTGCTTGCAAAAGTTCCGTCTGGCTGTCTCCTAAAATCACAGATTTCGACATAGAGCTGGAACGACTTAGACCTTTTTGCCGGCGTGGGGAACGAAGATACAGACGTACGAAGTCTTTCGAAGATTTAGGAGATGCGAGAAGGACGCACAAGAAGATCCAACGCCGCATTATCCAATTGCAAGCACAGCGCTGGAAGTCCTTTTGTGAATCACTCGAGCGTCAGAAATATTTGTCTGGAATACGGAGAACTCTACGACGGCTAATGACCCCCGTAAAACAGCGGTCCCCATTCAAGGCTCTGGCTCTTCACCACAAACGAGGGGAGCTCGAAGTAGCAGAACACGTCTGCGTTCGGATCGCCAGTAGAACAGGCCCTGCTGCTTCATCAATTGTCACTGACTCTCCCGTTTCGCGGGATTCTCGGATGAACGTGCCGTTTTTGATGGCAGAGCTCTAGGCGGCATTGCCTCTCCGTACCCGATCGGCATCGCAAGGGCCGGATGGAGTCACTTATGCAGCTCTCTGTAACCTTGGCAAAGGCGCCCGGCACGCCCTTTTTTAAGTATTTCAGCGAACTATGGCGCGATGGCATAGTAACTGAAAAATGGAGGTCTAGCCACCTTGTTCCGCTCCAGACACCTGGAAAATCTCTGCTGGACCTAGCGGCATACCGACCCGTAGATCTTGCGAGTTGCAGTGGCAAGTTCATGGAGCGAGTTATCCTTCCACACCTGGAGTGGTTCCTGGAGCATAACAACGTCTACCCAAGAGTCAAGGCTGGCTTCCGTCGGGGGCGTTCTTCTATCGATTGCGTTATTGACCTGGTGACCTTTGTGCAGCAGCAGCGACGCATCAAGCGCATATTCGCTGCACTTTTTCTGGATGTAAAAGAAGCGTATGACAACGTGGTGCATGATGCCATTTTTAAAGCACTGGAGGCGGTGGGGCACGGCGGCTGCGTCTACCAGCGGGTGCAAAGTTACCTCTCGGGGAGGTCATTCTTTGTAATGACTCAAGATGGCCCAACGTCAATACACTATACCGAACGCGGTGTCCCCCAGGGAGGCGTCTTGAATCCCACGTTGTTCAACCTGCACTCATCGGCCGTGCAAACTCCCTCCCAAAAACGGTTCATCTGTCCATTTACGGGGACCATATTTGCATCTAGGCAGATAAAGTGATTCGACGGCACGTGCGGGCGCGCCTGCAAACGGCTGCAGATTTGACCAACACATATCTGCACAAGCAAGGGTTAGAAGGGTCTTCCAGCAAATGCGCAGTGCTTAAGTTTTCAAGGAAGCCTATGTACGCATACCCTTTGACAGTTAACGGCGAAAGCGTATCTCATGTGAAGCAACACAAGTTTTTCAGCGTGGTCATCGACAGAGACCTTCCTTGGAACCCCGCGTTCGTTTTTTGAAGAAGAGGCTGTCTGCAGTGCCCCACATTATCCAGTTCATCAGCAGCAAGACGTGGGGAGCACCTATGAAGTCAATGTTTCAGTTGTACAAGAAACTATTCTTGGGCTGCCGACGGTACAGCCTGCCTGTACTTCCAGGTACGTGCCGTACCAATATTCAGGAATTGCAAGGCATACAAGCACAGGCCCTCCAAACTTGCCTTGGGCTACCACGGTGCCCGTAGACAGCTGCAACCTTTGCTGTGGCTCGTCATCCACCCCTTACCCACTTACGTGACAATTGAAACACTCAGAGCGCATATTAGGCACCTAACCAGGCTGCCGGATGATCACCTTGTTAGTCTGCCATCTAAACGCCCCCATGCGTCTTTAGCAAAGGTCGTAGCTTCTAACATCTCCAGCATTCCGTCCAACTATACGCCTGCGATGAGGCCGCCACTACCACTTTGGTGTACGATGCAGCCTCGAGCATGCCTCACTATCCCAGGCTTAACAAAGAAGCAATATTTCGAACGCTGCACTACAGCAGCTAAGTCTCATTTATTTACGGGAGAGATACTGTGACCACACCCAAATTTACACCGATGGCTCTATTACAACATCTTGTTCTACTGGCGCCGTTGTTATACCACGAATGTCCATGTCCACAGAATTCAAAATAGCCCATCTTACCACTTGCACGGCTGCAGAATTTACTGCCATCCGCTGTGCCCTTCACACCGTTGAACAAACTTTATGCCGAAGATGGGCGATCTTCTGCGACTCAATGCCAGCGCTTCAATCGCTCCAGTCAGTCCTGTGCCGTAGACCTCATTAGCAGCTGCTGGCGAGATAATAATAGTGTACGACCGTGCCACCCAAGCGGGCCGTGATATTGCCTTTCACTGGCTTCTCACTCATTGCGGCATTGTCGGAAAGAAAAGTGCGGACGCTGCTACCCGCTTGGCACACCAAAAAATGGAGACCATATTCATTAAGTTATCCTGGACGGACGTCGCTAGGACTCTCCGCAAGCTTGCTCGGGAGGCCACGCTATACAAATAGACCACCCAAGACTTCACGAGCGCTTGTATTTATGCCCTGGGCCCCCATCTTCATCGCCCCCTTCCATTAGGCCTGCCGCAAACTGATGCAACCATTCTTTGTCGTCTCTGGCTTGGAGTCGCGTTCACAAATGCTTACTCCTATTTGATCAGAATGGCAGCCAGTGAGGCGAAAGAAACCTGTGACACACCAGAGACCATACGACATGTGTTTTGCGATTGTCCACGGTTTTGATCGGAACAAAGCCAACTCTCTCCGGCTCTACAAAAGTTACACTCTCGGCGCCCGATTTCTGAGGAGACAATCCTGGGCCACTGGCCTTCTCCGTCGTCTGCGGACAACGCGACAAAAGCGCTTCCGCGTTTTCTAAAAACGACGAATAGCACAAAAGACTAGCGCAAAATTTTACCCGCTATGAACTCACTGAACTTGTTTGTTTATAGTGTCCTACTGCTAGGCGCACCACTTGCGCTATGTCTGTTCCTTTCCCCTTCTTTTTTTATTTTCCTCTTTTTCCTCATTGTTTCCCTTTCCCCCGTGGAGGATAGCATACTAGGCCGTAGCCTCATTAACTTTCCTGCCTTTCCTTCACCTTATCTCTCTTTCTTAATTGTGCGTGCTCGGCTCGCGATAAATCAAGGGACACTCCTTATCGCGACGGAAGCACGATTGCATTGAATGGTGTCACGGCAGATTTTGGTTTGGAAGATGTGGGACTCATGTTGGAATACAAGACGCATATCCAGTTCACCCACTTTCAAAGAACGAGTCACGCAAAACTAGACCGAGCTTATGTTTCGTTAGAACTTGTGGCAGAGTGCCCTGCGTATTGTTACACCTGTGTGTTCAGCGACCATTGCCTAGTGTCGTTCTTGATTGGAAAGCGCAAAGATAAAAAGACGTTCAACTGGGATTTATCCAAAATGAACCTCTTATATTGAAGGATGAAGAATTTGTAAAAGAAGTAACGAAAAAGATTACGAACATTGAACAGGATACATGTGACTGTGCCTCTAGGTGGGAGAACTTTAAAGTAGATATTAAGATGACAGCTCTGGAAAGGTCACCTGCCTTAAAATATCATAAACAAAAAAAGGAAGTCCTGCTTAGAGGAAACCTGGATACTCTTTCTGCACTAGAGTGCAAGTCGCCTGCACTGTTCAAGGACGACATTAAAACATTGAAACATCAGTTAAAAGCTATTAAACAGGAGAAATGTTATGGTGCGATAAAGCGAGCCCGTGCAGAAAAGGTCATGTTAGGGGAAGCCCCTACAAAGAGAGCACTTAGCTCGGAAAAGAGATACGCGACCCGCAACTCTATTGCGGAAATAGAGTATAAAGGGCGGGTTCTTGATGAACAACAAGCAATTAGCTATGCTTTTTGTGATTTTTATGATGGTTTGTTTTCTTGCCAACCTGCAAACTTAGAAGAGTTTGAGGACAGTTTTTTAAGATTATTGTCAACAGTATATAAAGAGGTAAAAGAAATTTTACAAATGCCACTTACAGTTGAACCGGCTAAGAAAGCTATCGATGAATTAAGTCCGGGAAAGTCTCCAGGCAATGATGGGTTGTGCTCGGCGTTCTACAAAGCTGTCCGCAATGACCTCTACTCAGAAGCCTACTCACTGCAAAGACTGCCCCCCTCGTTCTCACAATCGCACACTGTTCTTATACCCAAAACAGATGAAAATGAAGAGCTCAGAAAAGTAACTGTGTATAGGCCGGTATCTTTGACGAATGTAGATTGTAAAATATAACGAGTCTTAGCAAGTAGGTTACAGAGTGTGATAATAGACATAGTAGGCGAACACCAAACATGTGGAATAAAAGGAAGGTCTATAACTACATAGCACGGAGCATTCTCGAGTGTTGTGACATCATAAAAGAGGTTGTAGCCATGCTGCAAATAGACAATGAGAAGGCCTTTGGTAAGGTCTCTCATGAGCTACTCTATACTATTTTGGAAAAAGTAAACCTAGGGAAAGTAATAACGTAGGGCGTAAGACTGGCGTAGAAGGAGTGTTCAACAAGGCCGGTAATAAATAAGTCACTGAACCGCCCAATATATGTCGGGCGTTCAGTACGGCAAGGATGCCCGCTGTCCCTTTTACTCTTTTGTTTGTACATCGAGTCGTTTTGCGCTAGCAAAATTAACAGCAATAGCATTCATGGTTTCTAGGTGCAGGCATGCGAGGTACGTGTATTGGCGCACACGGACGAATTCGCCTTATTTTGTCGTGACAGAAAAAGCTTTAGTACTGCAGTTGCGTTGCTTCTACGTTTTGGGAATATACTGGGAGCTCTGTTAATTAGAGCAAGTGCTTCGGATTCTGGCACGGCAATTGGGACGTAGCCCCTAGTGTCTTTGAAGGTATGAACTGGCAGGCTGTGCCGGTCAAATACTTAGGCGTTCCACCTGAAAACTACAGAGATAGCGACCCGTACTGGCGAAGCCAGACTACTGCGATGCCTGATAAACGGGATAAGTGAGAAGGGAAGGGGCGTGCGCGGTCGATGTTTGCGCGCGCAACGGTGTGCAACGTATTTTTGTTCACGAAACTTTGGTACGTTTGGCAAATGATCCACTGTTCTCGCGCGAATGTTCAGCGGCTGCATCCCGTATGTGCTGTTTTGGTTCGGGGCTCGTTCTGGGAAACAACAAGTCGGACGAATCTTTTTCGAAGAGTACGCGAAGGCAGTTTATTGCTCTCGCAGCTTTTTTGAGACGTGTGGTGAATGGTTTTTATTTCTTGCGCGAGGTAAAGGACCCCTTTCTACGGACTGTTCTTCAAGCAAGGTTAGGCAGACTATTGTCCCAATTAGTTGTTACTTCTTGTCAAAGCTACAATGGAGCAGTACACGGGTTTTTAAAAGAAGTTGTACAAGCAACACAATTTCTTTGTGTACGGTTCTCTATGGAGTACTTGAGTGCCATGTCGAAGAAAAAGTTGTATAAAAGCCTTGCTGAAATCTTTTTTTCCGTTTCCTTTATACCAGTCCATGTTTCTGGTGGCGGCCGGGCCGAACGTTTTGAAACGTGTAAAAGCTATGGCCATTCCCCCGGGTGTTAAAACATTTTTCTTTAAACTGCACTGTGGAGTGTTACTAGTTAAAACATGAATGTTGGAAAACGTTCGGTTTGTGCCATGGGGTGTGTACTGTTCTTTGTGTAAAAAGCCTGAGACGGTGGAACATGTTTTTTGGATCGCTGGCATGGGGTGTTTTTGTGGGACGTTCTTCAGCGAACATTGAAAAGGAGTTTTTGTTGAGCCCTTACAGCATTCGGTTTTTAGCGGTGCACAACGATAATGGAGTGCCCTATGACCTTGTGATGTTGCTGGTCGCCCATTGAATATGGAGGTCTCGAATGGCGTTTCCGCACTGTGACGTAGACGGAAAGACAGCATGGCATTATTTCAGTGAGAGTGACCAACGTATTGGAGAAATGTGGAAAATTCAACAATGTACTCCTTAATGGTTTCATGAATTTGAAAACGGATTGTCTATGCCCCGTTTTTAATCATGTTGCGCTGGCTTAAGTGGAGTCAGCGGTTTTATTTTATCTACCACTGTGTATAGCTGATGTCTAAAACCGGCAATAAAGAAAAAAAATTGTAGCGCAGTGGGATTAGCGCGGCGTACCTCCCTTTGCGGCCAGAGAGTCGTGTGGTCGAAACCGGGCGCCGAAACATTTTCTTTTTATAGTGTAGGGGGAGAGGTGCGGACAACGGACGGCCGCCGGACATAGTCCTGAGCAAGATATGTATGTCAACACGACGAAATAAAAACGCCGAGCCACAGAACACATACATTATGAACACGTCAGCAGCTGACGGGCCAGCGGCAGCTACGGCTGGCCGAACGCTCAGAGATCCCGGGAGCACTGACTGCTCGCACCACGAGGCTAGCGGAGTGAGCCCCAGAGTGGTGCTTCGTCGTCTTCGCTGCGTTGGTGCTGCTACAGGAGGCCCCCCTCTAGTGGGGGGCCTCCTGTGGGGTAAGCCGGAAAGATACTTTTGGAGGTCGTCGTGTGGGTTTTGTTGTCTGTTGCGACTGGGGTGGGTGGGGAAGGTGATCCGCACTTAGTATTGTAGATTCGTCTTGTTGCGTAGAGAGCGGCTCTTCAATATACCTGGTTTGAGGCGATCAACAGAAATAGTGTCGTGTCTGCCATCCAAATCCACCGTGAAATGCTTATCAGCACGGTGGATGACGCGGTAGGGTTCATAATACGGGCGCTGAAGTGGTTTGCGCATGGCGTCACGGCGGACAAAAACGTAGGGGGACGTTGTCAGCTCGCTGGGAACATGGGCATCCGCACGCTGTTGACAGCGTGGTACAGGCGCACGAATTCAGCGCAACGAAACTTGTAGTTTGGTCACGTAGTCGTTGGGATCAGGGCACGGTGATGATTCGGAATCAGGGAAAAACTCACCAGGCAGGCGGAGCGACGCACCAAAGATCATCTCTGCGGGCGTGCAGTGTAGATCCTGCTTCAAAGTATCCCGAAGACTCAGCAGAACCAACGGAAGCGAGGTGGACCAATCGGTAGCGTCTGGCTGTGCCTTGAGTGCAGTCTTGAGGGAGCGATGAAAACACTCAACAAGTGCATTGGCAATGGGGTGGTATGCTGTGGTTTCAATGCGGGAAGCACCAAGAAGGGTCAGAAGGTTCTTCAAGAGTGCCGACTCAAACTGGCGACCTCGGTCGGTGGTGATAGTTGATGGGACACCATATTGGTAATCCAAGCTGGCAACGAAGGCGTTGGCGATGGTTTCACTACGGATGTCGGGAAGAGGGAATGCCTCGGGCCAACGCATGAACCGATCCACGCAACCGCATAGCGATGACAATGGTGCTATTGCGGATGCTGCTACAGATGCTTTGCATCTAAAAAAAACCATTCAGTTGGTTCACTCGAAACAAACGAAAATGACCTGCACCGAGTGGACCGGACGGCTTGCCCCTGAAATCCCTCGTGTGCCTTAGTGTTCAAAACTTGCCGACAAACAAACAAACTACAGATTTTACCTCAACACCTATTTCTCTGACCTCCAAATTTAAAAATCCCCAAAGACCTCCGCCTCAAAGCTATTTTTCCCGTGGAGTTCTCCCCCCTCAGCCAGAATCTAAATAGCAAGACGTGCAGCGCTTTAATTCCACATTTGTCAGAGAGCACTGTGAAAAACAACTTAGTGTTTTCAATTAGCAGATTGAAATCATTACACTTACTGAGCAAGAGAAAATCGATCTTGCTGCCTTTAGGGACCGTAAGGAACACGAGCTGTGCAAGAAACAAAAAAATAAATTTCAACGTGACCAGCTCCTTTTGGCTAATGCACGTTGTACCCTTGAACCTCACGTTCTCATTATTCCTGAAGGCGGGGCATCAAATCATCTGACGTCCCCCGCAGACACATCAGAATCTCCTACGGTGGAATTTTTCCCTCCCGCTAATAATCAAAATGTAGAATTTAGCTCCCACAGTACGAGTAAAAGCAACATGACACCTGTTCCCGAGCAGAATGTTATTTCCGCCTCCTCCATCACGTGTAACAGCAACGTTATAGATATTTCAGAAACATCATCTTCAACTGAATAAAGTATCCTAGAACGAGGCCTCACTTTCTGCCCTACCAACCACCACATGAATGAATACTTGTTTACACAATTATCCTACAGAATGTTCCTGCAGAATAAGACTGAAACAATTTTTTTCCAACAAGCAAGACAATGGTGAAATCAATGACCAATCACTGCGCGCACCAACCACTTGGACGCCAGATGCCGAGGAATCTCCAGAACTCGATATGTATATAAAATCACTATAAAAAATAATAATGACAACGAAGAAATCAAATAAATCAAAATTTAGACCTCCTCAGAAGAAGTCACTTTAAATAACCTAGCAGCCAGAACGGACATAATCATTCTAACCTGCAGACAAAGGAGGCACAGTTGTAATCTTAACAATATAAAAATATAAACTGAAGGCGTACTGGCTACTTAACAGCCATGCCCACTATCAGCCTTTACATCATGATCGCAGCAACGAATAAAGTCAAAAGATCCTTCGCAACCTCACAAATCTGCTGGCCAGAGAATTATTCACCACAACAGTACTAAACTTAATAAGACTGACGAACAAGCAAGGAGGACCCCTCTACCTCCTCCCCAAAGTGCACAAAGTCACCACAGAAGCATTGGTCTTAGGTGACATCCCGGGCAGACCCATAGTTTCCTTAAACACCCCTACGGAAGCATTGTATGTGTTTCTGAATCACCATTTGTCCGACATTCCGACTTCTCTTCCTTCCGACTTCTAGTCCTTCTACCCCGCACTTCCTCCCAATAAACGAAGGTGAGCAAATAATAATGACGTCCTTCTGTTCACGCTCGACGTCTCCGTCCTCTATACGAACATTCTAATTACCAAAGGAATAGAAACTACATCAAAAGCCTTAGCAGAGAACCGGCACCAACATGCGTTTGAAGTGTACATTACTTAGTTCTAACTCTCAACTATGTCGACTTCTACTCATCTTACAACTTGCAAGATTTTTGAACCAGCATGGGGACTCCTTTCGCACCCACCTACGCCAACATTTTTATGGGACAACTTGAAGCTTCCCTCTTAGCGTCTTTCCCCAAAAACCGGAGGTTTACTTTCGATACATTGATGACATCTTCAAAACTCGGGAGCGCGGCCGCATCGCCCTAAAAAGTTTCATTTCGTATCTTTATTCTTCGCATCCGACCATTAAGTTCTTACGTCAGTACTAGGATAAAGAAATGAACTTCCTAGACACAACGGTTTTTCTTGACAATGGTAAACTGAAAATCATGCTTTATAGGAAACGAACGGACAGGCAACAGTACATAGACTACACCAGTCATCACACCCTGCATTGCAAACAAGGTATCTTTGTAGAACAGGCTACTAGAATAAAACGAGTATGCAGTATAAAGCAGACTATGTAAAACACCTTAATAAACTAACGTCCACCCTGGAAAGCAGGAATCACCCGTCCAGCTCGCTGGATATGGCTTATGAAAGAGCATCCCAAGCTAGAAAGGGACCACGTGCTCCAGCCACAACGTCGAAACGAAAGCGCCCGACCATCAGCCTTAATAACCAAATTCTCAAACGCGCTTCCTAATGTAAACAACATACTGCGGAAATACTACCCTATTCTAGCCAGTAATGACCGACATAAAAAGACGTTCTCGGAAGCGGCAAGAGTTACCTACAGAAGAAATAAGAACCTAAAAGACATTTTAGTGCAATCCAAAACAGGCACTTAACAGGTAGCAGTCATCAGCCCTTGCCTCCGTCCTAGATGCAACACCTGCAAACACATGCAGATGGATTGAATTATCAATAGCACTGCCAGCCAATACGTTCAGAAGAGTAATTCAAGCTTCACGTGCAACCCTTCAAACACTGTGTATATGCTACAATCGTCATTCTGTCAAAAGCAGTACACTGGAGAAACGAGTCAACCTGTGAACCTCCGCCTGAACGGACATCGGGCCGACACTCATAACAGTTCCTCCATAGCAGTCGCCCAACACTTCAACCAGCAAAACAACAATTTCGACACTCATGCTTATATTATGCAGCCAGAGTTTAGGCCTCCAAGGGACTAGAAATAGAGAGAATTGTACTTAATCCATAAATTCAATTGCATGGAGCCCACTGCAATCAATGCTTCGAAAGGCAGCATAGAAACCTTACGGTATCTGAATGGAACAGAAAAATAATGCTCTTAGATAAGTGGGTATCTTCATTCGCAACAACCCTGCCTGCCCATCCCCAAAGCTGCTACTTGAATGCAAATTCTTTCTTCTTTTTTTTTCTGTCTTGCTTCTAGTCGAGCTCGACATCCCACGAGCACTCGCCTCCCTCGACCTTCGGCATTTCGTCTGACTACCTGCTTTACACACACACGCAAAAAGAAAAAAGTAAAAAAAGAAACTAAGTCCTTGAATCTACCTGCAAAGCCCCTTCATGCATTGTACCTGCGCATAGCCCTTCTTTTCTTCTACAAACACTGGCCTCTTCACCCCGGCTTCTTCGGACCTTACGGGCGGTTGTACTTTACGACTCTCTTACACACAGTTCAGTAACCTTGAAATTGCACCGCGAAGACGTTCCTTTCGCCCCAAACTACCCGGAAGCCTCCTTGCAGGTCGCCCGCCACCACCGCAGCCCAGCTTAAGCCATTACCTCCCTGTTTCCCCTGACCTTCTCTTAGTTCTCCCTGTTTCTCTCTTGCGGGGTCCTCCTGTCTCAGCAACCACACTTTCATTTCTCTCTCATTATTTCGCTGCTTTCAATAGACCGTTTACCCACCCTGCTGTCCTCCCTCCAGCAACCCTCTTACCAATCACCCCCTCCTCTCCAACTCCGTCTTTATCTATAAAAGTGTACCAAAGATGAACTCTGATGCCTTGAAAAACATTATTCCCTTTTTCGAAACGTTTCAGAGGCCTGATGCCAATACCGTATCCAAAGTAATATTTCGACCAGGTTACCATCTTCAAAGCCCCCTCTTTCCCTATTATATATATATATATATAGATATATATATATTTAATATATATTATATATATATATATATATATATATATATATATACATATATATATATATACATATATATATATAAATATATGTATTGTAAGATGGGTTTATTTGCGAAGGCAAGGCAGCAGGACGCTCAGCGAAGGCAGTCCGAAGCAAGCGGGGCTGTCGGCTGGCTGTCACGCGCTCTTCTCGCGGTCCAGGCTGATGATGATCCCTGTCCGGTTCACTGGTTCTTCATCTTCCTTGAAGCTGTATTACCATGGCCAATCTCCTTGAAAGGGTAGGAGATACTTGTACCTCTTCCGCACTACAATATATATAATATATATATATATATATATATATATATATATATACATATATATACTTTAGACAATGGTAGACGCACGATTAAAAACAAAAACATTGGTTTACTGACGTTTCGACTACGGGACCAGTCTTCATCTTGAGTAACATACAACGTTGGAGCACGCACGCTTATATAGGTGCAGAGGGGGTGCTGCAGTGTACCCTTTTTTTAACAACATTTGCAGGTTTGGAGCGAGGGAACAGAGAAGGGAGGGCAATATACATGTGGCACTATACATGATGACAAACTCTTTTCTAAAAAGCCCAGCAATATTCAACTTCTTCCATTAAAAAAAACAGGGTAGGGAGCTGTTCAAATACACTTTTCATACGAATTGCACGAATAAATGGATGGTGCAGGGAACGTCTCGACACACTAAATGCAAAGAACACGAACAACAAATAAATACAGAACAGAAGCCGCCGGTGCCGCATCCATTCCTGAAAACACCAATCATATATATATGTATGTAATATATATATATATATATATATATATATATATATATATATATATATATATATATATATATATACAAACATAAGACAGTTTTAAAAGGGCGGATGGTCAGCAGAGGACAAATTCGGTGCCTGCCCAAGTCTCCATTGGGTAGTACGGTTGCAGTTACAAAGCAATCAACCTTTGGACGACGCGAGAAGGCATTGGTCGCCGACTGCACAACCGAGCGATGCGTCTGGGCATACAGCTCGCGTAACAGATTGGGCAGTTGTCGGGTGGGCATTAGGGGTTTAGCAGTTGAGGTGGCATCCTAGCGTAATGCGTCGCCCGCTGGTCTCTCACATACTGGTACGCTCGGAAAGCAGCCGGTGCAGTTGCCAGACCAAAGAAGAGTAACTTAAGGGGAGCGCTCCAGGAATGGTGGGGGGCGCCGCCATTGTCAAAGGTGGGGCGATGGGCGCCGCCACCGTTGCTTCGAGGAGCGCTGTCACTTGTTCGAACGGGGTAGCCCCTGGTGGTGTGATGGGCGCTACCACGGGGCTGGTACAAGTGTAGTTTGGCGCACTGCAGGAAGCGCCTCGACGACTTGCTCTCGGAGTATGCCGAGGCGTACAATCAAAGGCAGCGAAGACGAAGGCACATGCACAAGAGCACTGGGAAGCAGAGCCAGCTCTCAAGCTATGACTGAGCGCACAAACTCCTCGATATCGGCAGAAGAGAATAAAGGTAATGAGGCATCGTGAGCGATGAAAGACATCCCCGTGAGCAGTCTTCATTGGGCAACAAGCGCTGGCGAGTAACCACAACTGCTGGCGCAGTTTATTTCGGCTCGGCGCAGTTTATTTCGGCTCATTTCGGCTTATTTCGTATTTCGTACAGAGTCTGTGGGTTCTTGTTTAGCAGCTTCAGAAAGGCGAACTCTTCTATCCCTTTAAAACATGTCTGATCTTGTCGCGATCCGGCTTCGCAGGGTCCACTTGTTTGCAAAGGCCTACAATGTCATCCATGTAACTCACGAAACTTTCATTGTCGTGTTGGGCTCGCACGTTCAGGCGTTATTCGGCGCGAAGCTTGCGTACCACGGTGCGTCCAAACGCTGCCAGGAACCTCGCCTTCAGGGTGACCAAGTCTGCATCTCGGGATCATTGGTATCAAGTCAAAACTCAGCTAATTTGTTGAGGGAGAAAAAGACGCTATTGTGTTTGGCAACGTCATCCCAGCGGTTGTGGGTGCTCACCCTTTCGTACGTTGAGAGCTAATCTTCCGCATCCATGTTGTCGCTGCCAGTGAAACTGCCGCAGTGACCCGGAGCAGACAACGGGCGCAGGCTGTGGCGATGTCATTTCGTGCTCGATCTCTCAGGAGACGGTATGGAGCATTCGCTTGCTTCGTAGTTCGAGGCCGGGGACCGTGCAAACAGTACGACCTACTAATATATATTGGAGTTTATTTGCAGGCGTCCAGAGCGTGGTAGCAGGGGCTGGTGGTACCAGAGGCCAACCTAGCTCAGGAGTCCTCGCGCAGGTCCCGCAGCAAGAGCGTTGCCGACGGCGCTGCTCCGATTAGAGAGCCTTGCAAATAGACCTAGTACGGGATGGACGCTTTATGAAATCAGCCGCGGTCTTGTTCAGCGCACACCTCTTTGGCCACACTGGTTCCACTATCTCTGTTACAATATATAGCTAATCAGAATAGGTAATAAGGGATCGTTAAAATAAGACAGAAATAAGGATTGGCAGTCAAGAAAACCTCGGAAAGCAAAGGTGAGGATATGGTACGTCATTGAAACAGATAAAGAATTTGGAAAGAAAGAAAGCGGAGAAAAAATGCCCGCCAGGTGGGATCCGAATCAACGAAATCTATAACACCGGTCTGGTGCATTTTTTCTCCACTTATTTTCTTTCCAAATTCTTTATCTGTTTCAATGACGTACCATGTCCGCCCCTTTGCTTTTGGAGCTTTTCTTGACTGCCAATCCTTATTTCTGTCTTACAATATAATATAATATATGATATATATATATATATAAGATATATATATATATATATATATATATATATATATATATATATATATATATATATATATATATATATATAATATATATATATATATTGAACTCTACATATATATATATTGAGCTCTACACTGAAGACTATGAATGCCGCCAATCCCACCACAGCACGAACCAGATGCGCGTGTTCTGGCGCATGGAAGTGAAAGAAGGCGAAACTCGTTTTGTGTGTGTCCCGCTCGATACTAGCTTCGCCATTAGGCTCTGTGATTTAAGCCTAATTTCTAGCATTAAACGAATTGCTTACGACTAGCGAACCCCTACATAACGCTACAATATATATACACACACACACATTAATATATATATATATATATATATATATATATATATATATATATCGAAAACTGTTCATAGAAAAGAACCGGACATGAAAAATGTAATTGTGGGCACACGGTGCGACCCAGTACTGTGGCAGTGCGCGCCTGGGCTTCGGGGAATCGGAAGTGTGAAGACGGGCTCAAATCCCGCTAAAGGTGTGGTATGCGGGGGGTGCGGTGTCTTTCTTGGGAGCCGGCGCCGCGCTCTAGGACCCTGGTACCACATTTGGTACCCCGAACAAGGGGCCGGCCGTTGGTTATCTCTAAGGACATTGAAGTTTTCTCCCACTTTGTTCTAGAGCGGGCTCTGTTTCGCGTCGGTGATGTCTGGAGTATTCCGGGGTAATTCTCTGGAGATTTGTGCTTAACTTTTCTCATAAACAGTGGCACTTTCTTTGATAACGCGGTGGCGGTAACGCTGTGTGCTTTTTTCGCTTCGTGGTGAGCGGGATTCCCTCATTGAGCTTAGGCCTAGCCGGGGCGCAGCCACGCCTCCTGCTCGACGGAGCCTCTCGGCCAGGTCCTCCGGATGCCAGCATTTGATCGGATGCTTTGGGAGTCGTCGCTGAGCCCGATCGCACACCTCTGCGATAATTGTGTGAATCGCTTAAAGAATTTGCAGGTAGGGCCCGCTGTTTCCCCGAACGCGCGTACCACTATCCCCGCCGTGACGCAGCGCGCACCGTCAGTTCCGCCCGAGTCTCGCTGAACCCCATGGCACGGGCTATGACAGCTACAAATTCGTGGCGGGCTTCCTGTGCGACCTCAATGCTTGCAAGATGGCGTCGGATGCTTCGGAAGAGTTCACTTTGATAAGTGTCCAGCCGTTTGTTATAGAGGCCTCAGCTAGTCGTCGTTTGCGCCTCCAGGCCGTGTTTGCGTCCTGGGCCGAGTTCCAGGGACGCTTCCGGGTGGAGTTCTTGCCACACCACAACGAGTACCGCATCCTCCGTGAGTTGGAGGCTCGCGCACAAAAAATCCGCGTGAGGGCTTGCTAGAATGAAATCTAACTATTCAGTCACTTTATAAAACAGCTATCTCGGCTGCGTCAGACGCGAAAATGGCGAATCAGGTCTGGCGGCGTTGCCGCCCGCCCTTCCGACCTTTCCTGTACGGTCGTGATGGCTACAGTTTGGAGGAGATGACACGATCAGCTTTACCAATTGAGGATGCTCTGATATCGGAACTGAGTTATGTACCATCTCTGCCAGTAGGGGTTGCAATTTAGGACGCTTGCGCATGGACACCTAGGTGACTTCGCCACAACAAATCCCACGGCCCCTTGCGGGCGCGGCGGGCTTGAATTTATCGCGCTTCCGCGGTCTTTCTAACCTTGGCGACATGCAGTAGGAGCCCAGATGACGAGTAGGGGGTGAAGCCCACGGCGTCTACAGCCAGGGTTTCTGCGTAGGGAAAACAGGCTCTCTTTACTTGCAGGCTCACCGCTCCCCGACCGGGGTCCCTCTTTTTGGGGTTGGCAACAAAATTTTCGGAATTTCAGATGGTCTTCTCGTCCGGTTGTCGAAACGGGAGGTTCGTATGGCTACGTACCCGATGGACATTAGGCTGGAGGCTATTAGCGATGTGGACAGCCTGGACACTTCCTTTGTGAGTGTCCTGAGGTAATGGCTCGTCGTCCAATTATCAATATCAATAGCCATCAGGGAAACGAGTGCGGCCCGCGATGCTAATAGCCACCAAAGCATCGCTAAGGGCTCAGGAAAAGACGAATGGCGAAAACTTGTGTTTTTTACCCTCTGCTTGTCGTGTTCAAGTGTAGCAGAGCCCATAGCGCCGCATGTTTCTTTGTAGTGGCTTCGAACGGACGTTTGACGCATTGATTGACACTGGGGGCAGTTTTCCGCTAGTCGGCGATACATTATTTGAACTTGTGAACATATTCGACAGACCTCTGCCTGGTTGGGTTTCAAACTTGAAGAAAGAAATGCACCAACGAAGGGCGTGTATTCAAAGCGGTCCCTTTGAATAAACGCTTTGAATAAACGTCTTTTATTGGTCTATTTGCCACTTCAAATTCTTTGAACTTTGCGAGCACGTGGTGTCAAGTAGCGCGAATGCAGCCCCCGCGCGCAAGTGGCCGATGGTACTATTTTGCACGGGCGTGGTCCTGTGCGCTTACGCACTTCTTAGACAAAAGGTGTCAGCAGCGCTTTACGTACTGCCTGGGCTTGGCTGTGCCGATAAGTTTGGGCAGATATTTCATTATTCGTGAGGGCCTATTGCTTGACTTGGCCGGCGGTGGTAACAAATTGGGAAATGACGCAGAATGTATACCATTTGTGGTGTTAACGCATATCTGTAGCCTGCGAAGGTCAGCCGTAGTAGCTTGAATATCGCTGTTGCCTGAGAGAATCAGGCAGTTGCTTCAGGAGTGTCCCTGCAGTGACTAGGGCCTTGAGTATCTCGCTATGTGCTGGAGCCGTTGGCTGAAATGTTCACGGAGGCCCCTGGGCGGACAACCTTTCTCCAAAATCGCATTAGCATGGGGGATGTGCTTTCTTGGAGCTGGAATCCACGGCCGCCTCAGCATAAAAAAAAGGAGAAACTCGAAGTCGCAATCCACGAGATGCTGAACACAGAAGTTTTGCGGCCGTCGCAGAGCACTCACGCGTTCCCGGTTGTGTTGGCGCAAAGGAAAGACGGCAGTGTGTGTCTGAGTTGATTACCAGCGTATCATCGACGGAACTGTGAGAGACGCCTATCATTTTCCTGTCGTAAAATCTCTGGTTTCCTGGCTTGGTGGTGCAGGCGTGCTTATCACTCTAAATTGCTCAAGCGGCTCTTTGCAAATGGAAACGCACGCGGATGGTATTCCTAAACCAGCCTTTACGTGCTACAGAGGTCTTTTCGAGTTCATGCGGATGCCGTTCGAGCCAAGAAACTCCCCAAGTTCGTTTCAAAAATTGATGGACATCGTTCTTGACGATACACTTTTTGAGTAGGCGATGGCCTAATTGGGTGAGGTGAGTTGTCGTTGCGGGTACCCTTGAGGAGCATCTCGTCCATCTCAGAGACGTTATTGACATCATAAAACACGCCGGTCTTCCCATCAATCCTGAAAGCTTCAACTTGCGAGAAGCAAGGTTGACTTGCTCAGCTTTGTCGCAGACAATGGAAAGCTTCGTCCTAACGATGCAAACTTAAGGGAATCACAGGCTCTCCGTAACCGCGTGACGTTCAGAGGTTGTAGCGCTTCTTGGGCATGAGTCAGGATGTGCTGAGGTACGCCACAGCTGTCACGTGTGTCAGACAGCGAACCCAGAGGTGGTTGCCAACCTGGGGCGATGGAGTCTGTCGAGAGTAAGAGCCCCTGACAGCTCGTTTCTGGCGATATCATGGTCCCTTACCCACGCAGCCTACATGGTAATTGTTATTTTTTTTGTAACGAAAGATCATTTCACAAAGTGAGTAGAGCTGTTCCAGTTACTTTGCGTAAATATCCAGATTGTAAACAGATAGCTTAGTACAGTGTTTCCTTTCCAGACCTCCTCATCACGAATAACGCTAGGTATTTCACGAGCAAATTGTTTGAGGATAACTGTCTAGCCTTAAGCATGAAATACAAGCGCACGTCAACGTACCACCCTCAGGCAAACATCACTGAGCGCATGAATCGCAACCTCAAGGCAATGTTGACTGCCCCATAAGGACCGACAATAGGAATGGGACGCTAAGACGCCCGAGATCGCGTTCACCACTCATACAACAGTGAATCGTTCAAGTGGGTTCACGCCAGACTTTTTGACTTACAGTCGGGAAATGCCTTTTCTTCTGGACAGGAGACATCTTCCGCTTACGGAAGGTGGTTCTGGTCGGTCACCCCATGATGTGGCCCTCCGCAAGCACCTCCGTGGCGCGATAGCGATAGAGGCCGCGCTGGAGCAGCTTGACATTGCTCGTTTCCAGCAGTCGTACCAGTACAGCCACAGCCATCGAGATGTTCATTGCGGGTGGCGACTTGGTTCTCCGGCGCACTTATCCGGTTAGGGAAGCTTCATGCGTCGGTGGTCACCTAATGTGATAGCCCCTTTTCCGTAAGCGAGATACTGTTTTCCTTCACTTATCTTTTGTGCGACTGCTCTGAGGGTGAACATGTTGGCCCTGTGAACATTTCACACCTGAAACGGTACCACACGAACTAATCATGTTTTGTCTTGCCAGAGGATGCCCTCTCTAAGCGTTGGGTATGAGCGCTAGTGAATACCTAACAGGAATATTATTTGTCTTGCCATAAGCTTTATTTCTTTTCTTCTACGTGTATTCTTGTAAGATCCTTTCAGTAAAGCCTTGATCAGTCATTTAAAATATTGTGGGGTTCACCATTTCTGTACTACCAGCTTGGCTTCCTGTTTTTTGTTTTGTTTCAATATTTTCTTTGTTTGTAAGAGCTTCTGTGCGCTCTCGTAGATGCTCCCGCCACCTCGCAATCTTCTGGGCCCTCGCGGGGATGGGGCCATGCGGGGTATGTACGGGCACATTTTTATTCCTGCCTTCCCCGTGGGCCACGTCATTGCCCTCCATCAACACTTCGCCCTATGGCCACTTGGACGGTCATGGAGGCGGGTCGCTCGGTCGACAAGGTGTCCCGCCTCCCCTGGGAACTCCAGCCTCATCCCGAATGTGGGGATCCAGAAGCCGATGTCCCAGAGCCTTTCCCAGTCCGTTTACTCTCCTACCGGCATCACAACAAACAACCGTACTTCTCCACGGCTGAGGAGCTCCGCCGCCTTTTCCTTTTCTGCAGAGTGCGAGAGATTCGTGACATACCTCGGCAAAGTTGCCGCGTCTAACTCCAACTCACTCAGAATTTCTTTTTCGAATCACCCACTGACTCAACTCACACTCATGGCTGAGCAGTTCATCTGCGCTCACTCATACTCACAGTGACAGCGAAAATCAGAAATCACTCAGACCCAAAACTCAAAATGTACTCAGAACCTAAAATGTGCGCAAACTAAAAATGTACTGAAAACTGAAAATGTACTCTCACTCAAAGTGCACTCAAACTCAGAATGTACTCTAACACAAAATGTACCCAAACTCAAAATGTACCCAAAATTTAAAATGTACTCAAACTCAAAATGTACACAGTACTCAATATGTACTCAAACTCAAAACGTACTCAAAAGTCGAAATGTACTCAAACCTCAAAATGCAGTCAAACTCAAAATGTACTCAGTGCTCAAAATGTACTCGAAATTCCAAAAGTACTCAAACTCAAAATGTATTCAAAAAACAAAATGTACTCAAAACTCAACACGCATTCAAATTCATATTGTACTCAAACTTAAAATAGACGCAAAAGTCAGAATTAAGTCACAACTGAAAACGGGCTGAGAACTCCAAATGAATACAGGGCCCAAATGGACTCACAACTGCCTCGTGCCACGAATTTACTCGTGGTAAGATGGACTCTAAGTTAATTAGCATTCAGAGTTTTAAAATTCACACGTGTTAAAATTATTACGGGTGCAAATTCGCGAGCTCGAACTCTAGCAATCAGTACTACATGACACCGTAATCCTTTGAGGTCGGAAACAATTTTTGTTGCAGATTTAGTACAGCTATGCCTGATGGCTATCTTGATTAGCGTACTTCCAAGCAATTTTCCGCATATATTGGAACCAAACTCTTCATATAGCTTAAGACGTGAGGGTTCAAGCTAGTTGGTACTCCATAGTGAATATTTAAAGCACAACAAATTTAGACCAAACACGAATGACACAAAGACAAGCGCTACTTCCAACTGGAAATTTTATTTACGAAACAACATATATATACAAAAAGGTAAAAAAAATACAAAAACAGTGGATGTGCGATTCGTCCTAAACTAGAGTATGTGCGCACTGTTCTTTTGCTGATAATGATACCGAGGTCGTGCTAACACAGTCTTTGCCACCACGATGTATCTCAGCCGCCTCCACAATCTCCCGTGTGCGCCGATTCGGGATCGCGAAAGACGACTGTACATTCATCAAATCGAGGCGAACACTTGCAGTTCTGGCAATGACTGACGAGGTTCCCATCTGTGCCTTTTTCCGCTCGATTGGCATGCTCACAGAGGTTGTTCCCTACCGACACGGCATTTCACACAATCTTAAAAAGATTGGTGGAAGGGTTGACGTCAAAGTTTTGATGTCTGCTCCGGAAAAACTGTCGCGGTTTGCACTGTTACGTGCCCGGTTCCGAAAGAAAGGAAAAAGTGCGGGGTGAAGCACCAAAATTAGTACGTCGAGTGCACTGCGGGAGTGGTGTATAGGCTCCCATTGTCTTGCCATAGGGCCTACATCGCACAAACAGGACGGTGCCCTAATGAATACCTCCGTGAGCATGCCAATCGAGCGGAAAAAGGCAGGGACGGGAACCTCGCTAGTCATTGCCAGAACTGCAAGTGTACGCCTCGATTTGATGAATGTACAGTCGTCTTTCGCGATCCCGATCGGCGCACACGGGAGATTGTGGAGGCGGCTGAGATACATCGTGGTGACAAAGATTGCGTGAGCACGACCTCGGTATCATTATCAGCAAAAGAGCTGGCCTTCTTGGGTATGCCCATGGCATGAGGAGCGTGTGCGCGCCTGTACACTGCGCACATACTCTAGTTTAGGACGATGCGCACATGCACTGTTTTTTTTTCACCTTTTCGTATATATATGTTGTTCGTAAATAAAATTTCTAGTTGGAAGTAGCGCTTGTCCTTGTGTCATTCGTCTTTGTCTAAATTTGTTGCGCTTTAAATTTTCACTATTCTTCATATAGGCTCCGTGTTCGTGTTCATGACAGAGGCGGTCCTGACTCGATGGTGTACTCATGCCTTCGGGCGAAAACAAGAACATTGGGCGTGGAGACATGGCTCACTGCTGAGTTTATTAACATCGAAGCTGTTTAGGGTTACGGTACCGTGCATTCTTGCTTTGCATCCTGAAAAAATGCCTTGTGTAAAAGCGAACTGTCCCCGCGAATATCCGAGGCGCGATGCGTTAATGGATATGCCTTTGCTTTATTGCTTTGTAATTTTTTGCCAGTAGCCCACTCCACCTCCGCTACCTCGGCCCGTGTAACGCCCTGCATTTCCACAAAAATGCGGGGGAGGGCGCCACCTGCTGCCGAGCCGATGAGACGTGTTCCCCATCGGCTCCGCCGAGTTTCGATGATTGCTCTGGTTATTCACTGCCCAGCCCGGAAAGTGTTTCACCAAAGGATTTGCAAAGTCGGACGGAATACGGGGATAACCGATTTTGAGGTAGGGGACACTTTGTTCCGAATTCTGCGGACATTTTTGTGATCGCCTGAGTAACCTGGGGCTAACCCTAACGGCTGCTAGGCCTTCTGGCCAAAGTCGTCGCTAAGCCTAGGCGTCCTCCGCCGGGCTCTAGGTAGAACGCAGAGGTCGTCGCACCCGCGGACTCATAGGACCCGACTTTTTAGCCAAGCCTCATTGCAACATGGAAGCAGCTATGCGAGTATAAGTGGCGGGACTAGAAATTCAACCCGAGCAAGTGACTACTGCCCTGGGATAGCGAGTCGCAGGCGAGAAGAGGACCCAAGCGCAGCAGCGGGAGCTAAGCCTAAGGAACAACGCCCAGCCAGCGAAGCCCACGGATGCCGGTCGCAGGCCGGCTAGCTTCAAGAACAAGCTACTCAAGGCAGCGCGAATGCCCGAGTTACCTAAGGGCGACATGAAGATCGTTATGCGGACAAGAGGTGGTCTCGACGTAAGCGGGGTAACCCGCTCCGAGATCAGCCGAGCCATCGATGCCGCCGCGAAAATCGGCAGAGAGGAAGCAAGGAAAGACGGGATATGCCCAAAAAAGGAGCAGAACATAGTCCTCGTTAGTACTCCAAGAAGAGAAAACACCGACCGCTACGCGGCGGTAGCTCGACTCATCGTCTACGGCGGCGAACATGAAGTCAGCTCGTACGAATAGGCCCCCCACGGCACGGTCAAGGGGGCCATCCGAGGAGTGCCCCTCAAAGACACGGTCCGGCAAATCAACGGCTAAATAGTCCACAAGTACAACCCGACGGCCCTGCAAGCCAACCGTATAGGCAAGACGATGTCGGTGGTGATCGCGTTCAACAGACCCAAGGTGCCAAACTACGTCAAATACGGCAACCTGCTCGTCGAGAGGTCACTCTACGGAAAGCAGATAGACAATTGTTTCCAGTGCGGCGGGCTCAACCACCGGATAGACGTATACCCAAATCCGTTCAACCAGATCTGCCGTGGCTGCGGCATCCACAACCCCAACGACATCCACAAGTGTGTACCCAAGTGTAGCTTCTGCGGAGGCGGACACCTCATCGCTGACAAGACGTGCAAGGCTCAATACAAGACTCCGTACGTGGTGCGGAGGCGGAGATGGGAGCGGCAGAGAGCCGCCAACGAAGAGACGGCGGAAGGTTCTCCACGGTACCGAGAAGAAACAGCTGCGTCGCCACCTACGCAATGACACAGGAGCTGCCGCTCCCTCTCCCGGGACGCAGGAGCAGGAGCGAGAGCTGCGCATCGAACCGGGTTCGACGGCGTCATCCCCGGGTGTTGCGGCCAAGACTCGCCGGCGCGAGTCACGTTAGAGGTCAAAGACCAGTAGTGGAATGGCGAAGCGGATCGCAGATAAACAGGTGGGTTGGGCAGACAAGTTTCCCGTCGCTCTTGGTAACGATAAAGACTCCCCCCCCCGCCCCCCGTCATCCCTCCGCCTCCCCATAACGACTGTAAGAAGTGCTCAGTGCTAAAAAAACTGATGGCGAAGCAGAATCAAGCGGTACAGATACAAAATCAGCAGATTAAGGAGCTAATAGAACGCAAGGAGGCATTAGGTAAAACAGGGAACACCGAGGACAGCGCTAAACGCAAAATAGCCAAAAATAACACCCATCCGGAATCGCCACCGGTGGTGGCCATGGAAGCCGAAGGAACGGAACCAAGCCTGCCGAGGCTACCGCAAACGAACCCACGATGTAAACTGTCATGGACATGCTATCACAAATCACTAACCAGTTAACCCAAACCAATAGCCATGTATCCCGAATAGCCAATGAGGTGGGAGGGCTCACCGAACAGATGGGGAATGAGACGACGAAGCGTGACAACCTCGAGGCCAATTATAATCAACCTGTCGGGCCAAGATGGCGGCCTTCAACGCAAAGATCAAACATGCACCTTAGTCAAGAAGAAATCGCTCAAGGATACGCACCACAGCAGGCCACACTAGGGAATAATCTCGCGAACGAAGAACACAGCCAAGATGAAGAAGAGTAAACACGACGAGAATAGCACGACGATAATTTACCAATGAAATCGCAGAGGGATAAAGAACAAATTAGGGGATCTCCGTCTACACATAGAAAATATAGAACAGAAACCGGCCGTCTTAGCGGTACAAGAAACCAAGGACAGGCCCAAGCTCGCGGGGTACATTACCTACACGGACTCGAGCGAAAAGAGCACGGCAGTCCTAGTCCGCAGTAACACAGCAGCAACACAACACGTAACCGCCCAACGCGGATGCGGGCACGTCTGATCGAAATCCATAACAGGAACACAGGCAACGAGAAGAATATTTTCGTACTCAATACCTACTGCCGGCCACCAAGAAAAAATCCCGACTTCAATGGCACCCTTCTGGACTGCATCGAGGAAGCAAATACAAGACCAAATCTAATCCTGGGGTACTTCAACGCCCCGCACAAACAATGGGGATACAAGTCCCACTCAAAAGGGGCAGACAACTACCTAACGTAATAAAGAATCACAACCTGGTCATAATGAACGAGCCGGACACCCCCACCTGAATGGGTACGAGTACGTCAAGGGACACAACACCGGACCTGTCCCTGTTGAGGGGAGACCTCGTCTTAACCTGGCAAAACAAGGGGACGAATCTTGGATCGGACCACGATATGATATGCCTGATAATATGAAGACCCAATTTCAAAGCGAAACTAGGACAGGCAAGAATCACGGACTGGGATCGCCTCACGAAGAGAATGGAAACCGAAGAAGAACAAGGGGAAACAAAGTCGAGGTCCTACCAGGAGGGGCCAAAAAAAAAATTGGAGTGGGTGGACAAGTACACGCAAAAGATAGCTACCACAGTGCAAACCCCGTACGTGGACAGCAAACTAGTTCAAATATGAGAGGCTAGGCACGGTTAACCAGAAGATGGAAAAGCAAAAACACACAAGTTGCAGAACGCATACAGCAACTTAACATGCAGGCTGCGTAATACGCTACCCAGCTGTGCAGAGAAAACTGGATGCACAGTGCGACGGACTGCAAAGCAATCTGTAGACAAGAAATACGTCGAACATCCTCAGACACCTGATAGACCCCTTTAATGGCAAGAGCGGAAGCAACCACAGCCTTACGCGCACGTTGAACAACTAAAAAGGTGGCAGCGAGCAGCTAATCAAAGATTTCAAGACAAAATACCCAAAAACGGAAAAGAACGCCACGCCGCTTCCTGAATAAGAGGAAACGAGTAACGCTGACTTCGACGAACCTTTCACCGATCAAGAGCTGACAGCGGCGATCGATGAAAGCAAACCATGGCAGCGCACGGGGAAGAGACAACATAACCTACAAAAATGCTCATAACCTCTGCAAAAAAGCCGACTCGAGCTCCCAGGACACATAAACAGTGCCTGGGAGACAGGAATGCTACCCAAGGAAGTTAAAGAGGCGGCGATCAGAATCATACCAAAAGCAGCGGCGATGCCGTGCATAGACAACATAAGACTCCCTTTCGCTCACATCATACGTGGAGAAGGTGGTAGAACGCATGGTCCTCAGAAGACTTCAGAGACATCTGGACATCACCGACCAGATGCCAACAACCATGTACGGGTTTAGAGAGCACCTAAGCACCCAGATTGTTCTCATACAACTAAACGAATTGGTGATCTAGATGGCAAAAAAATCAGACGCCCAGAGCGATACTAGCACTCGATTTGAAAGGGGAATTTTACAAGGTCACCCACGAGAGCATACTTCGGCACCCTACGCAAAACGGATGCGGAGAAAAGGACCTATAGGTATGTCAAGGACTTTCTCACCAACAGGATGGCAATCGCCGAAATCGGAGAGGAAAAGTCACAGCCGCTAGCGTTGGGCGAAAGGGGCACCCCGCAAGGTTCAGTCTTCTCTCCTATGCTCTTTAACCTTGCCCTTCTCTCCTTTCCGGCCTTGCTGGAGAATATAGAATGGATGGACCATGCACTGTACGCAGATCATTTCACCATCTGGACATCGAAGGCAGGATCGGACGGCTGGATAGAGGAGACTCCCCAAGAAGCAGCAGAAACAGTCCACGAATTTGCAAGATCATGCGGCCTAAGCTGCTCACCGCAGGAATCCGAGTTATTGATAATAAAGCCAAGACAGAAAACGGATGAAAAGAAAGAGATAAGAATCGTCATAGACAACACCAAATCAACCCGAAACCCAAGGTACAATCCTTGGCCTGCTCATACAAGAAAATGGCTAGGCCGGAGCAGCGATACACAGACTCAAGACTACATCAGAGCAGATCATGAACATTAACAGAAGAGTATCAAACAGAAGGGGACTGAAAGAAGATGATGCCTTAAGCTAGTTAAATCCTTCGTGACATCAAGGATAGTATACTCAGCCTCATATCTCCAACTACGAAACAGTAACCGGGAACAGCTAGACGCAATCATCAGGAAAGCCAAAAAACTGCCCTTGGCCTCCCAGTCCACTCATTCACCGAGAAGCTCCTGGGAATGGGTAAACACCACACAATAAGTGAACTGGTGGAAGCCCACCGGTCCAACCAAAGGGTCAGGCTCAGTCAAACCAATGCGGGAAGAGCCGTCCTAGCCAACATAGGATGGCAGGAAGCGCATCACCAAAAAAGGGACGTATACCCAAGAATTGGGCCGAAGTAATTGAAACCAATTCAATACACCGGAATATAAAGCCTAACCGCAACGAGGGACGAAGAGGCGTCAGAGCGAAAGCCCTAGCCAAAACTCTGGAAGAAGAAGACAGGATCTTGTATACGGACGCCTCGCTGCCCAAGTTTTCAACGAAGGCAACCATCGCCGTCACGAAACAAGACAAACTACTCACGTGGGCATCCATTGCATCACCATCCCCAGAGGAGGCCGAAGAAACAGCGATAGCCATTGCCCTAACCAAACCAGGCACAAAGAAAATAATCACGGACTCCCAGAAAGCTTACAGAAACTTCAGGAAAGGATGGGTGTGTCTAGCGGCGCTGAGAAACCTCAAAAAGAAAACGCCTTCAAGCCATAAGACAGAGCTAGTATGGGTACCAGCACACACAGCGGTAGAGGGCAATGGATTTGCCCACCACAGATCCGAGAGACCAACCTCCGGTCTGAGTTGCCAAAGCAACAACCCATCACGAGCTACAAAGATATCGTAAATCATTACAGGGACTGCAGAAAACGCTTCCCCGAACCACACCGCTCCTTTAGTAGAACCCAGCAAGCCATTTGTAGACAAATCCAAGCTGGATCCTTCCCGCATCCATACCTCCAGAACAAAAATTATACGGAGAGACACAAAAGGGATGCAACTTTTGGGTAAAAAACGGGCAAACTCCGACATGTAATAGGATACTGCAATTTCTCCAAAAAGGTTCCGCCCGCCCCTCCGCCTACCCAGTATTTCTATTACCGAGCCATGGGAGATCTTGCAGTCCAGCTCCGCCTTGGAAGACCAGCAAACACTGAAAACCAGGGGCCAGGAGGCACTGTAAGCAAATGGTACGCGGGAAGAGATAACCACCCCATTAGCGCTAAAGCCCTACTAATAAATGTTCAATAAATGCTCAATACAGACGTTCAAGCGGTAATTATTATCAAAGCGTGAATGTAAAGTATTGATCACAGAAGATCCTAAAACACAAAAATATAAATAGAAAAAAATATCGAAAATGAAGAACCGCGTAGAACCAGAGTGATGGATGGTCACAGATTGGGTTAAAATTGAAAGTTATGCGTCTGTAGGGCATTTGGTGTATCAAATTGAAGGTTTCGAGGAGGGAAATGACGTGGGACAAACAAAAAGGATTCTTGGTCATATTCAAGACTTATTTATCGTGAGTCCTAATAAAAGTTTGACATCTTAAAGATAATCTGTAGGCGTATGGGTTGTGAAATATATGTTTTGATTAGTAAAATAACGTTGGACAAATAAGAAATACATCATGGTAGTAGAAGTGAAATAGTCACAGTGAGTCATACAATGGTTTAAAATTCATTGGCATCCCGCTAGTGTGTGTGGAGTATCCAACTGAAGATCTCAGTGAGGGCATTTGCGTGGGACAAAAAATGCTTCCTGGTTATAATTGTGACACAGTCTTGGTGAGTCCTTGATATGGTTAACAGTCAGAGTTATGTATGCTGTGGCGTGTGGGATGTCAAATTGAAGGTATAAATGAGGGAATCACGTGAGCCAAATAAAAATTCCTCCTGTTCGTAATCATGATACAGTCATGGTGAGTCATCGATTGGGGTAAAAATCAAGGTGATGCCGCAGCGTGGTATGGGTATCTAATTGAAAGTATAATGAGGGGACTCACCTGGGACAACTAAAAGATGCTTCCTCCTTATCCTCAAGCGATAGTCATGGTAAGTCATAAAGTAGGGTAAAATTCACATAAATTCTGCCAGAGTGTACCGCGTATCAAAAAAACGGTTTCGATGAATAAACTCCTGTGGTGCAGATAAATTGGGCATCCCGCTGATTAGTACTAGTAAGGAGAAAAGTGCCCAACTTCATCGAAGTTGGTAGAACGGTAGAACAAAAGGACCTGTGGTGTCAAAAGAAGGTTTGAGGGAGAAAATTAAAACCAGGCAATGACCGCATCGTAAGATTTATCTATGAACACACTTCATAAGTAAAACATGGGAAATGTGTCGTAAGCTCACCGGGGCTGAACAATTATTGGTTTCCGTGTAGGCATTCGCGCGTACGTAAAGCAAACACATGCTACTAATGCAAGTTCAGCTTTCAAGGATGGCAATATTGTAAGCGCGAAATGCCGTACTGTGAAAATTCTTTCATTTTACTTCCGCATTTTCTCCATCATCAAACAGTTTGAGGAGCACTTCGTCATCTTAGGGACTGATCATCATCATCGTTGGTTCCTGGACCGGTGTTTGGCGACGACTGTACTGTAGAATAAACGCCCTCTTCACCAAATACCCAAGGCCCTTATAATATTCAAAATCCGTAATCTGGTGCTTCACAGCGATTAATCATGCGTACGGCATTTGACCAGGCCATTTTTATAACGTTGGCTGGGTCGACACCCGGCCGCTCGCCCACGAATTGCCCGCGTAGCCACCAAAACAACGCCGTTCAACAGCCACAAGGGAAACATGGAAAGGGATATAGGGAAAACGTTTTTAAGGTCTCTAATGGTCAACCTCCGCAGCAACCTAGTGCTGACTCTACCATGCTTTTATTTCTTGTATAGAACAGGATTTTTGCCGGTTCGGCCATTTTATAACGATGGAGGCACCATCTGACGGGCATTTCTTGGGGACTGCGGGGTGCGCAGACGACGTCGCAGTCCCGTGCTGTTGTCCGTGCCGCGCGTGGATTTAAGGTATGCAGGCGGCATCAAAAATTGGGAGGGTCAATTATTGCGTACGTCATTTATTCCGTAGTTCAAAAGGGCTTTAAAGAGAACATTCAGAGCGTCCGGGATCTGCAGGATTTGCCCATAAAGGCCATCCGCAACCCGCTAATGCGGCGGGCCACCCCACAAGTGTTTTTCCTGACGGTGGTTGCCTGTGAGGATACGTTTACCCGAGCAAGCAAGACGCCCGACTTTTCATCCCCAATTGGTGTTTATTTTTTTATACTGGGGGCAGGTTGCCGTCATTGTCTTTACTTGGCGATGTACAGAAGCTGTTCGTCCGGGCGTAATTAAGTAGTTGTTGGCTGCACCAACAATCAGCGTTAGGGCGAAAGGCTCATGCAACAAACGTTTGAAGTGCACCATGGCAAAATAAGTGTCTGCATGTGCGGAATCTATTCGCTGCACAAATTTCCTGCGTTCGCTGAGTGCCGCCGCGAATTGTTCGTCGTGCTAAATCAGAAAGCGTTTTAACCAAGCAACTCTGCCAGAATACGTAAGGTCTTACGCTGCTTCTGGAAGCACTGTTTATTTACCCGCATGTTCAAACCCAATTGCACGTTTTTGTTCTCTGGAGTTTTGTTCTGTTGATATCATCGACGGAACGCCGACAATAATCATCCGGACACCTATGCTACAGCTCTGTTATGCGAAAACGTTGAGCCGAAAGCGAAATAAAAGCGTCGCGTTGGCGTTGAACGCCCGGTCATGTCAGGAAATAGCTGTTCTCGGTTCCCGCCTGCGGCTGATACGGTAAAGTTTTTTTAGGCGTGCAAACGGCCGTGAAAAGTGTGGGCACGGGAGCAGTTCCGGCAGCATGTTTGACCCTCCACGCTTTTGCATTTCGCAGGCCTTCATTGTTCCGCTGTTACTTCTCTATTCGCCGGAATCATGTGCAAGATATATACCACCGACGCAGCTGCTATCACCGAATGAAGATTTCCAACAACCACCATTTTGCGACGTCTCCATTGGGTCTCTTAGCCTGGTGCGCACATTCATCTGCGCGCAAGCGTCATCGACGTCGACACCTACGGCACCAGCTGACTAAAAGGGATAAGCAGCAGACAGTCTCTTCAGGGGGCACGGGAGGAGTTCCGGCACCATGTTTAACGCTCCACGCTTTTGCATTTCGCATGCCTTCATCGTTCCACTGTTGCTGCTCTATTCACCGGAATAATGTGCAAGATATGGACCACCGACGCAGCTGCTATCCCCGAATGAAGATTTCCAACAACCACCGTTTTGCGACGTCTCCATCCGGTATCTCAGCCTGGTGCGCACATTTCTCAGCGCGCCAGTGTCATCGATGTCGACACCTACGGCACAAGCTGACCTAAAGGGATGGCCGGCCGGCAGTCTCTTCAGTGGGCACGGGAGCAGTTCCGGCAGCTTGTTTGACGCTCCACGCTTTCGCATTTCGCAGGTGCGTAAGCAATTCTTGTTATATGCTAAAAGAAGCGACAACCGTTGCTTGCTTGTTCTCCCGTGCCCCGAAGTGCTTTTTGAAAGTATTTGTGACTGTATCTCTATGATGCTACCCTTGATACGCTCGGCTGACGTAGAATGGAATCCCGGGCCGTATAACACTCGTTCCGTAACACCCCTCGATGTTGAATCACTGCCAACCGACCCATCCGACCAAATGACCGCAATCTTTACTATACCTAAAGACCTCCAGGTGCGTTCGGTGCAGTCCGCTAGCAGTCCGGCCGATGTCGCGGCTGACACAAAGGCAATCAAAGCTGGGCAAAAAAACATAGAGGACAACTTTCGCGAAGTACAGAAACGGGTCGATGCCTTAGAAGTAAAAACTAAAGCGCTAGATCTTGACAACACTGCTACCCAAGAATCAGTAAAAAAACTAACAGCTCAAGTTTATTCCCTGCCGCTGCGCGTAAACGAGCTTGAAGACAGGTCGCGACGTAATAACCTTTGATTTTACGGCATTCCCGATGAGCGTGAAAAGTGGGAAGAATGTGTGGCGAAAGTGCCTAATGCATTGGCAGTTGTGCTTGATCCGTTGCCAACTGGTGCAATAGAAAGAGCCCATCCACTTGGCACGTTTCTGAATGGCAAATGTCGCCCCATTATTGTCAAGATTGCTAGCTTTAAAACAAAAGATAAAATACTCGTGGCCCGTAAAAAGCTGAAAGAGAAGGACGTATTTGTTTCTGAATATTTTTGTTTAGCCACACGTCAGATCCGTAAGAAGCTTGCCACGTACGCAAAAAACCAACCGGGTGAGCCCGAATTTCAACATACGCTACAAAACGCTAGTGATCAACAAAGAACAGTTGACGTACAGCCCAGCCGTTACCCAGCAAACACCCCGTCTAACTAAGCAAAATGTGAACACTTCTCCACGACAGCCATCCTAGGGGGACGCGAGGGGTAGTGGACATAACCTATCCAACATATATGTTTTGTTTTGTAACATCCGCAGTATCTGCAATAAACGAGAATCATTGGCATCCGCCATTGACACCTGTAGCCCCGACATCATAGTATTAACAGAACTTGGTTGACATCGCAAATTTCCGATAATGAAACATTTTTCTCGGCTCATCAGTACTCAATCTACCGCTGTGATCGCCCAAAAGGTCGAGGCGGTGGTGTTATGCCAGCCATTTCCAATAACTTACAATCGTCATACATACATGTACAGAGTAACTTAGAGACTGTCTGGGCAGTCATCGAACTGGGTTATCAGAAAGTAGTCTTAGCTGCCTGTTACCGCCCTCCAACGCGCAGTACCACTTTTGTTAACGCGCTACATGATGTTACTTACTCTGTTCAAACCCGGTACCCGAATCTCCCCATTTTTGCTCGGTGATTTTAATTTTCCCAACATAACCTGGTATACAGATTCCCCCCCTATTATTCCCTTCACTACGCAAGCCCAGGAATTTGTGGACTTTTGCACAACGTTGTCATGCACCCAAATTGTCAAGCAACCAAGCAGAACTACTCAGACCACTGCAAACATTCTTGACCTCGTAGTAACCTCTACGCCGGACCTAATATCAGCAATTAGTTACCTACCCGGCTTCAGTGACCATTCTTTATTATCGTTCTTTAGTGACATGTCACGTCCAAAAACGGCAAAATCAACCAAACTTATACGTAACTACAAGAAAGCTAAATTTCAAGCTATCAATAACGATTTAGGTGGTTTTCTTGAAACATTTTTGATAAATTTTGATAAACAAAGCGTACAAGAGAACTGGGATTTGTTTGCAGCAAAGGTGAATAAGCTAACAAAAAAATTGATTCCTACTTACACTATTCAATCTAATAAAAAAGTGCCATGGTACAACGTTCAACTAAAAAAGTTATCTAACAAAACGAAGCGACTTTACAAATTAGCGAAGCAATCTTCATCCCCCCGCGCTGGTCTTCCTATAAGGCTGTGCATGACGCTTACTTAGCAGCACTGAAGAACGCCAAGATTAACTTCCTACAAGGCACAATGCCACACCAATTACAACGGACACAAAAAAGTTTTGGCGTACTATCAATCCGAGTCGCAGCGACCACTTAACAGTTCACAACACGGATGGAACAGCTATCCCTCCTCATAAATACTTAGCTGCTCTTATTGCCGCAGTTATAAGCTACCTCTGCCGAAACACTAATCATACCTTACCTGCCACCCCCTACTATGCCTACGTTGTAATGGCACACTTTTACAAGACGCTAGTTCGGCCGAAGCTTGAATATGCGGCATCACTCTGGGATTCAAGCCAAGTCAACCTGACTCAAAAAGTAGAATTTGTTCAGAATAACGCGGCACGTTACATACTATCTATTATAACCGTATCTCCAGTGTTACACACATGAAATTGAGGCTTAACCTACCATCTCTAGCGTCTCGTCGTAAAGTTCTTCGTCTGTCTCTTTTCCATAAAATATTCTATCACCCCGAACTACGCAGTGAATTCATTGAAGCTCCTAATTACATTCCTGCTCGTTTAGACCACTCAAATAAAGTCAGGATACCCCATGCACGAACTAACGCTTTCTCAGTCATTTTTCCCCTGGACAGCCACAGACTGGAACCACCTTCCCGACTCCAGTGCCTGTATACAAAATCCGTTATTGTTCAAAAACACCTTAGCTAACATTGTATACTAGGAATGTTTTTGTGCTTACCTGCCTCTAATTACTGTTTACTGTACTTACTTGCTTTGTTACCTAGCTAACATTGTATAATTAGGAAATGTTTTGTGCTTTATATTGCCTCTAATTTCACTCACCATATTTTTGTATTACCCACTCCCCTCTGTAGTGCTTTCGGGCCCTGAGGGTATAATATATAAATAAATAAATAAATAAATAAATAAATAAATAAATAAATAAATAAATAAATAAATAAATCTCGGTGTATCAAATAAGTGGCCCTTGCCTTGCCAGAATAAAATAGTGTTATGAGGCGGCAAATATCTTATTTCATGAGCATATACTTCTACGACCTGCATTGTTAAAAGAGCTATTTATGGCCTTGTTTAAAAACCAACTGAGCTTGAGTTATGGGAGCACGTATTAAATGTCAACACGTTCGTGCACCGACAGCAGCAAGCCATGCTCGGTAATTCGCACTATCGCGGGCGCCATTGAAGGTATAGACTGGTTGAGCCGACACACTTAGGGCATACGTCGGAGGCCTATCAGCCCATCAGTTGCTAAGCTCTTTTATGGGAACGCAGGCTTGTTGACGGATGTTGACTGCTGCAATCTGTTGAACCAACCACGCTTCCAAGATGGCATGCCAACAATTGACAAGTGCAGGTGTATCTATGGGGCGCTTAATAACGTTTTTTTAGTTCACAGTCATTATTCAGTGCCATTATTTCGGATGGTTGCATCCGGTTCAACTTCCTTCGCCTAGTATTTTGATACCATATACGCCCTATAGACATCACTTTGAATTTTCACCCAATCAGTGATTAGCCGTGGCTACATCATGATGATAAGGACGACGCATTTCATTTATTATGCGCGATTTCTCTTATTCAGACCTGTAACTAGATACCCAAGACCTATTAGCGTCACTTTAAATTCTCACCCAATCTATGACTTACCACTACTATCTCAGAACAATAACCATAAAGCATTTTTATATTTGTCCCATGTCATTCCTCTCAACGAGGCATTTGATTTGATACCCCACACGCCAGAGCACGATCATTTGAAATTTTAATCAAATCTGACTAACCATGACTCTCATAAGTGTAAGCAGGACGCATTATTTAGTGCCCCACGTGATTTAAACCTTGAATTTGATACCCCATTTTGTTCAGCGGCGTCACCTTGCATTTTAACCCAATCTATGACTCACCATCACTATATCATGATTAGAACCACGAATGCAACCTCCTAGCGAAAAACAGACGCGAACGAAAAAGAGTTACACAGGCCACTCACGAGCGAGTGTTCTGTGTACTTCTTCGTCCGCGTTCGTTTTTCGCTTGTAAAATGCCGTCAGATAACCAACTAACCCAACTTTCTGCCTTGACTGTAACACTTTTTAATTAAATGGGCCCTGTCCTTTCATCTTTGTGTTTCAACCTTTCTGAAACGTACGTACTAGCCCGTGACCGGTGTACTTCTTCGTTTGAGTCTGTGTTTCGCTAGTAAAATGCAGATAGACAACCAGCTAGCCTAACTTTCTCTCTTAACTGTGAAACCACGAAGCCTTTTTTTATTTGTCCCACGTTATTCCCCTCATAAAGATCGCAAATTCCTTATCCTACACGGTCGAGCGTGGTCACTTCGAATTTTAACCAAACATAAGACTCGCCATGACTCTCTCAAGACTATCACAAGGAAGCGTTTATGTTTTTGTCCTACGTAGTGCCCCTCATCAACATTTGATACCCAACACAACCTAGTCGCCTCAATTTGACTGTTAACTCAATGACTAACATCACTATCTCCTGATATACCCATACCGCATTTTTATCCCATGTGATTCGTGATCCGCACCTTCAATTTTATGATCCGCCATCCTAGTGGCATCATTTTGACTTTTAGCCCAATTTATCAACCAGTATGACTATGTCATAAGATAATTAAGGAGCATTTCTGCATTTTTTTCACGTACTTTCTATTATAGAGACCTGTAATTCATGCGCACACACCCTTGCGCTATGAATTGGAATTGCAACCCAATTTATGACTAGCCATGACTAGGTCAAAATATACCTAAACGCATTTTTGTCCGACGTGATCCGCCTTACGTGCATTCCTGGGTTTCAGTGAAATCGGACGTGTGAAGACGGGTTCGGATCACACTGAAGGTGTGGCTTTGGGGGGACACCGTGTCTTTATTGGGAGCCGAGGTGGGGCTCTAGGACCCCAATACCACAATATTGTCACGGTGCAACAATTGATGAGGGCCAGCAGGAGAGAGAAAAGAGGGTTTATATTGGAAAACTTGTGCCTGATGCCTGGTAGCAGTCGCACCAAGAACACGCGCTCACGAAGGGGGGCACGTTCTCGTCTTCCTCCCGGCTTAGGCGGTGATGATCATGCTTGTGATTTCCATGATGAGGATGAGGATGATGGAGACACGCCAGAACGGCGCACACCGGCTCTGGACGATTGGCGTCTGCGCTCTGTTGCTGGTTACACACGTAACACTATCCCCCTCCCGGAATAGCATCGTCCCGATGCTGAAGATCACTGTCAACAGGGTCCGAATCCAGAACGGTCGTGAAGTCGGCTTAGCGCGAAACATACGGTTTCAAACGCACTACATGGACAGTCACTGGTCGAGATCGACGACGACCGGCAACAACAGAATTCTCGGGTACCACCTCGTAAGTTACTTCGCTAAACGGACGAAGCACCTTGTACGGCCCGAAATAATTGCGCAGAAGCTTCGTCGATAACCCCCGACGTCGAACGGGTATCCAAACCCAAACAAGGTCACCCGGTGCAAATGCCGCGTGACGGCGGCGAAGGTCGTAACGGGAGGCGTCCAGGTGCTGGTGTTCGGTGATGCGGAGGCGGGCAAGCTGCCGGGCTTCCTCAGCGCGTTGTATGAATTGTTTGGGAAGAGATGTCATATTCGTCGGTGATGTCGTGAAGCAGCATGGCGTCGAGCATTGTTGTAGCTTCTCTGCCGTAGAGGAGGGTGAACGGTGTCATTCGAGTCGTTTCCTGCTGGGCCGTATTGTACGCAAAGGTGATGTAGGGGAGGACTGCATCCCAGGTCCGGTGTTCAACATCAGCGTACATGCTGAGCATGTCGGCGATGGTTTTGTTGAGCCGTTCCGTCGAACCGTTCGTCTGAGGGTGGTACGCACTGGCATTTCGTTTGAGACGTGCCGCTGAGTGTGAGTACTTGTGCAGACGTTTCGCGGTAAATGCGGTTCCGCGTCCGTAATAATAACTTTGGGAGCCCCATGTCGGAAAACTATCCTTGTGAGGAAAAACTGTGCCACTTCAAGCGCGGTGGCCTTTGGAAGAGCTTTTGTTTCGGCGTACTTGGTCAAGTAGTCAGTGGCGACTGCTATCCACCTGTTTCCCGCTGTAGAGGTGGGAAAGGGGCCCAGCAGGTCCATTCCCACTTGCTGGAACGGCACTTGGGGAATTTGAATTGGTTGGAGAAATCCGGCTGGTCTGCCGGGCTGCGCCTTGCGTCTCTGGCAGTCGCGACAAGTTCGGACGTACTGCCTCACGTTCGCCGAGAGCTTGGGCCAGTAATACGCCTTCTTGATTCTTGCAAGCGTGCGTGCGCAACCAAGGTGGCCAGCGGACGGCTCATCATGACAAGCCTGCAAGATGTCGTTTCGTAAGGGTGACGGAACGACGAGGAGGTGACGCCGGCCATTCGGGGCGAAGTTTCGTTTATATAACACGCCGCTGCGAAGGCAGAATGTTGGCAGACCTCTAATAAAAGACTTAGGTGGCCTGTTGGCCTTGCCTTGCAAGAAGTCGATCACTGGTAGCAGTTCTTGGTCTTCCTGCTGCTGTTCCGAAATGGTGGCCGCAGTGAGGACTCCAATCAATGGCCCATCGTCGACGTCATCGTCATCAGCGGGCGCGTTACCGACCGGCGCTCTCGAGAGGCAGTCGGCATCTGAATGTCGCTTACCAGATTTGTAGACGACGGTCATATCAAACTCTTGGAGTCTGAGGCTCCAGCGTGCCAAGCGGCCAGACGGGTTTCTCAGGTTTGTAAGCCAGCACAGCGAGTGATGGTCGCTTACAACTTTGAACGCACGGCCATACAGGTACGGTCGAAATTTTAGGACGGCCCACACAACCGCTAAGCACTCCTTTTCGGTGGCCGAGTAATTTCTTTCGGCCCGTGACAGCGTTCGGCTTGCGTAGGCAATGGCTCGTTCGGCACGATCTTGCCATTGGACGAGGACAGCGCCTAGCCCCACATTGCTGGCATCAGTGTGCACCATAGTGGCGGCCTCCTCGTCGAAGTGGCCTAAAACAGGTGGGGTCTGCAGGCAACGCCGTAGCTGCTCGAAAGCTTCTTGCTGTTCAGCGGACCAGACAAAAGTGACGTCATTGCGAGTAAGGCGCGTGAGAGGGGCTGCAATGTGGGCGAAATTGGCAATGAATCGCCGATAGTATGAGCAGAGGCCCAGGAAACGCCGGACGGACTTTTTGTCAGTAGGTGTTTCGAAACGAGAAACAGCTGAAAGCTTGTCAGGGTCGGCGCGAATTCCAGCGCTGCTAACGACGTGGCCGAGAAAGAGCAGCTCCTCATAGCCGAAATGACACTTTTCCGGCTTGAGTGTGAGCGAAGCAGATCGTATGGCCTGGAGGACGGATGACAGTCGCTCTAGGTGTTCCTCGAATGTATTTGAGAATACGACGACGTCATCTAGGTAAACAAGGCACGTTTGCCACTTCAGGCCAGATAGAACAGTGTCCATCATACGCTGAAAAGTTGCGGGTGCGGAGCACAAGCCAAAAGGAAGAACCTTAAACTCGTACAGCCCATCGGGAGTTACGAAGGCGGTCTTCTCACGATCCCGCTCGTCGACCTCTATCTGCCAATAACCGCTCTTCAAATCCATGGACGAAAAGTAATGAGCGTGCCGCAGGCGGTCAAGGGAGTCATCTATCCGAGGCAACGGATATACGTCCTTTTTCGTCACCTGATTGAGTTTGCGATAGTCGACGCAGAATCGCAAGGTGCCATCTTTTTTTTTCACCAGAACGACTGGCGACGCCCAGGGGCTTTTCGAAGGCTGAATGACGTCATCAGCGAGCATCTCTTGCACCTGCCGCCGTATCGCGTCGCGCTCCTTTGGTGACACGCGGTAGGGATGTTGGTAAACGGGGCGCTCAGATTCGTCCGTGATGATGCGGTGTTTTGTGAGCGGAGTTTGTCGGACGCGTGACGTTGACGAGAAACAGTCGGTGAAGCTGTGCAACAGTTCCAAGAGCTTTTCTCGCTTTGTTTGCGGTAAGCGCGGGTTAACGTCAAGTGAAAGCTTGCTCGTCGCCTTGGGAGTCGGGTCGGTCTGAAGCACAAAGCAATCCGTCGGTCGGGGACGTCCTCAAATACTGCCACGGTAGTTCCTTCGGCGATTTCGCGACGCTCGTTCGAGAAATTCGTGAGCAGAACCTCTGTAACACGCGCGTAATGGTGACCAATCCCCGAGCGATAGCGATGCCATGCTGAAGTAGAAGCTGGCCGATAGCTTCCGCGATTCCATCGCCACTGGAGAGGTCGTCGCGCTTAACGCGAAACAAGCACGCATGACCGTGGGGGCACGCTGGTGTCGCCAATGGTTGCGCAGAGGTATGCGTTGTTCATGACCTTCCGGGGCGGTTCTCCTTCCTCGAAAAGCTTGATGAAGTGTTCGCGGATTGTTTATCACAGGCATCGTGCTCCTGAAGGAAGTCCATCCCCAGGATCACCGTCCTTACAGCACTGAAGAAGGATTACGAAGGTCGCGACGTAATCACTGTCCCCTATTCTAACTCTGGCGGTGCATGTGCCCACGGGTTGTCATCAAGTGGCCGCCGGCCGTTCGAAGTTTGGGGTCCGTCCCCTGGTGTCTTCACTTTTCTTAGTCGGTCCACGAGCTCCTGGCTCACAATTGAATAACTTGCTCCAGTGTCCACAAGGGCCGTTACCTCGTTGTCCGTCGATGGCGACTAAAAGATCGGCACTCGTGATAGCGTTCGACGTCCTTGTTTGCCGCCGTAACATTCGTCAGCCGTCGCTGGTACTGGGAGGTCTTCAGTGCTTCCGCCACTAGCAACCTTGCCTCCCAAGGTTTGCTCCCTTCGTTTCCCCACCGCGGACTTGGAGACCGCCTTGTCGGGGAGCCTCTGTAATCGCGACGGGTGGGCGAAGCATAGCGGGCTGGCGACGGCGAACGTGACGGACTGACTCTCCTCGGAAGGACTGACGCGTGGCGAGGGTACTCAGAAATGGCCACGGGCCGTTCGCCAAAACGAGGACGGCGGGCGGTCGGCGGGAATTCCTGGTAGCCCAATCTCGCGGTAGGGGCAGCGTCGATAAACATGCCCTGGCTCGCCACAGTGATAGCACAATAGCTGGCGGTCCTCGGTGCGCCACACGTCGGTTCTTGCGGATTTGCGGACGAGCCGGGAATTCCCTTTGTGGCCAAGAGCCAGGAGGTTGCGGTCGGGAGTACGTCGGGGGTGGCATAGTCGCCGCGGTCGGCGCTGTGGCCATGTGGACAGGGGAAGCAGTCGCCCTAATCCATTTGGGGCATAACCTGGGTTCAGGGCGGCTCAGGGAGCGGAAATTTCTTGACGAAGGGGCTCAGGAGCAGAAATTGCTTGGCGAATTTCTTGCCGCCACACACATTCGCAACCGAGATGACAGCTGGCTGCGACGGCGCTATTCCTATTCCCGCACTTCGCCAACTCCTCACGAACAACCGAGCGGACAAGTTCGCGCAGGTTGTTGTTGCCCATAGTGGTGGACAGTGATGCCGCGGACGGGCTCGGAGTTTTGATCGACGTTCGGGCATACTGGCGGCACCGCTCCTGCACAGCTCGCTCAATGGCAGTTGGCTCCTTAATAAATTCTTGCACAGTACGCGGTGGGTTTGCGCACAAGGCCTGCGAAGAGCTGTTCTTTGACGCCATGCATGAGATACCGAAGCTTTTTTGGGCTCGGACATATCGGGATCCGCGCGCCGGAACAGACGGGCCATGTCCTCGGACAAACATCCCGACGCTTTCATTTGGCTTTTGGTATCGTATTTCCAGAAGGCTTTGCGCACGGTCTCGACGGTTCGCTGATGGCGAAGCTTGTCGCGCACTTCCCGGCGGAATGTCGTTCCCATGTCTCTAACCTTCGTTCGCGATTTTCAAACCAAATCTGCCCCCCGTCTTCTAGCGAATAGTAGACATTCTCAAGCTTTTTTTAGGTGTCCACTTGTTGAAACTGGCGATGCGCTCGAATTGGTCAAGCCAGTCATCTACGTACTCGGATTCGGTTCCGTAAAAGCTGCTGGGAGTACGGGGCTGCTGAAGCATCAGCTGATGGGGCAGCGATGCTTGAGCCATTACCTCTGGTTCAGAAACCTGGCGCCATGGTGCGTTGTCAAGCAGGAGGCCCGTGTTCTGGAGGTAGGCCTAGCTTGCAGCGGCTGCAGCGATTGTACGGGCGTGCAGGACGCTGGGAGGTCGCCTCAGGGCTTTCAGAGGGCGACCTGGGCATCAGTGCTCCGGTACCCAGCACCTCCACCAGTGTCATGGTGCAACAATTGATGAGGGCCAGCAGAGCGAGAAAGAGGGTTTATATGGAAAACTGTGCCTGATGCCTGGGTAGCAGTCGCACCAAAAACACGCGCTCACGAATGGGGGGGCACGTTGTCGTCTTCCTCGCGGCTTAGGCGGTGATGATCATGCTTGTGATTTTCCATGATGAGGATGAGGATGATGGAGACACGCCAGAACGGCGCACACCGGCTCTGGACGATTGGCGTCTGCGCTCTGTTGTGGTTACACACGTAACAATATATATATTGAGGGATCCCCCGTTAGAGCGTAAACGGTTCGCGAGCTCAAACCCGTCCCACGAAGTAATGCCGATCCACATGAGACCAATACCGGTTTATTCCGGCAAATCCAAGACAGGAAAAAACCAGAAAATCAAGGTTGGAGGCACCATAAAGGGACCCTGCCACACTTGCCATCGACTACTCGGAATGTATTTTGGGGTAAAATCTATTGTCCCAGCATTCTCCTCGCGCAAGAACTATAAAAATCCCTTCACTGTCATCAAAACTACGTGCGCTGAACTATCGCCCATAAATGTTCCCTCTCAACTCAACCGCGGACAACGCGACGAAAGCTGCGCGCTCTCTCCCGGAGAGGGGGGTGGCGCGTGGCGTTCCTTTCGGCGGCCTTTCTTATGTCCTTTTCCCCACAACGTGGACGGGTCTTTCCTGTCTGGTGCCACAGAAAAGCTGGCATGGCGTCTTACTCGCAAGCAAGCGCTCACGCTGGTAGGGCGGTTTTGAAGCAATAAACGTTTTTTGTCGAGTGGGCTCGTTGTAAGTGGAATATTTAGTTCGTCACTCAAACCCCGCATGCACTCAAAACAAAAGAAACACCAAAAGCCTGCGGACCGTTTCAGACGTAGAATAGGTTCATACACAGCGCTGACGACGGCGGATTGTCACAGAAAATGCCGGCATTTAGCCGCGAAGTTGACACAAGACAGCCAATAGCACAGCCAGTACAGCCATGGCCCGATTGACGTCGCAGAGGCCATGCTAGGGGTGCATAATGAGGAGAATTGAAGAGAGCGCGGTTGGTTTTTCCGCATCTTTCAAGGCGATTTGGGAGCTTACCGCTTCACGTGCCTGTGTAATATTATGCCTGGGTGTTCCTGGCAGTGCGATCTAAACGTCGCGGAGGTTTACTTGCACTGCACTAAGAGTGTTGCAGGATCCCTTTAATAGAGCACAGCAAGCAGGTGCGGAAAGCGAGTAAGGAAAACATTGCGGCAGTAGGGGCCCTGCTTGTCCAGAAAGTTACAGCATGGTGATGCGCACTCACGACAACGTCCTCCGTCATTTGTGATGACGTCTAAGAAAGAGCGTCGCCGTGGACACTTGTTACTCCTCGCTGTCCGGGCATCATGGTCGTGGCTCGCCGCCGCCCGCGGCAACAGCTGCTCTCGCGTGTTTACCGGTGCGCACTTGCCCGCTGCTCTTGTGAGCACCGCTTTTAGCCTCTCGGTTGGTCCTGCGCACGTTCCGGGTTTTATCTATCTACACATTTGCAGCTCACTGTTTATCGCGCAGGCGCGTATGGTAACATGACGCACTGACGCCACCATCAGTGTTCGACGGGCACTCACTGCACTCTAATAAAAAGTTTGCGGCCGCTTCACCAAGAAAACTTCCTTTCTTCAGAGTACAGATAAAGTTGGTTTCAGGGTTATATATCTACACAAAATGTAGCAAGGGCGAGGGCAGGGAAAGGTAAGGGAGAGTTTGTAGAATGGGATCATGGTTGGTGGGCAGCGAAAAAATGACAGAAGTGGAAGAGGAAAAAAAAGATAACACGCATCCACAGTCACGCGGTATGAACATGAGAAAAAACAGCCAAACAATAAAAGAAACAATACAAAAAAATTAACAAGGTAATTCCCCCTTTCCCCCTGACAACAGGTGAGAAAGAGGGGTCAAAACAAGATATGTCCATGCACGTATTGGACATCGGAAAAAAATCACAGTCACGCAGAACGAAGAAGGTAACCCAACCGTTCTAAGAATCAGGGTCAGGTGATTGAAACATCAGGGTACTATACTTGGCTTTTCTTAGTGGGAAGCAAGGGTGGCGCCCAAAAGCAGTAAGGCAGGCAGTTTCGACAGGAAATGAGTGTATATTCGTACACAAAGAGCTAAAAGGAAAGGTGAAAAAAGACAGGGTCAAACAAGTCATGAAAAAGATAACAAAACTCAGTTTTGCGCGTGTGACGCGGTACCGGGCGGTACGCAACTGCTCCGCACACTGTACCATTTCAGGGAACACCGAGACCATCAGCAACGAAAATTAGAAAACAGCAATACAAAAGTGAAAGGGTGGAGGAAAGCAATCACACACGCTTGTACGCAAAAACTGATTAGAACGTGCAAGTATCAATGCTAACAATGGCATTACAGCCTTTTACCCAGAACATAATGTCCATACTTGCTGGTCAAATATAGTTTACTGAAGCCATTGTGCTTAAAAAGGGGTGCTAGCACAAAACTAAAACTATCTAAGGGGGGTCGCTAACTGATGGGATAAAATTATCGAAGGAAATAAATGGACAGGCATAACTAGCCTGAGAAATGCAGCCGGAATTTTAGTCGAATGAAAGGCACGTCAATTTTGTATAACTTTAAATGATGCCAAACTACGCTGACTTGAACCCATAAATTAGGTAGGACAACCAAACCTCGTGATTCTGATGCGTGTTAAAAGATCGACCAGGGCATGGAAGGTTGGCTCGTAGCAGCTGGGATGGTCCAAACGGTGTCTCGGAGAAATGGCGAAGCTGCCCTAAAGGATTCGAGCAGTACGACCTGCACAAAAAGGCGGAATGGCTTGAGTGCCTATCCGGCGGTGTCATGTACCTTCGCCACTTCCCATCATTTTGAATCTTTAAAGGAGTCCTTTCTTTCCAAGACGGCATTCTTTCTGTCCAATGGTTTGCTCTGCTCCATATTTAAAGTTGAATCTTTAGGTTTTCTCTACCAATTTCTTATTCCTAACTTCCTCCAGTCCTCTCGTTTCTCCCCTTCCTAAAAAAATTTGAATTCCTGCTTGACTTCAAGAAAAATCTGCCTCCCTTTTCATTCCTTCTAGGAACTGTATGAATATTTTTATGTTGTGTTTGACTGGACGTGGAGTCTTGGGGTTGAAGGATAATGTACTGCTAATACTGTGCACTTTTCGTTTCTTTTCTCGGAGTTTGCTCACAAAAACGTAGCAGGTAAAAGTGTGCTCTCATAGTGTTTGCAGTGAAGAGAAAGCGTTTTATTTCTTTAGTCTAACTTTATTTTGAAAAAGCTGCCTTCTAAACAAAACGGGCGGAATAGTGAAATACTGTGCAGTGTTTTCAGAGTGGGTGAACAGATTTTTTTGCATTGGAATACAGTGAAAAAGTACTTCCTTTGGATTACGTTTCTAGAAAAAAAACCTAGCAACATTTGTTATTGTGGTTAAATTTGTATCCCAGCCTTTCTTAAATACGATGAAAACATCTATCTAAGAACATGGTTGCTTGCTTTTTAAAGACCCACAGCAAGAGTCAAAAGGGAAACAAATGACAACAGGAATGGTGGATCACGCTAGGGAATTATGCTTTGCATTTCAAGGTTTCAGACAACCGGACGAGACTGATTTTGGCTACCCTAAATCATATTTCCTGTTACTTTATAATAAAACCTCTTGAGAGTTCTAATTATATTCTTTGTCCTTCGTTTTCAGAAATGTCCGTGCAGCGGTGTTTAAGGACCAATCTCTCGGGGAGCCAACAATCTGGGTGAAGCTGCTCTGTGTTCAAGTGCACTAACGCTGGTCACTGCAGGCATGCTGGTAACTATTGTTGCTTATTTCTGATGTTACATTTTATTTAGAGACAGGCTTCTGTTCATCAGTAAATGTTATCGGTTGCCTTGAATTTTTTTTTTCAACTAAAGAAATAACTACTACTACGTGACTGCGCTCCTGACACCGCACACTTATAAACACACGTGTCGCAATGTGCACACGATGTGTAGGGGAGACTACCTACACGGTGGGGCTTCAGCGTGCACCATGCTGAGCTTGATTAGCAAGCAAGCTCAGGATGGTGCATGATGAAGCCCAGTCAAAATGGCCTCACGTTTAAAATGGCGTGTTTTTACAAAGCTCGATACCTTAGCCCTAGTTACCTCAGCAGACCCACTCATTCTAACAACAGAGCAATGTTACCGCTAATAATACTGTTTTACTTGAATGCGGCAGTGTCGACACATAGAAGCACATACGGTAATGGGAACTGAGTCTGCCTCCGGCGAATAAATCTGTATTTCGGGTACATTTTTCTACCTTATTAGTGTCTCACAGCTGTGACATGGGAAACTGCATATCTTTAGTAACCCTTTCGGCTTACCATGGAACGACAGTGGCTTCCTCACAATGGAGAGAAAACTCCATAGCAGTGATGTTGGTTCATAAAGCCACTGGTTACATTCTTATGGGCCACCCCTGCAGCGGCCGTAATAGAGATGGAATGGGAGTGTGTTTGGAAGCGGCTCTGATTTGTCCTGTAGTGTGACCAACTTCTAGTGCACTCTTAAATATCTGGCATTGTCATACGTTTAAGAACACACCTCAACTCTTGCCTTCTATCCGGTCCTCCGTGACGTGGCACCAGGTTAATCAGAGCGAAGAATCGAGTTTTCAAATATGTGTGGTCACCGTTTAACACAGCAGCGCCATATTAAGAAATTGAAGTTTCCTTCTGTACAAACTAGGTGCCTAATTACAGCTAGCAATGAAATCAAACAGCAATGCAATACTTCCTATTCTAGCTCCCAACACAATGAATGCCTTGCCAACAAAACTGGCGGATGTTGAAAGTACCTTCTAAAGACCGTAGATTTATTTGTGTACGTGTCCATCCAGCTACATCATAATAATGTACACAAGACATAGTTTAAAAAAATTATGTTTGGGCCAAAGACATTAAAATGGTGTTGGAACGACATACGTATATGTTTTAGATGCGAACCCCTACATTACACATGTGAGGTAACACTAGGGTAACATCCCATATAGCGTATAGAAGTCTCGTAAATCGATCATTCTACACTGCTTTGGTTGTTTAGACGGAAATTTTGTTGTGGTGGCAACGTAAGATACACGTTATTTTTGTCAAGGTACGATGTCTCTTGGACATCCGCAGTCGATTGGTTACATCTCAGACATATGTTTAGGTAACGTGGTTTACTCGAATAGTTCTCCTATATTACGCCGAACCGATGATGCGAAATCGCCAGACAAACCAGTGTCTACGCTGACAAAAGTCGCTACATTTGAAAGACACCAAAAGTTTGGGCTAACCCGCTGAAGCTTGAAAGCCCTAAATGTGCGGCAGTGGTGGTCCACGTCTGCTTCAGAAGCTACATTTTCTTTTGTAGCCTAGAAGATTTAAACATCTACCGCTGCACGCTTTAGCGAATGGCTCACCTTGTACTCCTCAGCCATGGACGGGTTTACAAGAGATCACAGTTTAAGGACCTCTTGTATGTATGTTGTACAACTCTTGCCTGGCACCTGTTATCACTGCGAGAGTGTCTGATTGGCCTTCTTCCGGCAGAGAGAGAGAAAGAGAGAGAATACATTTATTGAGCGTCCTAATTGGGAGGGGTTTCTTATTCACTGGAGCCCATATGACATCATGGCTGCCAGCGCCCGGTCGACCAGCGCAAACTGCGTCGGAAGAGAGGAGCTGGACATCAAACTCTCCCATTGCTGTCTGAAAGAAGGGTGGGGAATACAGGAGCGGTGGATTTTCTGAGTTGAAGTCGCAATCCCCATTTATGTGTTGGAGTGACCCTGGTTTTTCACAAAATTTGCATTCGGCCGAGTATTTCTCCAGGACCATGAGGTGTAGCCTTGTTGGGTGGGGAAAAGATCCAGATGGAATGAGGCGAAAGACTGTCTGTTGCTCCTTAGATAGAATGGGATGAGGTGAAGGGAGTGTTTGTCTTTCTAGCCGATAGTGCTGCGTGATTGCCCTGAAAGTATTGAGCGGGCAGTACTCCACGCCCGCCTCCGCAGCCTGGGGTGCCAGTGCGCAGGCTTGTTGATGGGAAACTCATTATCCTCCATGGAGGCTCGAGCAGGCGTCCACACCAATTAGATTTTTCTGTTTGCTTTTTTGCTCTGCGGCAATTGTCGCTGGAGACGCCCATCCTGATTGGTTGTTCGGATATACTGCTGCGAGTCGGTGACAATCGTTTGTGCCAGCGTCTGTGTGAGGGCCAGAGCAATTGCCATCTCCTCTGTGGTTTTGACTATTGCGCATACAAGGAGACTGTTCTTGGTCGATACCACTATTGTTGCGTATGGCTTGCCTCGGCAGTGGGAGTCGTCCGTGTATACGTCTCTGAGGTCTTTTCCAAAGTTCGTTTTGAGCGCTCAAGCTCTCGCTTCTTTTCTGGTCTCGTGATGGGTGGGGTGCATGTTTCTTGGCAGAGGGTGAATATTTAAATCTGGTGCCATGGGTTGGTATCTGCACCTGCGGGATCGCGTCGAGGGCCGCCTTTTGGCTGGATAGACGACCTTCAATCAATTCTTCTGCGGAGTTGTGTAGGCCCATTCTGAGCAGCTTCTTTGTAGACGCGCTCATGAGTAGACCTACGGCATGCTTGACTGATTTCCGTGTGAGTATATTGAGGATATTTATGTCACTTTTGTTCAGTAAGAGGTACGGCGTGATGTAGGTTATGCTAGAAATGACGAATGCCTCGACCAAACGCAGGGTATCCACCTTTTTCATTCGTCTCTTCTTAGTTGATACCCTTCTATACATGTGCAATATTTGATCGCTAGTTTGCTACAGTTTTTTTAGGGAGGTGTCACTCTTTGTATCTGGTTGTAGGTGAACTCTTAGGATTTTAGTGCTGGGACTAGGAATTATCGCATGTTCCTCTAGTTGAGCTTGGATGTCTTCCTTGATATTCTTCTTGGCTTTCGGGCGGACAACGAGGAGTTTGGACTTTTATGGCGAACACTGGAGGCCACAGGCCTTGGAGTATTGATTTATGACGTCCGTTGCCCTCTCGAGTGCGTCCTGAATATCTCCGACGGAGCCGGTTCCCGTCGAGACGGTGATATGGTGAGCATAGAGAGCATGCCCAAGGTTACCTATGGCGTCGAGCCTCCTGGGGAGGTCAAGCAAGGCGACAATAAATAACAACGGGGACAGCACAAATCCCGGCGCGTGCCTCTAGCTCCTATTTTTATGGGGTCGGATGTGGCATCTCCTATCCTGACTGCAGCAGTGCGACCCGAGAGGAAGTTATGGATGTACTCGTATTTCCGCGTTCCGGAGTCTGTGGCATTTAGGTTCCTGAATATGCTTTCGTGAGTCTCGTTGTCAATCGCGCCCTTGAGATCGAGGGCCACGATGGCCCGGGGGGAGTGACGCGTAGCTTGCTTGAGTACCTCCTCGTTGAAGGAGTACGTCCTCGGTTCCTAGATGTTTGCGGAACCAAAACATTGTCGTGGGCATTTGGTCTGTGTCCTCCAAATGTTTCTGGAGACGGCTGAGCAGAATCTGCTCCATGTCTTTCCCAACACAGGAGTGCAGGAATATTGGCCCTCATTTATCTATGTGGGGAGATTTTATAGGTTTGGATCTCGGCCGTTATCTTATCTTGGCCGTTTTCTTTTGAGATGAGAGCTGTTCCATACTCGAGCATGGCTGTTTTAGTGAGATAAAACACTATATGGCCTAGTTGTGCTGCTGTAACCAAGTGATTTTTTTGCTGAGTTTTTCTTAGTGCTTCCACAATTCCTAAAACTCTACCATTTTTCTTCGAGGACATGCGTAGCTCCTGGTGATGCAAACCCTTCATCACCACTGTAGAAGACTTCTTTCCGGGGCGCTATGTCAGTAGATCTGAAGCCAAGCCCGTGATTCGCCTACTGCGATGGAGAACACATGATTCCGCTGGGTCTATGGCATCTAGGTACCTCTTACCCCGCCGCCCCTCCACGTGATATGTTTTTGGAAGATAAAGGGGGTATATTTACATTGATCATATCTTGGGAAAATCGACCGAAGAGATCAGAAAACGGCTTGCACAGTCCCGCCCTCCCTCCTCTTCTACAAATACACTGTGGGTCTGGCCAATCCCTTTCGCCTATAAACCTTGGACAACACCCCATGTAGAATCTGGTGTTCAACTTTGGGAGAAGATGGGCTACTTGTAGTCTCTGAGCTGGAGCGTCGTCTTTGTATTCCAACCGTAGCGAAATTGCCTTCATCTTCATTGCCTACTAGTTCTGCACAGATGCCTGATGTCAGTTTCAATCCAGGGCGGAAGTTTAACAGGAAATGGAGAGTTCTTGAAATCTTGAAAAACCTAACATCAGGCACTTCATTTATTATTAGTTATTGAAACGTCAATACATGCAGTGACGTTCTCTTACTCAGTCCTCCTCTCACCCTAAACAAAGGCGAAATGATCCCAACAGTCAATACTTGCGGGGACTATTGTGCGATATGCTAGAAATGTACGCTAAAAATGGGGACATTCCGGGCTCCAGGTGAGTCTGTTGTCTTGTGTAGCTTATACCCAAAACAACCCGGGTGCGCCTAAATCAGTAATTCGTGGGTTACAATTACCAGGAAACCCTAGTATGCGATTCCTTCTTGGTTTATGGTTCCAAAAAAGTAGTGTGTTAAAAGTTCTCGTGTTTGTTGTCAGTATAGTTGTTATGGTATTCTAGACTCTTAAACAAGAGTGAATTTGGAAATTGCGTGAGGAAGGGTGATGTACAAATATTATTTCCAATTCAACACACACACGTATGGATGTGCGGGTTGAATATGAAAGCCATTGGGTTGAGTCCTGGTGATTTGTACGAGGTGTGTGTAGTGGACCGGTGTATAAAACACTCAGTCGGTGTTGACGGTTCTTAAGTACTCAGGGAACTTGTGTCGCGCCCTTTTGCCTGGTTTTCACCTACCCCATTAACTACCTCGACCTTCTGGTATTCGCCCTGAACTCCATCGCTCATCAGGTCTAGTTAGAGTAAGCGTCCGCGGCAATTCGAACATCATAATTGAACGAGAAATTCTATTCATGTCAGAGGAGCTTTAGATCAGTGTGGGTCCCAACAGTGAGAGAGTTTTCTCTGACGCTATGTACACTTCAGCTATAGCCAAATTGTAGGGCCGAAAGACAAGAAAGATGTGCGAGAATTCTACGGAAGGTGTGCCTACTAATACAGTCGAACCTCTCACTGACTTGTCTAAAAACACTATTTACATGGTTCTTCTGGACGAGTCGCAGGAGAACCCTCTTCGAGACCATCAAATTCACCAACACCACAAGCTCGTGCTTGTACATTTTAGTGGGAGTACCATACAAAAACGAATAACGACGCCATTAACATAGTATTTGTTTTGGGATTTGTCCAAGAAAATGCTGCCCTCATCCAAAATGCACCATCGCCATGAGATTACGCGTCAGTGGCGGCGGCACGCTCGTCAAGAACATTTGGCATAATAGAACACTTTCGTTTTGCATGGATCGTTCTGAAACACACGTAAACCACACGGGAGTGCCTCAACAGACAACGTGTAGAAAATATTATCGCGTCTTGAAAAATTAACCTAAAGCTAGTATGTCGCAGAGAAATATGTCATCTATAATTATCCCTTGAAAGGCATCGAGAACTAATGGTGGGCGGCCATACAAGTTGTTTCTTGGTGCCCCGTTCAGCAAAATATGACATTTTACCAGATTCGACACAAAAATCTAGTCCGGCGTTGTATGTTTTTGCCTTAAAGAGAACATTCTACAGAACGGTGCGATTTTTCGTATTAAGTACTTTTGTCACAATAGTTAGAAAAAAAACTCGGTGGAGTTTTTTGGCGCGTGTTATGGGCCAAATGAAAACATAAAATTTAAGAAGGAACTACTACCAACAAGGCTTGCATAATGATACGTTCCATAAGAATATTCACAGCATTTCTGAAAGCGTAACTGTTTATGCAGTTTCAAGCGCACCTGCTAGCAATCTATCTTTTAACCACACCCTAGAACTTCAAGATATTACACCTTGCTTATAAGAAAACATTTTGGTCTTGTGCTGCAACTAAATCACACCACATCTATTGCTTATGGGAAAATGTTTAGCCCTGAAATACAAGTATTTTATTTTAAATTACATGAACGCGGTTGCGATATGGTTTTGTAAGAAAACAGCCTCCAACTAAGTAATCAAATATTAAAAGTCACGACAACCTGCTGAACGCCCATAATACGGCATTATTCATAATTACCAAAAAATTTTCAACGCATTTAAAATCTTTCCATATTTTATGTCGACCACAAACGTTTTCCTCATTGGAGAGAAAAAACAAGTACAAACTTACATAAAATGCAGACTGCAAATAAGAGAATAACAGAAAAGGATACCAGAAAAAGGAACATATTTGCTTGAGGTTGCATAGTTTTTGTTCAGTTAAAAACCGACTAGCGGCGTTGTATTCATACTATAAGCGTTCCTTAAGAAAAAAGGGGTAGGACAAAACCTTTTTGTCAAATTCGCACTTGTATGCACAAATAAAGGAAGGAAACAGAAATACAAATATCCTCATGCCAGAAATAGAAGAATTATCCTTTGTTTGCCGATATTCTTCTAATAAAATAGCTACGTCTGAAGTATCTAACGTATGTGAGCATATACAAAGGGAAAAACAATAAGGTGTTGATCGTTAAAAATTCTGATGGAATGGATGGTAAACCCAAAGCTTTTCTGGTCACAAATATAGTACGATATTAGATTTACATACTCTTTTTGGCTGTTTTCTAAAGCAAGAAACGTTTGGCAAAGCTACTAAAAGCCCTGTGGCATAGCAGTATTCACAATTATTTCTTAATGCTTCTTTTTGACAAAGGCAGCAAACTAACAACGCGAAGACGCTGCAATAAACTTTCGTCAAACGGTTGACGCCGATATCAGAAAACAAGACCAATCACTTCAGACATAAACGTCTGGACCCGCAAATCTTCAACGTGACTATGAATGACTGCAGACTATAAATGCTGCGCAATCACCAAAATATTTGTGCAAGCTTTTCATTTAGAGGCGTACACAGAAATAGTAAAAACCAATCTGCATGAAAACATTTTCACAACTCCAAATTCAAGGTATTCTAACGTCGGCCACCGTCGCCGCTTCTAAGATAGGGGTCCTTGAAAGCAGATGAATGCTTTGCGACAAAACTTATATTACTCAGTGAGCAAAACTTTGCAGAAAAATAGTCTCTTACAGAAAGGCGTACAGACTCATTAAACACATCGACCTTTGTTTTGGGTAAAGTAAGGCATTCATAAAGATAAAATGTATTTCGCAACTACACTTGAATAAACCGCTTATGTTAGGCTACAAAATACCGGTTTGTATACAAAATGATTACCTGCAAATATAAACCATGTATTTACGGCGAAACCTTGAAAAGACGTGTTTTGTCATTCTTGAAACTATTGTCAAAATGACAAAGCTAGCATGAGAAAATTCCGGTCTGTTTATGGACGGTTCTGGATTTTGTTAAGACCTGAGTACTCCAAGTATTGGCAAGCTCTGTACAAATGATAACATGTTGAGGAACAAAAAATACTCGTATAAAAACACTGAGCGTATTATTCTGGGAACTGCCAAAACGGTGGTTTCGACTGTCTGATTAAACGAACCCCGCCTGTTTTTCAAAAGCGATTTATTGCCTTGGTGCTACAACCCACGCATTTTGTGTTAGCGGACAGCACGTTCTGCTGCTTTCCTTCGAACACTCATGCAATTGCTAGGAGAGCTCCACTGTTCTCCCTGAGTAGCTCAGGGGTAGAACCAGGTTTTATAAAGAACTAGTTGTTTTAAACCCCACAACATGGCAGTATTGTTTTCTATACTAATGATTTTACCTTGCATAAATTTTTGCCAGATAAATTCGCGCTATTTTTGTAAAGAAACCTGTTCTTGTATATTTAGGTACTTTTGCAGACTGCTGGGGCACAACCACTGATTTAGTAACGTTTTTTACTGCACCCTAAAACCAGGCTTTTTCTTATTTTTGGAAGGGATATTGCTCACCCTGTGCTATTATATTCCGCATGTCGACATCGTCATATATTGTTCTAGAAGTTGTGCTTATGTATCTTTAACCTCTTAAGACCGCTTGTTGCGATTTCGTATCACATCAATTCCACCGAAATATGACTCGGAGGGCAATGCAGTGGAACAATGACGTGTCTTCAAGCAAGCCGTCACGCTACACCAAAAGCAAAGCACACAGCCAGCGCCTCGCCCGAAAGGGAACTAGAGCTTCTGTCGCCCATCGTAAAACCAGCATTTTCTTAAGTAAGCAATCTTTGGTACTTTGGTATACCTTCCCCCTAGGACCGAAACCACGATTTCGCTTCTCTCAAATTATTAACCATCTCGCCACACAATTCCTTCTGATGCACAACAAACTCTATTCGTGCTACATTTTTGGTTCCCGCCTGCTGCAAACAAAGAGAAACAGCTCGACAGTTTCTGGAAAACTTGAAAACTACAGCTCCTGAATGCAGATTTGGGACCCAAAAAGAGAGCTTGATCCGTGACCAAGCCGCACGTGGAGTACATGACAAAAGATTGCGTGCGGATATACTAATGATCGAGGACCCAATTATAGGGAAAGTTATGTTCGGTCTCTTTCATAAAGCAACAAAATTTCAAGTGAGAGCCTCTACGGAAGGAGCGATGGGAAATAGTCAGGTTATGCAAGGAAAAAATAACCATCGAACAGTTGCCAACGGCAGCCACGACACCCCGAAAGCAAGAAACCAAGAGACGCCCTTCTGCAAACACTACTGTGGCAGCAGCCATGAGCGCAAAAAAGAAGCCTTCAATGCATGGAAAGAAGTATGCAGCAAATATAGAAAGGGGAGCCATTTTGCAGCTGTATGCAAACGTCGCAAAGTAGTAGCTGGGTTAGGTATGAGAAGTGGGGACGAGGATGGTTTTTTTGTCATCGACAGCAAGAAACTGAGCGCAGTCTACTGTTTACTGGAAGTGAACGGAAAGCAACTTATCTTCGATGTACACAAGGAAGCCGCTGTTGATGTCTTCACTAGCAGACATGTTGCTCGAGAGCAATTGGAAATATGCGGAACTACTCTGCGAACATGGAATGGCGGTACGGATAAAGAGATTGGGAAAGCAGAACTCGAAAAACCACCTCAAAGAGGGACCAAGCACGCGGTGGAACTTGTAGTTGTTAAAGAAGACCTCACACGTCTGATCGGAAGAAAGACAGCGGAGAACACGGACCTTATAATGAATGGCTACAACCTTGTGGACCGTACTGATGAGGTTCATAAAAAAACCTTCCCATGTTAAATTTTAAAGAAACACCCAGAATGCTTGGACACTCCCTGGCAACACTTTAAGGAGACGTTCACTTGGTGACCAAGGCCTAGGCATGTCCCAAAGCGATAGCACAAGCTGCAGAGTTCCTTTGGCCATACAACCGCAATTGAACGCAGACTTGACGAACCAGGGGCAGAGGAAAGCAATCAAGTTTCGAAACCAACACAATGGGTGCGCATAATATTTATTGTAAAAAAGCAAAGCGCGAAATTACGATATGGATCGATCCACAGGCATGAAATAGGTCTCTGTAAAGAGAACGTTCACACAACGAAGAATGAAGGATCGTGACAGCCTTTTAAACAGCTCAAGTACGTTATCGATGACTTAGCCTCCCTTTGGACTTTCTCTGAGCAGTGAAATGTTTCAGAAGAGACATCAACTGGCACTTGAAATGCCGAGTGGTGTTTTCTGCGTCGCAGACGACATGCTAGTGTTCCGAAAAGGCGATACAAAGAGGCTGCAAAAGAAGAAAATTGAAAAGACTACTCAAAAAATGCTGGCAATTGGGAATACGTTTAACGAATAAGAACACGACGGATAACATCGGCAACAGTGTTCCTAGAACGAATCCTCACGAAAGAGGGAATGAAAGTACACAGAGAGAAAGTCAAACCAATTTTAGAAATTCACAGACCAACGCATCTACAAGGGCTACTGCGCTTCTGCGAAATGGTTTACTTCCTCGCAAGATTTCTTCAGTAAAATACGGGTGTGATGGAACCACTGAGAAAGCTCACAATAAAAGAACAATGGTACTGGGGCAAACTGTGAGGATAAGCATTTCGAAGTGCCAATGTAGCAGTGACGAAACCACCAGTACTTGCGTGTTCAAACACTGGAAATTTAGTGTGATGCAAGAGAGACCGAACTTTAGTGTGATGCAACAGAGACGGGACTAGGAGTAGTGTTTCTCCAGAACGGAGAGCCAGTGCATAGTGGACAGTCAGTTTGTAAGCCCTGCCGTGAGACTCGCAGATATCAGTTATGCACAGTTTGAGAAGGAGATGCTTGAAATCGTCTTCGCACTGAAGACATTTTATCAGTAAACGTTTCGAAGAGTCACTATGATCACAACTGATCACACGCCACTTCGGTTGATTCTCAAAATCAACATCATGCAGTATCAAGCCGTCTGAAGGAATAATTCTTCAGACCGAAAGGTACGGCGTCAGGATCGCGCACTGACCAGGCAATAAACTTCAGTTAGTCAACACGACGTCTCGTACATTTCTGCGGAACACAAGCAGTGAAGAACAACTTGCGAAAATAAAGGTCGTGAGTCACCTGCCGCTGCGTAGAGTAATGCAAGAGAAAATCGGAAATGTAACACGAGATGACAAACAAGCAATTATCTTCTATTGTTGAAGGAAGAATAAAGCGTTACAGTTCGATCACAGAAAAGCAAAACCAGCAAGATAGCAACTGCTCTCCCCAGAAGAGCGACAGATCATACAAGCAGAAAATTGGTTACAGGATCCTGCGAATTAATCCCGTCTTCATTTTACCTACCACCAAGTTTTCTGAAGAGAGCTAGCTGAGATGCAACACACCTTACCAGCCAGCAAGTACGCGTAATAACGAAGCTTATATAAACCTTGCATCGCCAAACTCCTTACCACGACATGTCAGCAGATCTAAGAACATGAATATCTGACCATGGCGGAACTCTCTTTCGACCAAAACGTACCAGGATGTTCCCAAACACGTTGGGAGACTTCATTGTCAGGTAAAGTTAACAGCTCTTTCAAAGAAGGAAAGATGTTGCCTGTGGAACTAAGGGAAGGCGCCAAGGAGTCAAGCCCAGTTCATTTACCGAAAACCAAACCTACGGTGTATGACAGACGCTGGCATGAATAGCCGCATCACGAGCCCTAGCGAGTTTGATTGCTGTATACCTCCCTGCGGCGGATCGCAGTGAACCTTGAGCAGACGACCACTATGAATTAGTCCGTGCATTGTCGTCCACGTCTGTTTCTCTTCAGCGGGGAAGCCGTGCAATCGCTTGTATTCGCTATCTCTTCCTACTTTATAATAAACATAGCTAACGCTGTGTAACCGTAGCCCAGTATTTGTCATCACAACCATCAACAAAATATCTGTAATAAAAAATTTTTTATCTTTGAAATATCATAAAAATGTTAGCGATTACTTGCGATCAACCACTGTTACACCCGTTTTTGTGTACCATGGACCTACAATATCAGAGGTTTCATTACCGCTTGTAGCTCTTATTGTTAAATTCAATGATTTATAACTACAAAGTTATAGATTTAGGCAAATACTACTATCAAAATAGTTTTTGCTGACCGAAATAACATTTTTAGGTTAGATGTCTGCTGCAGCATGACACGACCGGTCCTCCGTAGGCAGGCTTCGTAGGTAGACTGACCTCAGCAACACCAAAGCACTTGCGTCAGTATCCGAAAAAACGCATCTATGATGAGGTAATCATTACCCTTGGCTTTTTTGCCAAGGGATATCTGCCTGTCCGTCCAGCAGTTAAAGTGTAAAGGTCTTAGTCAAACGGGGGCCTCGGCCGCATCTTGATTCATCTTAACAATACATCGCAACAGAAACAAAGGCTGAAGCTGAGGCAAACAGACTAAGTATTCGTTTCTGTTGCGCTCTGTTGTTAAGATGAATTACCAAATAGCCCAATAGTACACTCAACATCTTGCGTTTTTCCCGGAGTACCCTCAACGGCCACCCATCATGTTAGAACGCCCTCCCTAAGGTAACCACAATAGCGCTGTGGTCGCATGTGTTAGCAACGTACCTAAAGCACTTTTGTTGGCTCATCGATCAAATTTCAATAATCTTCATTCACTCAACTTTCACAGAGGACGGGTTGTCAACCTCGCCAAGAGGCCTTCTTTCCAAACTGTAATGTATAGTTGGCACGCAGCTGCAGCGGAAATGCGATTTACCATGTAGTTCTGCTCCTCCGACGCACCAGGCGTTGTTATCCTGTAATTCGTACACTCATACAACCTTGACGTAGTTTTCCAAGCTGTTCCTGTGAATTGTGCAGAATGCATAGCATTGTAGCGGCAATCAGTAGTGCTTTTAAAAAGAAAAAATATTCAATGGTGGGCAAGTACTATGCTGGCACCTTTCCAAATATTAAGGCGTTTTCATTCTGTGATTTGCTTCCCGTAAAATATGGTGCTTCCGAATTACGCCAACGTTGTGTGGTTGTCGACCGAGTAAAGCCTATTTCTTCCAATCTGTTATAGGTTTCATTCGCATTACAGCTGAATTAATGAACGAGAAGTAACTGAACCACATCTCATACACGCAATACCTATCTCGCAATGTCACCAAATTTGGGAAGTCATATTAACCGACGCACAGGTAATTAAACTTCTGGTATGCAAAGCATCGTAGTTTGAGTGTGTATAGAATCTAGAATAAATATTTACCTTGCAAAATTATATACAGTATCTGTTGTTTATAAAAAAAAGTTTTACAATTTTGAGGGAACTCGAAAAAGTGAATGGCTTTGCGCAATTTTCAAAGATAGAAAAGTGAACCAATCAAGAACTAATAGCCTTAAAAAGGAATAATGACATAACCTTCTCAAAGGCACGGTGTTCGATGAATCAGTGAGGTAAATGAAGCTGAGCAGGTTTCAACTTTACACCTATAATTTTTACTTAAGATCGCTGTTGTATGTCACGCTTACCGATGACGCACAGCAGGGCTGTTTCCTGCTGCTCCTTAAATGCTCTCCTTAGATTTTGCTCAATGTATATACTGTCTGTATATGGACCTGTGAACACCATAAATGACCGCGGTTTGCTGACCCAGACTTCAAGCAATACACTGCTCCACAGTGTGTGCTTAAAAGTATGGAACCTATTTTTAGGGATACTAACAAACTACAACTATGTAGTGAAAGCACGAAAAAGGTGAGTAGTAAAGCAGAGGAAGAAGGAAAAGTACTGGACAAGAGCTGAACGAGGCCAATCACCCGTACGCGGGTTCGCGCAGACAGACAAGACAGGTGGGTTGAAGAGAAGGCACACCAGGCGTTGGGACGGTGGGTGCATTCGCACCCCTATCGATGGAGCGAATGTCGGCTCATCGAAAGTAGGTGGATGATGAGGAATAAGACGATATTGTAACGTTGGTAGCAAGCCGGACCAGTGGAGTCAAGCGCGGCTCATAAATACTACCTCTCACACTAAGGACAAGAGCCAATGTCAAGGCGACTGTTGAGTAGCAATGAGACGCCAACAGCTTCTGCCGGCCAAGCACAGCACGCGCCTTAGAGCCAGACACTCGTTCAGGCACCATCTTAAGGCAGCCGGGATTGGTGCCACAAGGACTGGCCGTCGTTCTGCCCTCTGGGGCTCCGCCACGTGGTGGGTCGGACCACCAGTCCCCCCATATATAAAAACTACCCTGCCGGCAAGCCTCGGCTTGTGTGCCCGCTTTGAAGCCATCCCCTGTTTTGCCCCTCCCACTGTGCAAAGTCGTCCACTACTTCGGACAATCAATGCAGGGGCAATACGGCGCCATTCCGGCAAATTCGTGTAGTATGTCTACGCCGACATCTCCGATAATACACGTCATTTCTAGAACGTCGATTCCTGAATGCCATAAGCTTTACCAGTAACCGTTCCCCGTGGGCTCGTTCTTCTCATTTCATACATTCAATCGTTTAGCTGGTAAACTCTCGTGACTGCTAGAGCAATACCAACTAGGATGTTAGTCGTCTGTTGATTTTTTGTCTATCTTCTTTGCGTCCATAAATGTGGTTCTTTCATTGTCCCGTGTTGCTTCTCTATCTATGCACGTCACTTGCTCGAGTATGGTTGTTCATCAACAACTACACTCTGGCTTTATCACAAGCTCCGAAAGGAAACAAAACAGACCTCAACGTCATATTCCAAGACTTATCTCCAGTCCCTTATCGGGGATGATCATTGAAACATTTTTCGGCATCATGAGAGTAAGTGCGAGGGATTCAATAAATTTTCTTTGTTGGTTGAGCGCAAAATATTGATTATTTTTTTGTCTATGCCATCTTTCTACGACCATTGAGAGCTCCGGTATTGATTCAAAGATGATACAATGAAGCCTCTGAAATTTATATATGTTTCATATAAGCACTCGCCTCCCACACTAATGTGACATCGTATTCACGCAAATATCGGTGTTAGAAGGATTGAGGTTTCAAAAAGCGAAATATTTATTAATTTTTGATAAGGCCAAAAAGCTCACCCAACATTGTATCTCCTTCACGAAGATGGTGATAACCACGAGTCAATAAATGAAACATGCAACGAGGAGTTGTAGAATTCTGTTTCTGTTTCTATACAAGCAGAATGTGCACCGCACTTATAATTTTTTTTCTGTGGATGTTTGCGAAACGTAATGCGATGGCGCTGCAACTATCAGATGTGGCAAGCTGGGAGTAGGTGCAGTACATCAATGTGGCCCAGCAGCCTCGTTGATACACCTGAAGTGCATTTTATTTACTAAACTATCTTGTAGCATAAAGCATTGTTCCCTAATTTACCTTACTTGTATTCCTGTACAAAGATAGTTCAGGTTCCTTGTCTCAGTTACCAAACTTAGGAAAAACTGTCATCCGCGAAAAACGTGATTTTGCATCATTTTACATCTAAATATACAGCTGAACCAACGCTTTTACTCGGCGAATACATTAATAATATGATACATAGAGCAAGCCATTGGAAATATTCAATGATTTCTTTCTCTTTTTATGATGATCTGGCAGAGGTGTGCTTATTTCTAATTAGAATCATTTAATGTCTTTGTTCAAGAATAAATAAATAGGCTGACCTTGCAACAATTCAATGTTTGCTTTTTCTTTTATTACTCCTTGATAGAAACTCTCGTTTTGCTACATAACAGCAAATTGACTATGGCATACCAAGATTTTTAATGTCACATTGTTATTTACGTGGCCCAAAAGAAAGTAAAAACACGTTGTCAAAGATACTTGCGTCATCATAAGCATTAACCAAATTATGAAACTCGACTTTGATTCCTATAAAAAGAGGCTAAAGTTTAAGCATTAAAAAAAAACAGCCACACCTCACTGCTAACGTTCGAAAAACGTCCTGGTGGTGCATGCGGAAGAATATTCAGTGGCCGTTTCTCCACATAAAGGTTAGGTTTCTTTTTTTGCTCGAAATTATAAAGAATTTACTGGCACCTTGCAGTTTACGCCATTGATTCAAAAATTTCTGCACAGCTCAGGCACCATTATTCCGATTTATATCAAACTGCTCCTAAAATAGCACACTGGCTCTCAGAAAAGATTCTCACCTTTTCATATTGTGCCCCAATCGTCACAGCTCATAATAACGACAATCCGGTTAGTGTCAGCGATCTATCTGAACAATGCTGCGAGCTCCACAATGACTTGAAAAAAAGTACGTGTCAAACACTGACTTCCACAAGGAGATCGCTGAATCGGACCGGCTTTCATTACGAAGAAATCGTACGACAGAAATTACCAACACCGCAAGAAACACCCAAAGAAGACGACACAAAGAAGACGCAAGGCACGCGGCACGAAGGTCATCGACATCACACACGGCGCCGAGGGCTTGCGACCACGGCACGAGCTTGCGCCGGCGACCAGCCATTAGAAGCAGCGAGTGACGGCGGCGGGTGGTGGAAGCGATCTCGTGGTGGATAGCAGAGAGAAAATGGAGAAGAGAGTGCCATGACCCGGGTCAAAGCCAAGAGGCCCTTTACAACGGAAGACCTGGCCCCCTCTTCTGCAAGCAAGTGGCTCGTCCACATCGGCAGAAGGCCCGACGTTCCAAGAGAGCTGCGTTGGCTCTTTAGCGATGGGAGCTCGGAGCGCGTTGCCCAACCTTCAGCAACTCAGATGTCACGCCATAACTTTGCTCCCGGGAAGTGAGGTACTGCAGATCATTTACGGTGACAAACACGTACTTTCTCTACGTTTGCATGAACATTTTAACAGTTTCCTATACCCTATTATCGCAGTCTCCTTCTGTGGCTTTCGATCTCAAGTGTTCGGTAGTTTTTTAGTCTATGTGTGTAGTTTAGTGTTGGTTTTGGGTGTTATAAACTAGTCTCGTTTCCAAAATTTCTTCTTCTTTTTGTTTCAAGATGGTTTCAACAATAGCTTCAACATGGTTCTGACGCATTGTTTAGAACAAGCGAATAGGGCAATAAACTACTGAAGAATTCCAAAGTTTTTTGCAACAAATTTTGTACATAATTATTATCAGGCGAATAGAAAAACTATATTGCACTATACCACATCGAGAAATTGCAGGATCAGAAATAAAGGTGAAGGTACTACAGATAAAGGTGAACTTTTACGTTCAAAGTTATCGCAAATTTATTAACACTGGTAACCCGTAGCTCAACATCTGGGGGCCACAATCACTACGTGCGCGCGGAATTTACCAAGTTTCATTAGAGCGTGTCTCATAACGGTAATGGTTTCGAATAAGGTTGCATAATTTTGGAAAGTAAGTGTCCTTTCATTGATTCCAAGATTATATCGTTTCGTAAGTATGTAGGTATATAAATCTAGGGAAGTGCGAATACCTACTATGCGGAATAGCTGTTTTGCATGAAAATCATATCATCAATTGCATATAAGGAAAAGCTGTTTTGTATGAGTATCATATCATGAATTGCAGATAGCGCGTACGGCTTTCTGTCGCAATAGGAATAGTATTAATATTGTCACGAGATACCTAGACGACCAATGTCCTATACCGTCATGGCTCATCACAAAAGACGACGAGGACGACGAAGAAGTGGCTGGGTCCCAGCGCACGCTGTTTTTGCCACATTGTAAATTTTGTCAATAGATCGTTCCTCATTCTTCATCAATCGCTCAAGTCATTATATCTGTCACCAGGTTACATTTGGTAGATTCAGAGATTTTCCAATCTACCTCGGTACTACACAGCGGTCATCAAATTCCGCCTTCCAGGATGCCTAACAACAACGACCTTTCTTCAGGCGCTGCCAATCCCCTAGTGTCGTGTCTCACCCTCTAGGACCCCGAATGTTTACCGGCAACATTGGTGACGACGCTGATGAAAGAATCCGTATGTTCGAGTGGGTAAGCAGCCTTAACAAGTGGGTTCCAACTTCGATGTTGGCAAACGCTATGTTGTGCCTGAAAAACAGGCAACTGACATGGTACGACACCAAAAAAGTGACAATGACCAGTTGGGACGTCTTCAAGGAGATGCTACAGAAGGCGTTTCAAAACACTCCTCATCGTCAACGTGCCGCCAAGAAAACAATCTCGCGTCTTGTTTCCAGACTTCAAGCGAATCCTACATTGGATATTGCCGCGAAGCATGTATGGGCTTGCTCATTTATTGTTTGTTTTTACTACCGGGCCCCGCCCGGCTGTGTTATCTGCTTTCCAAGCAAAGCGCGTCTTCCATTCTTTATTTTTATGCCGCACGGGCTATCACATTCAGATAAGCAAACTGTTTCGCCCTAAAGTCGCTAGCCCAGAATAATCGTTTCTGATCTACAATGTTCTGGATTTGAATCGACGGTTCCAGAAACACTCGCGCCGAAAGACAAAAAGCCTTCAGAGCAGACTCCTCGGATTTGATTCTGTGACGCTCGCCGACGCAGGTCACTTTGTTAACCGCTGCGTCGCCACCCCTGCAGTATTTTGAGTTGTTAGGGGAGCACAGGGTCGCTCCAATATACCTGTTTCTCCTTCAAGACAACTGCGTCGTCCTTGGCTTCGTGACATCTGGTAGAGGTGCTGGGTACTCACCCTTTATGCTCTCTACGACATCTGGAAGCCGGCAAGCAAGCCCATACATGGTTCGCGGCACTATATTCAGGACGTACTTGCTCTGAACGTCAAGCTCGACCGGGCGACGCCTGAGGAAGAAAAGATTGGGCACATCTCAAAGGCATTGCGGAGGACGCTTTCAGTTAACTAGTTTTCGAGAACAGCTCGAACGTCGATAACATCATGTCATCGAACGTCGATGACATGGCAACCACGTCGTCCTGTGAAGATGTGCTGCTTCCCCCGAATGACGTCGCCCCATCTGGCCAACCTCAGACGCTCACTAGGATCATTCGTCGGGAAATTAAGTCCATTTCGCCAGCCCCTCTCACTACACCAAGCGTTGATAGCCAATCATTTTCTATGATTCAAGCTGTATTTCGCCAAGAACTTGAAAACTTTGCCCTTCGCCAGCTCTGTGCCAAGAATCGCCAGTATGTCAACCCGGTTCAACAAAGCCCCGCACCTATCTATCAAACCACACCTCGTTGTTTCCGCCATCCGGCTGTCTGGGGAACCCCTGACGACCATCCCATTTGCTTTTCTTGCCATCGCAAAGGACACATTTTTTGTTACTGCCACCATCCCACTGACTATGCTTCCCGTAATGATTACTACACTTCCCGGCGACAGGGGAATGCTTCCCAGCAATTTTCCCCCTATAGGGTTACCAACTGCTCCGACTCCCATGCTTTGTTCCTAGCCTCACTGTCTCGAGTCCCCATTCAGCGAAGCTCGCCATCCGACGTCATCGTCCCGGCCTGGCCGCCTCTTCTCGGAAAACTCGATCGTACAGCTCTCAGAGGTGATGCTGCATTGACGAACCCCACCAAAAATACTCTGACTGCTTCTTATGCACCTTGCAATCTTCTAGATATCATTGTTGATAAAGTTCCATTTGGGGCGCTAATTGCACTGGACCGAACATATCTTTCATTCGTCCTCAGCTCAAATTTGCGTCCCCAATCTGGTCCCCCCACCAAAATTACTTACCCACATGATCGAGGCAGTTCAAAATAGGGCAGACCGATTCATTTCTCGTAATTACAATTTCTGCTGCAGCGTAACGCAACTTAAAATGGATCATTAACTTCAATTATTATCCACTCGCCGCAACATTTCTCTTTTATGCCTGCTTCATAAATAGGTCATAAGCACTTAAATGACCAGACTTCAAATTGAACGACCTTCCTATTTATCAACCAGAAGACACAACTAGCTTAGTTTCTCGTGCATGTACGGTAAAACGAACTCTTTTAACGCATCCCCATTGCCTCGAGCCATCACGTTGTGGAATGATCTTCCCGATAACTTAGTATCTGACACTAACGCAGTTTCTTTCCGCAAAAAATAATTCTTACATTTCGGGTGATAATTTTATGTTGACTGCTTCGTTCTTGTATGTATATGACATTTATAGTGTTGTGCAGAATAAGTTTTCTGAAGCGAATTGCCCATCATTTTTTGTGCTTTATGTAAGACCATTCTGAACGAACTGTTCACACTTCCCGCAAGCGCTGTCATGACTTTCCCTGTATATTATACCACAATCTGTGCCAATTTAAGTTACACATGTTGTACACTTTCCTAACTGCTGTGTGCCACGAACTGCATCTTTTTAGTTGTTCGGAGATGATGTGTGATGCCAATTTATACATAATTTGTTTCTTGTTTCTTCGTTACTCATGTTTCGCGCTTACGTTTTGGCACGTTTCGCCCATTTACTTGTTTTACATGTCTTTGTTAGCCCCCTTACTCGATGCCCTAACCAAGGGCCTGTAAGGTACCTGTAAATAAATAAATAAATAAGTACGAACCTGTGCGAGCTGCTCCAGAAACTGCTCACTCCTGCCTCATCCCGTGTTCTGCGTGTTCAGATGGAACTTCTACCGTTGTCGGTATGATCACCACGCGTGTAACCATCGCCGATCACCCAGTTCCACCTTTCTTTACTGTTTTGCCCCACTGCCCCAATGGCCCTATTCTTGGCATTGATTTTCTTAGTAAATATTCTGCTCTTATCGATCTGAATATTCTGCGCTTATCGACTGGTCGGAAGTGGCCATTCGCTTGGATTTACCTTGCCCAGAAAATGTTCCTGAGGAATTTCAATGTAGCTTACATTCGATTGAGTTCACTCGCCTCTTCCCATGAGCTGCTACTAATGTCCTACTTCCCGACGGTGACGGTTCCCGATGGTGCCTACTTGCTCGCCCCACAAACTGAAGTTCTAATTACCCGAAACGTGGTACTTGCGCACACTATTGTGCGCGTCCGCAACAACCGCACTACCCTCCCTTTCCTTAATTTTGGCGCTTCTTCACACAATATTCAAGGCGGCACCACCATCGCAATCGCTCACCTATTGGACAAGAACTACATTTTGACCCTACTTTCTCCCTCGCCCGCATTCGCCACCGTTTCCTTTTCCTCTCCCTCACCGAACTATGCATTCCCGCCAATGATTGCCCCTGATCGCTCACGCGAGCATGCTGCAGCACTTAAGCGCCTTCTGCTCTCCTTCAGCGACATTTTTTTACTTTGGCGCTCGCCCTCTAGGCCAGACAAGTGGGGTAAAGCACCTAATTCACATGGGATACACCCGCCCTATTCAATGCAGGCCATACCGCATATTCGCCACTGAACGTCGAAATATACAAAACAAGACGAATTCGACAAAATGCTTGCTACAGACATCATCGAGCCCTCTTTGAGGCCTTGGTTGGCACCAGTCGTACTGGTTAAAAAAAAAGACCATAAGTGGAGATTTTGCTTCGAATATTGTAACCTGAATCACATTACAACAAAGAACTTGTACACTCTTCTCCGAATAGACGAAGCCCGTGGTTGTCTCCACGGAGCCAACGATTTTCCTTCCATCGGCGTACATTCCGATTATTGGCAAATCGCCGTGGATGAAATAGATCGAGAAAAAAACACTTTTATTTCACCGGTTGGTGTGTACCAAAATTAACGTTCTTGCCTTTCAGTATATGTAACGCTCCGGCCACGTTCGAAAGAACAATGAACACTCTCCTTCACTGCCTTAAATACACGACCTCCTTGTGGTACCTCGATGACGTCATCGTTTTCCCTCCGACCTTTAAAATGCAGTGGGAACGTCTAACATCGGTCCTTTCTGTTTTTCTCAGCGCAGGGCTTTTATTGAATTCGTCCAAATGCCGATTCACCTAACGTCAACTTAAATTCTCGGTCACATCGTGGATGCCCACGGAGTTCAACACAATCCAGCTAAAACGCACGGAGTCAAAAACTTTTTCCAACCTTGAACCGCAAAAGATGTCGAAAGCTTTCTTGGGCTATGTTCCTGCTTCCACGGCATCATACAAAGATAGCTCATATTACCAGCCCTGTAACCTATTTCCTCAAGAAAGACGTTCCCTCCAGAGAAAGACGTTCTCCAGGCCTCCGCTTCTACCCGCCTTTGCTCATCCATTTCCTACGTCATTACACCAAGGCATACAGACTTTATAGCACAAAAAAACTAAGAACCGATTCAAGGATCCAACTATAACCGGCTATTTATCCGCTCTGCACTCGCTCCTAAAATGAGCCGTAATCTTCAGAAACAAATATTTTGCAAATTTTAGCCTAACCCTAGAGATATTCTGTAAATGGTACACCCAATCTCTACCGCCTCGACGGCACTACTATGCCTCACTCACACCCGGCAATGTCAAGCGCATACTTCGTGACTACCAGAAACCCGTCCACTTTAGAACCTTCAACCCATCTCGAAATGCCTTCTCTTCATACATCGAACCGCGTACGCTTCAACCCTCCGCGCTGACTTTAATTGTGCAATGTTCTAAAAAAGTGGTCTAGCCTGATCGGTTTTGAGCCGGGAGCCTCCTCTACTCGCCCCATGAGACCTCTCCTCTCTTTTCAAGGACTCACCAGTTTCGGTTTCATCTGTGCGTTCCAACATACTCCAGGCAAAAACACCCCCATACACTCTCACTTCCCTTACTTCACGTATAGTCTTCCTGGTGCAATGAAGGCTATCTCTCTCTCCATTTTCTACTGTTGGAATAATTTCTTGGGATGCGTCTCTACGTCAGGTTTGTTGCAGGAAGCTTGCCTACCTCAACAAATGTCCTCACTCAGTGCTTGTGCGCATGAGTGATAGAAAGAAGATCAGAATCACATAAACTATTGTCGCAAGAATGGCAAAATATCGTAACGAATGACAAGACGAGAGATGGATAGAGCGGGGCAAAACAACTGGTTTAATTAAGTGAACTTGTGCACACACAACTGAAGAAACGCGAACAGGGAGGCCGCCGTCGAGAAAGAGCGAGCTCTCCTGCACTGCGAACGCGTTGCTCGTCGAGTCCTCTCACGTGCATCCGCGAGCTGTGCACTGGATGCCACTCGGCACACTTGCTCGTGCTACCCGGCGCACAATCTTCTCGAACGCGGTCGCATGACGCGGCGCTGTTTCGGTGGTCGCTGGCACTCCCCGCTCTCACTAAAAAAGAACGCTTTGTCGGAGCGTGTGGCACTATCCCCCCTCAGAAAAGCTGCATCGTCCCTATGCCGCCTACGACAAACAAAACAAAAAACGAAACACAACAAAGCGCTCAATAGACTCAGTGCACTAGCGAGAGTAGTACGGTTTCCGCCGCGCAACGTGCACCCACTCCGGATGAAGCGGCCGCCTGTTGGATGACGCTTGAGATTCGTCGGGTAATACTTCGTAGGTCAATTCACACACACGCGGGTTATTTTGTATGGACCAAAATACCGTTTCAAGAGTTTTTTGCTGAGGCCGCGGCGTCTTATCGGTGTCCATGCCCATACTTTGTCACCAGGGTTGAAACATACGTCTCGACGTCGGAGATTGTACCGATGGGAATCGGTGTGCTGCTGGTCGCGTATTCGAGTTCTTGCTAGTTGATGGGCTTCTTCAGCACGCTGGCACACGAGTTGGCAATCGACGTCTGTGATTGCGTCCTGTTGGTGAGGCAACATGGCATCCAGCATGGTGGTTACTTTTCTACAGTGAACAAGTTGAATTGGTCACATCCCGGTAGTTTTTTGCACGGCCACGTTGTATGCGAAGGGTACATACGGCAGTACCTCATCCCATGTTATGTGTTCCACGTCTACGTACATAGCGATCATGTCAGAAATCGTCTTATTTAGCCTTTCGGGTAACTCATTTGTGTGTCGGTGGTACGCAGTTGATTTGTGGTGACTAGTGCAACTTAAACGTAAGATTTCTTTCGTAAGTTGCGCCGTAAAAGCTGATCCTCTGTCAGTAATAATTACCTCGGGAGCGCCGCGCCGTAGTACAGAAATTGCGATAAAAAACTTCGCCACTTCCATCGCAGTTCCTGTCGGTAGGGCTTTCGATTCGGCATAGCAGCTCAAGTAATCAGTCGCTACAATAATCCACCGATTTCCTGACTCTACCTACGAAATGAAATGTGCCAAGTAAGTCCATTCTGACTTGTTGGACTGGCACCCTTGGCGGTGGAATCGGATGCAGAAAGCCGGCATGGCGTAAAAGCGGTGTCTTTCGTCTTAGGTAGTGGTGGCAAGTCTTAGAGTAGATGGTCTTCGCGAGTTGCGGCCAGTAGTAACTTTCTCGTACTCTTGAAAGCGTGCGCGTATAGCCGAGGTGTCCAGAGCTGGGGTCATCAAGACAGGCCTCGATAATTTCTCCTCGCAGGTCATCGGGTGCAACAACAAGCCATGATTTTCCCCAGGTTCGAAGTTTTTCTTGTATAGGACGCCGTTCGAATGCTCAGTGAGGGTAAAACGCGAACGGAATCAGGGGGGACTACGTTTCTTTTCCCATCCAAGTGTTCCATCACGTGCCGTAGTTCTGGGTCACGTTGCTGCCACACTGCCATATCCGTGGCATTAACTGGTCCGAGGAAGCTCTCCTCTTCATCAGTCTTGTCCACCGGAGCTATTTCTGTAGGATTTCGTGAGAGGCATTCTGCGTCCTTGTGCCTTCTACCTGACTTGTGTGTCATCGCAATGTCAAATTTTTGCAATCGGAGGCTCCATCCAGCAAATCGCCCAGCAGGAATTTCAAAATCACCACCCAGCATAGTGAATGATGGTCGGTGACAACTCGGAATGGGCGTCCGTACAAATATGAACGGAACTTCGTCACCGCCCACACCACCGTGAGGCACTCTTTCTCAGTCGCCGAATAATTGGTTTCGGCCCGGGAAGGCGTTCGATTTGCATACGCAATGACTTGCTCAGCCCCAATTTGTTTCTGAACGAGGACTGCTCCAAGACCTTTCTTACTCGCGTCGGTGTCTATTTCTGTTTTGGCGAACCTGGTCAAAATGCCTTAGCAAAGGAGGCGTTTGTAGTGCTCGTTTCAGTTCGTCGAACACTCTTCGCTGTGCTTTCTTCCACTCGAAGGCGATGCTTTCTTTTGTCAGGTAGTTAAGTGGGGCCGCTACATGAGAGAAGTTCCGGATGAAACGCTTGTAGTACGCACACAAACCGAGGAACTGCCTGATGGTCTTCATGTCGGTTGTGTTCGGAAAGGTAGCCACAGCGGCCCGAAAAACTTAAACTCCCGGTAACCAAAGCGACTATTTGTCGGTTTAAGCGTCAGGAATGCGTTCCTTATTGCTTCTAGAACTGCTCTGAGGCGCTGGAGGTGTTTGTCAAATGTGTTCGAGAATATTACAACATCGTCAAGATAAACAAGACACGTCTGCCATTTCAGACCGGCAAGAACAGTATCCATCACTCTCTGGAAGGTGGCAGGCGCAGTGCAAAGTCCGAACGGCATCCTTTTAAATTCATACAGGCATTCAGGCGTAATGAACGCCGTATTTTTCTCTGTCCCGTTTGTCAACTTCGATTAACCAATAGCCACCCTTCAGATCTACTGATGAGAAGTAACGAGCACACCGTAGTCGATCAAACATGTCCTCCACACGGGGTAGAGGATAGACATCTTCCTTAGTTACACGGTTCAATCTCCTGTAATCGACACAGAATCGTAGTGTCCCGTCCTTCTTCCTCACCAGTACTACTGGCGCAGCCCAGGGGCTGTTTGAGGGCTGGATGATGCCATCTCCTAACATTTCTTGTACTTGTTTCTGTATAGCTTCTCGCTGCTTGAAATATACCCTGTATGGCGATTGATGAATGGGAGGCAGAGAATCTTCAGTGCTTATTCTGTGCTTGCCAATGGCAGTTTGATTGACACCTTCTTTAGTCGAAACACCGTCTTGAAACACATCTAGTAGACTGGTCAAATCATCTTTCTGTTGCTACGAAAGCATTGGGTTTACGTCAAGCCCCACGAGTCCAGTTCAGCTTGCTCCTGGTGGACCTGCCTCGCCTATCACTTGTGAAACGTCGAAGAAATCACTGATGTCTTCGACATAGCCTATTGCGATACCTTTTGTGAGGTGCTGCGGTTCGTCCCGAAAGTTTGTCACAAGAACTGTGGCACGACCATCTTGCAGTTGAGTGACACCCCTTGCGACGCCAATTCCTTTTTCCAGGACAGGCTCAGTGTTACATTCAATCAGGGCTTCGTGGCAAGTACTTACATCAGTGCCAATAAGCAAGAAAACTTCCGAAAGTGGAGGTACCCTCACATGGTCATCTAGAACTTGTGCCGTCATGAATATCGGCTGCCGGTCTTCGGATGACGCGACAGCTTTTCGAAGCGTCTGGCTGCTGTCACCAAGGTCGATTATAGCACCGTACTCACACAGAAAGTCAATTCCGAGTGTTACGTCTCTAGAACAGTTCTGCAGAACGACAAAATTGAAGGGGCATGCCTCACCATTAATTATAACACGAGTGGTACACTTTCCGATAGGTGCTATGAGATGTCCCCCGGTAGTCCGTATTTCGGGGCCATCCCACACAGTCGTCACTTTCCTAAGACGGCGTGAGAAGCTCCCGCTAAGGACAGGATAGTCTGCTCCAGTGTCGACGAGCGCAATGGCGTAGTAGCCGTTAATCACCACATTGAGGTTATTTGACACGAAAGAATCAATGCCGTGTTGAATAGTACCTTTACTTGACTCACTGCGTCACACCGCCGCTGGAGGCTCTTCGATAACTTTGCCGGCGGCAACCCCACCTCCCGGGGTTGCCGTGCCTCGTTTTCCCGCCAGGGCAGGGGAGAGGGGCTCTCACGGCGAAGCTGGCGAGCAGGAGACGCTGGCCAACGGGGAGACGGCGAATGGGATTCTCGGCGCTGAATCAGTGGTGGAGACGGTGGGCAGCGCAAATACTTAGCGATGCCCCGTGGATGCTGGTCGTATCTTGGATACGGGTCACTTTCTGGGGTATTTATATTTACTACAACTGTATCTGACGCTTGAGGGTGGTAGCAAGCGCCACTCAGACTACACGGAGAGAAGGAGACCTCCTTTTATTCCCCTGGGAGTGACTCGAACATCTACAGCCTGTCATAAGCGAGTAACTGGTGAGTAACCCTCTCATGCTACCTTGGCATCAAGGCTCCCAGGACCGAGGCCCTCGGTATGCTTTCGCACGATAATATGGTTTGGAAATCAGGGGCTCGTTAGGAAATACAGAAAGAAATGCCGGCAGTCTACAAGGCCAAAGAAGGCATAGGGGAATGGTTAGACTATTGTTTACCGTTAGCGATGTTAGATTATTTTTTCTAATACTTACGTGAAAAAGAAAAGAAAGACAAACACCCTCCCTTAGTGGGGACCGAACCATAGCCTTTCAATAAGATCTCGAATGCCTTACCAATTCTGCTATCTGGGCGAATGTGTTCTCCTTTACTTTCTGGGGTATTTAAATTTACTACAACTGTACTGACGCTTGAGGGTAATAGCCAGCGCCACTCAGACTACACGGGGAGAGGGGAACCTTCTTTTTAACCCTCGGGGCGGGACTCGAACGTCTACAGCCTGTCATAAGCGGGTAACTGGCGGGAAACCCTCTTATGCTACATTGGCATCAAGGCTGCCAGAACCGAGGCCCTCGCTAAGCTTTCGCACGATAATATGGTTTGGAAATGAGGGGCTCGTTAGGACATACAGAAAGAAATGCAGGTAGTCTACAACGCCAAAGAGGGCATAGGAGAATGGTTAGATTATTTTTTACCGTTAGCGACGTTACAGTATTTTTTTAATAAATACGTGAGAAATAAAGAAAAAAACGCGACCAGAGTGGGGACCGAACCCACGCCTTTCGATTAGTGCTCGAATGCCTTACCAATTCGGCTATCTGGGCGACTGTGTTCTCCTTCACTTTATGGGGTATATATAATTACAACTGTATCTGACGCTTAAGGGTGGTAGCCAGCGCCACTCAGACTACACGGGGAGAAGGGGACCTTCTTTTCACCCCCCATGGCGTGACTCGAACGTTCGGTCCCCACTCTGGGCGCGTGCTTGTCTTTCTTTCTTTCTCACGAATTTATTAAAAAAATATTGTAATGTTGCTTACGTAAAAAATAGTCTAACCACTCCCCTATGCCTTCTTTCGCGTTGTAGACTGCTGACATTTCTTTCTGTATATGTATATATATATATATATATTGATGAGGCGTTTATTGGCAGGGAATGGTAGCGTTTCAGGTGATGGTATTCAGGTAGGCACTGAGAGGACTAGCAGGAGCGATGATCACAATGCAGCGAGCTATCAGAGATCATGGCGCGTTCTTCACGACGCCGGTGCTATCTCCTCGTCGTCTTCACAGTCCCCATTCACTACATACCCATTATTGCCAATGGCCACTGTATCAGAGCATACTCTCACGGGGCATAGTGCATCCTTCGCAGTGTCTGATAGCATACACAAAATGGGCGAATCTTTTGGACTACAATTACCCCCCCCCCCCCACGCACAAAAGGAGCCATCCTGGCGACCTTATGGCAAGATAAAACCATCGGTTCGTGGTAACCCTTGAGACGGTCAACGTGCACCGCTTTGCGACCGCGATAACGAAGTTCCGGGGACAACGTGAGCGGCTCAACTACGTAGTTAACTGGGGATGCGCGCTCGATTACACGGTAAGGACCATGATATTTGGACAGTAACTTTTGAGCAAGACCAGGAACAGTCAAGGGTATCCACAGCCACACAAGTGAACCGGCAGCGAACTCTGGGGGTGGTGTTCCAACGTCGTGAAGCTGCTTCTGGCGAGATTGCTCCCCGGAAGTCAGGGCCCTGGCGAGCTGGCGACACTCTTCGGCGTACCGAGATGCCTGTGACACGGGGGTACATTCAGATGCATCCGGTCGGTACGGCAGGATGGTGTCCAGCGGACATGACGGCTCGCGGCCGTAGAGGAGAAAAAAAGGCGAAAACCCCATAGTTGCTTGAGTGGCGGTGTTGTACGCATAAATTACGTATGGAAGAACTTGGTCCCAGTCGGTGTGGTCAGCCGAAACATAAGTTGCCAACATATCGCCCAGTGTCCGCATAAATCTTTCCGTGAGCCCATTGGTCTGTGGATGGTAAGAAGTGGTGGTGCGGTGGATAACGTTGCACTTTGCGAGCAGGGCTTCAATTACTTCAGAAAAAAACACACGCCCGCTGTCGCTGAGCAACTCTCTAGGGGCACCGTGACGTAGAATGAACCGGCGCAGGAGAAATGAGGCGACCTCATGGGCGTTAGCGGCTGGTAGTGCGGTGGTGTCAGCGTATCTCGTTAAGTGGTCTACCGCGACGACGGCCCAGCGGTTTCCGGAAACGGTGTAGGGGAGCGACGCATACAAATCAATTCCTACGCGGTCGAAAGGTCGTACTGGACACGGCAGGGGCTGCAACAAAGCCGGCGGTTTTTTGGCAGGGACTTACGGCGTTGATATTTTTCGCAGGAACGGACGAACTTGGTGAGAAAAGTGTACATTCCACGCTAGTAGTACCGCATGCGGAGACGTCGGTATGTCTTTAGTACACCAGCATGACCATACTGCGCATCGGCGTCAAAACATGCCCAAATGTCTCAGCGCAGATGGCGGGGAATAACGAGGAGCCACTTACGGCCGCCTGCGTTATAATTTCGGCGGTACAGACGCTCGTCATGAATCGCGGAGTGAGTGGCCTGTCGCTGCACAGCTCGAGGGGCGTTTGCCGAAGCAGGGTTTGTCAGAAAGTCCAAAAGAAAAGTGACCCAGAGAACCTTGCGCTGCTTGCGAGGCATGTCGTCAAGTGACACAGAGGACAGAATTCCGTCTATAGATGACAAAAAGGCACTGTCGGCGGTCACAGGAGAGCCTGCGAGCGCATCGGCGTCGGTGTGTTTGCGGCCAGAACGATAGAGCACTCGAATATTGCACTCTGATAAGCGAAGGGCCCACCTTCCAAGACGACCCGACGGATCCTTCAAAGAGGATAGCCAGCATAGGGCGTGGTGGTCGGTGATTACGTCGAAGGGCCTGCCATACAAGCAGGGACGAAATTTGCTTATGACCCACACAATAGCCAGGCACTCTTTCTCCGTGACAGGGTAGTTTTCCTCCGCTCTTGTGAGTGTCCCGCTCGCATTAGCAACGACGTATTCGTCGAAGCCAGATTTCCGTTGAGCAAGCACAGCGCCCAGGACACACCGCTGGATCAGGATCAGGACTGACGCCATCTTTGGAGACAACGTGACCTAAAATTGTAAGTTGGTGGGCAGCAAAGCGGCACTTCTTTAGGTCAAGCTGAAGTCCTGGATCAGTGAGGCATTTCAAGGCTTGTCGAAGGCGTGTAATATGCGCGTCGAAATCGGAAGAAAAGGCGCCAATATCATCAAGGTAACAGGGGCAGGTTTTAGACTTTAGGCGGCGCAAAATATTGTCTATCATGCGTTCAAACGTTGCAGCCGCGTTGCAAAGGCCAAAAAGCATGACGGTAAACTCGTACAAAAAATTTGGTGTTAGAAAAGCCGTTTTCGCAAGATCAGCCTGTGCCATGGGGACCTGCCAGTAGCCAGACCTTAAATCAAGGGAAGAAAAGAACTCGGCTCCTTGCAAAGTGTCAAGGGCGTCGTCGATTCTGGGGAGAGGGTAGACATCCTTGCGTGTTATTTTGTTGAGTCGGCGATAATCTACACAGAAGCGAATGGATCGGTCCTTCTTTGTGACGAGAACAACCGGTGACGCCCACGGGCTGTTGGAAGGCTGTATGACGCCACGTTCAAGCATGTCGTCCTCATGACTGTCAATAACGCCACGTTCTTTGGCTGACACACGATACGGCCGTTGTCGTAATGGCGGGTGAGTTCCTGTGTCAATGTGGTGAGTAACCGTAGACGAGCAGCCCAAGGAGGATGTCTGGCAGTCGAAAAACGAGAGGAACTCTTGAGGCATGGTGAGAAGTCGTTTTCGTTCCGGCGCAGGAATACTATCGTCGACTGAGCGAAGGAAAACCGAGGTATCCGGGGCTCTAGCGGAGGCGTCGAGGAGAGCAAGTGAAACGTCCGATGAGTTATTGGGAACATCGGTGACGAGGAGGGCGTCAATCTCTTCTATTACGACTCAGGCACTCACCACGAAACAGTGTAGCTGGAGAGGAATAAGATGTGTAAATAAACATGGAGCTGAACCCACGCTGCGTTTCTAAAACTTCGAACGGAAGCGGGAAGCATTGTCGGCGGCAAAACAGCTCGGAAGGGCTGAGCAGAACTGTGGCTTCGGGAACTGAGTCGCACAGAACGGGTACAAGTACGGCATAGCTAGGAGGAACGTCTGTGTCTTCGGCGACAACGAGGCGAAAAGAGGCAGGGGGCTCGTCCGAGGATACATCTTGAACTGAAAATAACTCCAGCTGAGCACGGGTGCAATCGATGACGGCATGGTGGGTCGACAGAAAATCCCAACCGAGAATGACGTGGTGGGAGCACGAAGTGAGCACGATAAACTCAATGGGGTAAGTGATGTGTTCAATGGTGACCCGTGTTGTGCACAAAGCAATGGGCCGGATGTGTTGTGCGCTGGCGGTGCGAAGTGTGAGATCGGACACTGCCGTCGTCCCTTTGCGTAATTTGCGGCAGACCTTTTCGCTGATTACTGACACGGCAGCTCCGGTATCGACAAGGGCGATTACGGCGAGTCCTTCAACAGTAACATTAATGACATTGTGGGGTGAAAATCGAGGACTTAACGTTTTCGACGTGGACGCAGCTCTGGCCTCAGCAAGTGCGGCGACTAGTTTTCCTCCTGTGTGGGGTCAACGCGGGGACGCATGGGCGAGATAGATCGGCGACACGGCGAGGATGACCTGCAGCTGTTGAGTGTCGGTCGGGCAGCAGGAGGCAAGGTCGATGGCGGCAAGGTGGACTGCTGACGGAGTGGGGGCTCATACACGACGTAGGAGGGCGACTAAAACGACTGATCGTATGAGACGGCTTGGCGGCGACAGTAACGGGCGACGTGGCCGGTGACACGAAATACAAACCGTATGGGATGATTATGAGGCGTTCGCTACACGTTTGGCGCATGAGGTGGTGGTCGGGGCGGCGACATTGACGGAAGCTGCGGCGATAGTGGGGCGCAATGCGGTGCCTGCTGGCGAGGTCGTAGCAAAGCTGCTGTGTAGGTTAGCGACGGCGATATGGGAGCAGCCACAGGCCCCGATGGGGAGGTTGAAGGGAGAGCTTCGGCGACTGTTTCCCGTCTCGCTTGCTGAAGTGTTGAAGACAATGGGGGCGCTGATACCGCAGCGGGTGCACACGATAGAAGAGATAGTTGACGCGCGATTTCTTGGCGAATAAAATCTTGAATGCGGGGCATCAGGGAAGACTCCTCACTGCAGACGACCAATCCCGAAAGGGTCTCTCCCGGCTGTGACGCTGAGTGCGGCGTGAGAAGCCGCTGCTTGCGGAGCTCGTCGAAGCTCTGACACCAGTTGATGATGTCCCCGACAACCTGAGGAACCTTACTCAGCAACATCTGAAAGGCGTCGTCGTCTATCCCCTTGAGGAGATGCTTGATCTTGTCAGCCTCGCTCATAGAAGTGTCTGCCCGCTTGCACAGGCCGATAACGTCTTCTATGTAAGTCGTGAATGTTTCGCCTGCGTTGTGTGCCCGCTCTCGCAAAAGTTGTTCGGCGGGAAGTTTCCGCAAGGCGGGGCAGCCAAATACTTTCAGAAAATCGGTCTTGAAAGCTGACCAAGACTGCAAGTCGGCTCCATGGTTCAGGTACCACGTTTCAGCGAGTCGCTTGAGGGAGAAAGGGACATTGTTCAGCTTCATCTTGTCATCCCATCGGTTATGTGCGCTCACCCTTTCATATGATGACAGCCAATCCTCGACGTCCTGGTCGTCATCGCCGTAGAATATGGGAGTGTCTCGCTCGCGTAATGCACCGGAAGAGACAATGGGGGTTGCGAAGAAGGCGCCATTTCCCCAGTGTTGTCAGTTTACAGGACGCGATGGAGACTTCTGCTTCGTAACTCCAGGCTGCTTTGATGACGGGAATCCGCCCACTCCACCAATTGAAGAGGTGTTTATTGGCAGGGAATGGTAGCGTTCCAGGTGACGGTATTCAGGTAGGCACTGAGAGGACTAGCAGGAGCGATGATCACGATGCAGCGAGCTATCAGAGATCGTGGCGCGTTCTTCACGAGGCCGGTGCTATCTCTTCGTCGTCTTCACAGTCCCTGATAGCATACACTACATGGGCGAATTTTTTGCACTACAATATATATATATATATATATATATATATATATATATATATATATATATATATATATATATTTATATATATATATATATATATACATAGATATTTTGCAGACTTGCAGACCCCACCTGCATTAAAGTGTACTTTTGCGTCAACCTCCTTTGTGAAATTCGCGCCCCTGCTACAGCAAAGTGAGCGCCGTTCTGAGCTTTGAAACATGGCATCTGCTGCGATGTCGACGTTCTTCTCAAACCGCCCAAGTGGCTTCAACATACGCGGTACATTTCGCGTAATATATATATTTTTAAATTGTTTTAATCTAATGCCGAAATGTTTGGGAGAAATTGCCGCGTGGACAGTACCTTTAAATGCCCGTATTTTTGTTCGCGCAAGCTGTTTTCTTGCAGTGAGCATTATAATGCACTCTCTGTCTCAACTGAAGTTTTTGCATGCGTATCCGCTCTAAACTGTGATGTGTTCCTCTTTCATCACTCTTTGGTGTAGAACGTTGGCGTTTATTCACCTAGGACTCAGTGATAAAGAAGCTGAACATGTCCTGGAAGCTATTGCCAGCAATGGGACGTCAGACGTAGAATCGTAAGATGAGCTGCGCTACACTTTATTTAAACATTATAGAAACTATTTTTATGACTGATGTGGAGCTATATGGGCAGATTCATCCACTGAGGATGAAGAACAGCCGGCCCAAGCATTACGCACTCTCGAGAACAGGCGTTTTATTTGACTCGCAGCCGCCGACGTGCGGTCTCCACAGGACACCTTTCAAGAAAGGCTACACTGCCGTCCAAGTGACTATTTCGAGCAATACCTGTCATAAGCTGCATTTGATACAATACAGGAAACACAGCTATCGCTTCACCAACAGAAGGCCAGAAAAATCTTGATTTCATCGTGTTCGGAACTGCAGAATTTTCTTGGAGCGACATGGATGATGAGCTGTTTTGGGCGCCACAGATTCATCTTTACTGGGCACGGGGTATGAGGGCCTGAGCCCTTGCCGACGTCCTCACTAGGGACCGGTTTTTCGCGATGCACTGGAACTTGAAAATGGTCAATGACGTTGATTTCTCCTAAGGAGAACAAACCAGCGATCGTCTGTGGAAAATCAGACCAATTTTAAACGAGGTGCAGACAGCATACATTAAGCTCCCGATAACTCCTTTTGTGTGCATTGACAAACCAACAACATTCACCGGAGTGACTACGCTCAAGCAGTAGGGGCCCGGAAAGCCACCGCACACAGGGCTCAAGAGCTTTGTGCTTGCTAGCCCCTGTGGACTCGTCTGGGAATTTGATATCTATGAGGGGAAATCCTTCCTGAAGGTTTACAATTGCCGATACCTTAGATTTGGGGCCAAATATTGTGCAGCTCTGTGCAAAAACGCTGGCTATGGGGACATCGCTCTTTTTTGACCGGTATTTCACAAGACTGCATCTTATTTAAGAACTCGGGCAACTGAGTCACCGAGTGTTATATACCACCATTCTCTACTCTGAACAAGAACAAGACCAGCTCCTAACAGCGCGAGCGCGTGATCTGGTTTGGGTCAGCCATTTTAACAAAGAATGCGAACGGATCCCCGGCCTCTCTCGTGTTTACAAGTGGTGCCGTGGCCAGGATTTTTACCTCCGAGCAACGAACGCCAGAAAGCTGCCTTTCACCAGCGGAGAATACGGCGCCGGCGGAGCATGTGATAAACCGGTCCTGACAACGAGGAGGCCACCACGTACATCAACGGGATGCGACGAGCTGACTGCCACGTAAGCGAGCTTCAGACAACCACCTTCCAAGATTAGCGAAGAGATTGTAACCAAGAAGAGGAAGGCTTTACGGTCAGAAATAACACAGCTCATCAACGCAGCCTAACAGCAAAGAGGAGAAGGAGCCAAGAGAATGGCGCTTTTCTCAGCACAAGCAAAAATGAAGGGGCCAGAAGCGCGACTAAAAGAAGCAAACAACCAAATGGAGCAATATTTAACAGACAAAGTTGATGACAGTGACTTTGAGAGAATTGAATACGGCCTAAAGATATTGGCTATCCTATTGAATCTTGAGATAAACATTGCGAAATCCATTCCAAGGATCGTAAATGCACAGACTAACATACACACGTTAGCACTGAGCCATCACCACAATGCCAGTGCCTGATGACACTGGAGTTGGTCAAGCTACCGAAGCTGCAGCTTATAAAATTCGATTTAAATAAGCTGGAGTGCAACAGATTTTGGAATCAATACAACTTATCAGTTTATGACAGGTCTAACTTGAAAAAGCCCAGAAGTTCAACTATTTGAACGCCCCATTGCCTGCCAAGGCAGCGGCTACAAAAGAAGGATCGCAGTTCTCCACTGAGAACTATGACCATACAATAGTGTTTGAAGGACACGTTCGGAAGGCATGAAAGATCAGTAGATCTGCACATGACCGAACTGCTGGACCTTCCAAAGGTAAAATCAGGCAGAGATACCACAAACCTATGAAATCAATTCCAAGCCATACAAGTGAACATGCCCGCCCTCAATTCACTGAATGTAAAACCCGAGTTCTATGCCCGAATGCGCGTGCCACTGCTGAAGAGAGTTATTCCATCAGAGTTGTCAGAGAAATTCAAGTTGAAGAAGATATCTCAAAGTAAGCATGACAGAGAAAGAGAAGAAGGAGAGCAAAGTGAATCAGCAGGAAAAAAATGTGCGGAAGCCCTAACACGACTGATTGAATTTCTTCGGCATCAAGTAAACTTCAGAGAGGAGACAGAAAAGGAGCAAAGATCGGGGACTCAGAAGCAGACAAGAGAAAGTACGAGACAGTTGCCAACAACAGCGAGGTTGTACAGTTTATCAGATATTGTGTGCACGTTTTCAAAACAAAACAACGATGCCACGGAAGATTGTCGGCGCAGCTTGCTGATGGAAGAGAAAAAGGCGGCGCTCGCACCCAGCAGGGCATGCTTCCGGTGTACGCGACCGAACCACACGGCAAAGGTTGCAGACCAAATGTACGATGCAAACAATGCAAAGCAAGGCACGCGACGTCGATGTGTCGGAAAAAACAAGAAGTGAAGGCAGGACAACAAACCGGGATGGTTCAACCACAAGAATGGGCAACGTGTAGCATGCATGCCATTTAACGGCAGGAAAAGCAATGTGTGCTCCGGCAAACTGCGGCAGCTTGGGTAGGAGGTGACTACTTAGGAAACTACACCCCACTGTTACTTGACAGCGACAGCCAAGGATCATTCATTACAGCCGGACTGGCACAATCAATAGGAGCAGAGGTTATCACACAAGAAAGGTTGACGATTGGCACGTTAGGGGGTAAGCAACACGCTAAGATTATATATGCGGTACATTTAAAAGTAAGCCCTCCAACCAAAAGCTCGGAAACTGTTATTCAAGCCCTAAAATTGATTGTGAAATCCCGTAATTGTCTTCCAGGACTAACCAAAGCAACAGGCGAAAAGGTGAAGCTAAATTTCGAGATTGCCGACAAGAAACACGCAACAAGAACTCCGAGATCAACAGGATTGCTTATTAGATCTGATTTTTATTGGGCGTTTTTTACTAAGATAAATAAGAAGGGTAGGTGACAAACTAGTGGCGGCGGAGACAACGCTTGGATGGATAGTTGAAGCACCATGCCACGAAAAAAAGCGGAATGAAACAAAGGAACAGGCAGTCTTGCTTTTTCATATTGAAACTGCTCACAAAGTAATGCCAGACGAATTCGAAGTTTCGAAGTTTCGTGTCGGGTCGATTTCTTGTCTAGGTTCGAAGTTTCGAAGCCAGATTTTGAAGTTTTGTGTCGATAGCCTTATCAACGACACATGGTCACACAAGTTCTGAAGGGAATATTTTGAGAGGTTGGTGGACCAAATAACCAAAAATGGGCGCTACTGGGTTGGTCTTCTATGGAAAGAAAACACAATCCTGGACACCAACAAAAAAATGGCAGCGAAAAGGCTACTACAGGTAACAACAAGGCTTAAAATAGTGATTCTCTCAGGAGATATAACAAGGCGATAAGGGATTATCACACCTCTGATGTAGCCGAAACAGTTAAAGAGGAAACTTGACAGACAAACAATATATCCTAGTATGTGCCTCAACACGCAGTGATTCGGGAGGACCGAGCAAACACAAAAGTTTTACTCGTTTTTCACGCGTCGGCATGCTCTATGGAAAACAGATCACTCAACGACAACTCAGAAGCGGGCCAGAACTTCAGCGAAGACATTACTGTCAATTTTGAAAAGAAAAGACGCCACCAACCGTAGACTTGGAAACAGTTTGCTACAATGAAGACGACAGAGAATGTTTGCGTTTTCGTTGGCGAAAAGACGAACATCAAGGAAGAATAACAGATGAAATTGAAACACAGAGAATGGCTAGGAAGACATTAAAAACCACAGTGAGTGCATTTGTGCCTCTGGTCATGATCAAGCTTTATCTTAAAAAATTATTTCCAAATTTACAAGAGCAACAGAAATGCTACAGAGGACAATTTATTTCGACGACATTATACGCGGAGCGGCAATGATTGGTGAATCCATCGAACGGTACGATAACATAAAAGTGGTGCTTCAGAGTTGGGGAGGATTTCATTATCATATAAAAATCCTTAAGACCTCCATGAAAAAACATAATCGGGAGAATGCGGATCGCAGTAGGAGAGCTGCAGACCATCGGAAGAGAAGTGGAAGGAGCGGTAAATAATTGACCCTTAACCAATGTGTACAGCGAGCCTGTCCAGCCCATGCTAATGAAACCTGCTCACCTCATTGGAGGTAGACAGCACCTCCACGAGGCACCGTAACATGACTGGAGAAATCGAAGAAGGGGGGGAAAGTCAGTGCAAGATCACAAGGACTTGGTGCGTAAGATGGCATCGAGAGTACCTGAAAGAAGTCGGAGTAATATTACGCACAAAGTCAACGAACGCCAAACCTTTGCAATGGAACAGGTACCATTATGAAAAACCTTGTGCAGAAGAGAGTGAAACTAGAGGACAAAGCACTAGCCAAGCAAGGTAGAGGAACGAGCTTCTAAACTGTTAGTTTGCTAGGGCACATGCTAGGTTAAGTAAATGAACAATAAGGCGATCGCGTTTGCTTCAATAAATTCGGTGAGGAACTATTTGGACAGTGCCGGAAGTGGTTGAAAAAGGAGATGTTGTACAATGGCGATCCTCCACGTAATTGTGGAGGAGTACAACCGCAACATAAGTGGGGTGGACATGTCTGACAGGATGGTAAGCCTCTACACCACAACTCAGCATACGAAAAGTGGGCAGTCAGGACAATGATTTTTGTTGCTGACCTTGCAGCAGCAAACAGTTGGCTGCAATAGAAAGACCACTCGGCGCTCCTCGGATTGCCAAAAAAGGGCATCTTTGCACTGCTCGAGTTCACGATTTCGCTCGCTCCTTACCTGTTGTCGAAGTACCACTTTGGGGGCAAATTCTGATGAGCCGCCACGCAAGCTACTAAAAGCAAAGGCTGTAACCTTGCCTCCAGAGCCGAAAAAGAAAGCTAAGGCAAACAAGATGCCAGAAATTGTGAACCAGGGATTCTCCTTGAGGTGCAACAACACAAGTTGTTCTGAGCGAACGAACTTCCACAGCACAGCGTGAAACATTTTTTCTGTGCGTAACAACAACGCCTTCACTCGAAATTGGCGGTGTGATTGTCAGGAGCAGCACTTGAATTTTGTTGCACATGACTGTTGTGCAATACGTATGAGTCGAGACCCAGTATTACACATAACGCACACCCTCGTGGGCAATATCTGCTTCTTCGAGATGAGCAATTTTTTCATGTGCAATAAAGTATCGGCACACATTCCAAAAATGGGCTTTTATTGCACGTGGGGCCACACAATCTACCAGTTCTGAGGAGGATATATTGCCGCGAACTATGTACGGGTTTTCTTTATTTATTGTTTTTTTTAATGCCCGGCCGCACCCGTCTCTGTTATCTGTGTCCTATGCGAAGCGCGTGTCCCATTCTTTATTGTTATGCCGCGCGGGCTATCTATTTAGATAAGCAGACTGTTTCGCAATAATGTCGCTTGCCTAGAATATTCTTCTCTGATCTACAATGTTCTGGATGTGAATCGGTGGTTCCAGAAACACTCGCGCCGAAAGATAAAAGCCTGCGCAGCAGACGCCGCGGCATTCCTTTGGACGACACTCGCCTGCGCAAGTCAATTTGTTGACCGCTGCTTCGCCGCATCTGTGTTCTTTTGAGTGGTTAGGGGAGTGCAAATTTGCTCCAACAGACTGTTTTCCTTGAAGACAACTGCGTCGTCTTTTGCCACGTGACGATATGTACATATATACATCAAAGATGAAGTTCCTATTGTAAGTGTACTCTACCATTTGAATGAGCTCTGTAGCGTGAATGAGGTAATTATAATTTGTTTTTGATGCAGAAATAAAGAAATCAAAGTGAAGAAAGAATCTGCCGTGATCGTAAGCCGTTGTCATACACACAACCTCCGCATAACGCGAGTGGTGCGCCCCCAACTGCACTACCCCAGGGCCCTATTCACTGTACACTTTAGCGGGGTCTTATATTTTGGGAGGTTTCGAGACCACTCATCTAGCGCCGCCCCTCGACAGCCGTGGGTGACGTAGACCACCTTTCGTTATCCCAGCAGCTCGCCCAGTGAAACGTGGTCAAAGGGCGGTGTAAACCAAAGACTATTCAGAACTGCTGCAGCTGGAACCCTAGTAATGCGGTTTGCAGAACAGATATATACGGGACGAGGGGTTCTGTAAGAACACACATCAAAGATGCAGTTGTTATTACCAACGGTATTTGGCTACTTGAGCTGCTCTGTAGCACGGAATGAGGAAACTGATATTTTTACAATACAGGAATAAAGAAATCAAAGCTGAGAAAAAATCCGCCGTGATCGCAAACGGGAATCTAAACCACGGCCTACCATTAAAGGGTGCGGTGGGCTCGCAACAGAGCTAAAAAAATTCGTAGTTTTTTTGGAAGTGGAAACTGAACCCACATCAACCGTATGACGCCTGCCTTGCAATACCAATTGTTCTATTAAAGGCGGCTCTTGTGGCGACTTTATCGTGGCGATTTGTATTCACAACTTGATCAGAGGCCAGTCAACAAGCGCTGGCTTTGCACCGCTGCTGGAAGCTTGGAACGTTTTGTATTTTACAGCGGACACCATGGAAGACGTGGTCGGAAGATTAGGGATAGCTAATAATTTCCTGCTGTTTGTAATCGAATCCATCTATTGTATTTTGCAGAAAAAACACACTATACGGATGATTTCTTAAAGATACATGTCAAGGTTGTAGTCCTGACAGCGGCGTTATTCAGTTGCACTGAAAACAATTTTCTGGTGCCAAAAAAATGTGTATCTCTTCCGTTCCCGATGTTGCTGCTTTTCAAAATGCATAACAAGGATTCTGGCTCTAGCACAATGAAAATGTCCTTAGCGATTCTTTACTTTCGGCCACGTGTTCTGTGGAGAATGGTGCGAAACACAAGGTGTTCTATACCTGCCGCGTTGGTGGAGGCGCTGCGCTAGTTGACCGGCCGTTGATGAAGTTGTGAAAGCCAACCCCCGTACCGAAGTCGAAATAGGAGCCGTCCCGGAAGAGCACACTTGGTAATGGAAGGCACTCATGCGGGGGATTAGGGTTAGATTCCTGCTTCTGGAAAACTCCGGATGAGATTTTATCTCGGCTTTCATTTCGACATTGTTATAGGTGCATCACAAAAACACCATAGGCCTCAGAAAAGCACATTTTAAACAGTCAAATGCCATTGACAATAGGGAATAAAATTTTTATAATATACTGTTCCGTGTCAAGAATTGACAGCTGGAGCTGATGAAAAAGGGCGAAGCGAGATTTATTAAGGCGGACTTAGGTCAGAAAAGCAAGCAACCCCATAACGTTGTCGAATGCGAAGCACCGCTCTTGCTAGTCAGCGTTCTGTAGCGCGAGAAGCTGCATGACCTCTCTTCCATGTGCCACACTGAGGAACCCTTCGTCGTTCTTGTCGTTATAGCCCCCCTCAGCAGCAGAAGCTCTACTGATGTTGTCCCACCTCTCTAAGAGGCATCATAATATATTACCGAAAAAAAAACCATTGATAGCATTGGCAGTCGTAATACACGGTGGTGCTGAACGACACAGTATCTGAGTAATAGTTGTTTATCTGGTTCACTTGAATTACTTCAGCCCGAAGCTGACAACGTGCTAAGGGTACAGTGTCATCCGGCGCACAACTCATGCAGCAGTTTGTATGGTTCCAAATGCTGTCTCAGCAGCTTTTAAAAGAAACCGTTGTTAGGAACAGCACACCACACCCACACCTTGCTACCTTGTTTGAAAGCTCCTTGTTTATGGTGGAGATGATAAGGGCTTCTATTCCAGCGCTGTTGATCTTTTATACGCACGCGAGCGATTTGCCATGTTTTTGGGCATGCTTTGTGAACTCTTCCGCGTCATCGTCGTCGCTTTCGGCATGTGGGCGAATAACATGTAGATCAGTTGACACTTCGCGACCGTATAATAGTCGGAAGGAAGTCATTCAAGTCGTCTCCTGTTTTTCCGTGCTGTAGATGAATGTGACGTTGGGAGAGAATGTCATCCAAGGTTTTGTGCTCAACATCCACGTACATGCAGAGCATGTCCACGATCGTGTCGCATAGGCAGAAAATTAAACAGTTTCTTTTTGAAAAGTGTGTGCTGTGTTTTCTTTGAGAAGCCCACTCAGCTCTATTAAGTTTGCATGAACATGGCCGTAAAATGAGGTTAGGCGGTTTTAATCACAGACGACAGAGAGCCGTGCAGTAGGACGACGTTATTATTTATGGAATTTTCCCCTTCTGCAGGTACTCCTTGTTGTAGAGGCTTGGTCTCCACGTAACGGGTGAGATTCGGTATCAACTACCCCAAATCTGTTTCCAGAACACGAACACAAAAAAGGCACCAAAAGAACTATTCCAATATTCTTAAAATGCTTTTCGGTAATGTAAAGGTGTTGCAGCAAGCCGGCTGCACGTTCCAGTGGTATTTTCCATCGTTCACATTCACGGCACGTCAGCAAAGAACGTCTCATGGCTGGTGGAAGGGTTGGTGTGTATATTTCTGCTTCGTTCAGGCAAATATTCGATGAAGCCTAGATGGCTCACGGTTGTCTTGACGTAGCAAGCTTGCATGATTTCACTACGAAGAGCGGTTCTAATGGATAAGAGGTTGAATACGCAGTTTGGGGAGAAGTACGTAAATAGAACATTATTGACAGCACGAATGATGACATTGCCCTGGTGAAGGCTTTCGGGACAGTGTCCACATGTCCTTGCAGAAATTCGACAAGTGGTCACAGTTTTTGGTTTTGGCTGTGCTTCTCGGGCATAGCGGACGCGTCTATAGCTCATACGAGGGGAACGTCTCAATCTTCGCCATCTGGATACAATACTGCAGCCCAGGAAAACATGTCTGCGTTAGAGTACTGTCGCGCAGACTGATAAACTAGGATTACGCAAGCAGGTGAAGCCTTCGAGGCTTCGAGACTGGGTTCTCAGGATTGCTAGCCTGCATAGAGAGTTATGGTGGCTTATGACTTATAATGGTCGCCACTAGTTTTAACACCGCCCATGCATCCGAAAGGCTTTCTTTTTCCGTAGCAGAGCAGTGTGGTGCCGAACGTGAGATCGTCCTGCTAGCGAAAGCAAGGGCCTTTCGGCACCTCTTTGCTTCTGTACCAGGAGTGCTCCATACCTGACACTGCTTGCATCCGTTTGGACCATTGTTCAAGCCTCTTCTTCAAAATGAGATAATACCGGAGGCGTCTGCATGTGATGATTTAGCTTGCTGAAACCAGCCTGCTGCTCCTCGGTCCCCAAAAAAGTAGCATCGCCTAGGGTAGAAGGGTTAGTGGGGACATAACATGGTAAAAGCTTGGAATGAAATTTTGATAATGCAAAGTCAGGTGCAAAAAGCTCCGTGCAACTTCCTATTTAGGGTGTAACAAATTTAACGACGGCAGAGACGTTCTGAAGATCTTGATGGACACCTTGGTGGCTGATGACGCGCCCAAATAAGAGAAACTCCACGTATCGAAAACGACTCTTAGCCGGCTTGAGTTTCAGTCCAGCAAATCGAATGACCAGAAGAAACATCGATAGTGTTTGCAAGTATTCCTCAAAAGTTGTATATCCCTTATCGGAGGAACATAGAACCTAGACACACGAACGCTTTTATAGGTGTGGAGTGTGTGCTACAGTGCAACCTTGATATGAAATTAAGATTGCTCGTTGGAGAGAGGAAACAGGTAAAGAGAGAGTAACCTTTGCATACCAAATTTTATGACCTACAGCGGCTCAGAAATTCTCCCAGCATTTAAACAAATGACCCAGAGCAAGAACAGACGCAGTCTCGTGGGTGCCAGCACCTAAACCGTTTCTCTAAATGCAAAGCAATACCCAAGTTCGTTTTAGTGCAAAAAAATAAAAGGGGTAAGGACACAGACCCTTCACGTACAGATTGCAAGAACATACAAAAAGTACACCGAACACCTGAACATTTGAAACGCAAAGCAATCAGGTTCATCGGCACTATACATGGGACCTGATGGCCGCCAGTCAAACACCGATTTATGAAAATACCGCGGACATGCTCCGCAGTGAGGAATAGCAGGGGCAGTTCACGAGTTGCCAGAAGTCCTGGGGGCGCATGCCGCAGCAACACCACCAGTTACCACACTATCTCATTGCAGTAACCCCCTGCGTCCCGCTCGAAATCAAACTCGATGTGGGTCATTAGCAAGGGTCAAGAAGGTTGAAGGATACAAATCACTTTCTCTGAGATAGTCGGTGCTCTTAGTCGGCGCCAAGGTGCCGGGTATGAAAGACGAGGACAATAAAGCAACGAGCTGCAAGTCCTGGGTGCGTCAGCACGGCAAAGCCAGTTCGATTCTGAAAGCCTGCCACGCTGGTACTCACTCTCTCTTGCGCGGCACTGCGACCCCGTGGTTCCCGACAGTGGTGACTCCAGACTAAGATATGAGCGACCCCAGCAACTTCGCGCCCTCAGGCCCTCTTTTGCCTGACGCTTCCTCGCGGCTGCCGGACGTCGCAGTTATACAGCTCCGTCTGTCCACCTTGGTCCGCAAGGATCCGCACATTTGGTTCGCCCCGGCCGAACCGTGTTCGATCTCCACCACATCACCTAGGAGACTACTCCGTTTCAACACTTGCTTTGCAACCTGCCTCCTGATGTGGCTGATGAAATGGCAGAGGTCATCGGTGCACCATTGAACGATGCTCCACACCAGCGGCTCAAGAAGAGTTTTCTGGACCGAACCATGGCGTCCGAGAGCGCGCGCCTCCGGCACCTTCTCTTCAAGGAAGAGTGGAGATCACCGCCCTTCCCGGCTGCTCAACACCATGCGACAGCTTCTGGGTGCGACCAACGTGGACTCGAACGGTGCGCTTATAAAGGAGCTTTTTCTGCAGCACTTGCCACAGTCCAGTGGCATCGATTTAGCTGCTTCGGGGGACTTGACCCTCGACCAAGCCACCGAGCTTGCTCATTAAGTTCAAGACTAGACTTCTCCATCAGTCGCTACCCTCGCTTCGACAGCCCAGTCATCGGTCGTGTCCCGCTTAGAGACTCGGAAGGATCAACTCGCCCTTTCCATTGAAGCCCAACGGAAGTCTTCTGATCACCGATGCGGCTCCTCCCAATGTTCTAGTTGTCGTTCGCCTTCCCCTGGCGGTTCTTGCTCGCGCAGCCCTCGAAGATCATCTATCTACTGGTACCATCGCACTTTGGAGCACCTCGCCCGTCGCTGCACTTCCCCATGCAGCTGGTGGGCAAACGCGACGCGAGATTACTGATAGCATCATGTGACCTCACCTTACAACCTGGCCGCCTTTTCCGGGTCCCGGATCGCATTTCTGGTTTGCGCTTCCTTGTAGACACGGGTGCTTAGGTCAGTGTATTACCAGCCACCAAGCATGAGCGTACTTCTAAGTCACCTGGACCAACGCTTCATGCAGTGAACTGTACCTCAATCGCCACGTATGGTCTGCGGTACCTCACCTCGTCCTTGGTTTGCGGCGCACCTTCCGGTGGGTCTTCGTAGTAGCCGACGTCAATCAGCCCATCCTCGACTCCGATTTCCTGACCCATTTTGACTTTGACGTCAGCAGGTGTCACCATCGCCTGAGTGACAGCAAGGCGCGCCTTTCCATCTTGGGTGTAACAGTCTACTGTCGCTCCAAATGTCATGCGCACGCTGCTTCCCTCATGCCCGTACGCAAGAATCCTCGAAAACGTCCTTCAGGTTACGAGTCCCTGCAACACAAAGCAGCCGCCCAAGCACAGCGTTACCCACCACATCGTGACGCATTGTCTACCAGTAGCAGCTCGGCCGCGCCGCCTCTTCCGTGAGCGTCTGGCTTGAGCACATGCTGGAACTCAGTATTATCCGCCCATCGTCCAGCAACCACGCGTCTCCACTGCATATGGTTCCAAAGAACAGTGGAGACTGGCCTCTGTGCAGTGATTACCTGGCGCTCAACGCTTAGAGTGTCCACAACAGCTATCTCCTACGCCACATCCAGGATTTCACAAGCCACTTGGAAGGGTGCACTATCTTTAGCAAAGTGGACCTTGTCGAGACGTATCACCAAATACCTGTAGAGCCTGCCGATATCCCGAAGACTGCCATCACTACACCCTTCGGCTTGTTTGAGTATGTGCGCATGGCCTTTGGGCTACGCAACACAGCTGCAACATTTCAAAGGTTGATTGCCGAGGTGACGCGCGGCCTTCCCGCGGCATTTGCGTACATTGATGACACCCTCATCACGAGTCTCACTCCACAACATCACGAGCGTACCTCCGAGAACTCTTCGAACACCTCCAACAATTTGGCCTGGTTGTCAACGCCCAGAAATGCATCTTCGGCACTTCCGAGCTCGAGTTCATGGGACATCACAACTCGGCTCAGAGAATTCGCCTTTTACCCTCTCAGGTGCAAGCTGTGAAGGATTTCCCAGAATCTACCAGCCTCCACCAGCTTCGTGAGTTTCTGGGCCTGGTGAATTTCTCGCGATGCCTAAAGCCCCTTTTTGCCGAACTTCTGCATCCACTGACTGAACTTATGCGCACAACAAAGAGCTCCTCGTCCGCGATTTCCTGGTCTCCCGAAGCTCAAGCTGCTTTCAACGCTGCTTAACAAGCCGTCACCGATTCGGTGCTTCTCATCCACCCGAGAACCGACGTCCGCACTGACATCATGGTGGATGGTTCCAGCGTTTTATTTGGTGCTGTTCTACAGCAGAGAATCGACTCCGAGTGGCACCGGCTGGGTTTCTTTTCTCGGAAGCTCCAACCTGCCGAGATGCACTGCAGCGTTTTTCGTCCTGAGCTGGTCGCCTTTACGCCACCATGCAGCACTACCGGGTTTTTTTTGGAGGGCCAGTCCTTTCGCGTTCTTACGGACCATAAGCCTCTTGCGTACGTTTTCTGTACGAACTCTTTCAAGTACGTCGCACGGGAACTGCGCCAGGTTGCCTATATTTGAGAATTCACGACCGACATTCGGCACATCACAGGTACCGACAACGAGGCTGCTGGCGCACTTTTACGCACTACCTCGGTCGGCAGTGCTGCATCGGCTGTGGACTGGGATTGCCTAGCTTAGGCGCAGATTGAAGCCCTGCGCTGCAAGCACTGGGAGACCACCCGGGTTCCCTCCGTCTGCAAGTTGTGCCTCATCTGTTCGTGCCTGGCTCACTGTTTTGCGACATGTCAGCGGTGGCGCCTCGACCCTTCGTTCCGGCTGCCTTTCGCCGTGCTGTTTTTCAATCACTCCACGACATCTGCAACCCAAACATCAGAGCCACTCAGCGCCTCGTAAAAAGCGGTACGTCTGGACGAGCATAAACACTGATGTCCGCCAGTGGCCCGTTAGTGCCTTGCTTGTCAGACAGCCAAGGTGACCCGCCACACGAAGACTCCCGCGCAGCCTTTTTTGCCACCTAGCTGTCGCTTTGACAAGTGCATCTTGATTTGGTCGGACCATTTCCTCGCTCTCGTGACTCCCGCTACATTGTAACTATGATCGACCGCTTCACCCGTTGGCCCGAAGTCGTACCGATTCCTGACATCACGGCAGAAACGGTCGCGAAAGCCTTTGTTTCGGCATGGGTTTGCCGTTTCGGACGCCCCAGCCGTTTTACCACAGATCGAGGCAGGCAGTTTGAATGTACTCTGTTCACTTCTCTTAGCCGCCTGCTTGGGTATAAACACTGCTGCACCACGGCATACCATCCTTGTGCCAAGTGCATCGTTGAGCGGCTCCATCGCCAGCTAAAAAGTACTCTCACTGCGCGCCTGGATCGACAGCACTAGGTCGATCACCTTTTTGTAGTGCTTCTTGGCCCGCGTGCCGTCCTTCGTCGCGACCTCGGCTGTTCAACTGCTGAACTTGTCTACGGCGCACCCCTGCGGCTTCCTGGTAACTTTTTCGCCCCTTCGGCCTCCTCGCCCCGGCCGGTTGTGTACCTCCAATGCCTACAGCACTGCATGCAACACCTGCAGCCGGTCCGGCCTCGCTCATCTGACCACCGCATCTTTGTGCATCCCGAACCGGCGTCTTCGACACATGTTTTCCTCAGGCGAGACGCTGCAAAGACGCCTCTTACTCCCTCCTACGATGTGCCGTACCGTGTCCTTAACAAGACCCAGAAGTCCGCCACCATACTGTTGAATGCCGCGAAGAAGCCGTCTCGTTGGACTGCCTCAAACCGGCCTACCTCGAAACACCACCCAATGAGCTCCGCTCAGACTATGAAAGACGAGCACAATAAATCAACGAGCTGCGCGTGCTGGGTCCGTCAGCCCAGCACGGGCAGTTCGATTCCGAAAGCCTGCCACGCTGGTACTCTCTCTTTTGCGCGGCGCTGCGGCAGCGTGGTTTCCGACAACCTAACCATTGCCTACATGTTACCCTGGATGTTGTGTCTCTATACACTAACATTCTTCACGCAGACAGCCTAACCGCGGTATCATGTGCGTATGAGCACTCGGCGTATGCCAGACCTACAGATTCTTTAACCTTTGAAACTTTCCTTCATCGTATCCGTGAACGCAACAATTTCGAGTTTGACGGTGACAATTACGTGCAAGTCAGCGGAACGTCAATGGGGCCTAGGATGAGGTCCAACTGCGTCGATATTTTAATGGGACGCCTACAGTCAAACTTTCTTGAAACTCAAACTTTGAAGTCACTGTATTACAAAAGGAATATATACTATACATTCATGGTATGGTAGCATGGTTAATTAGAACTTTTATACTTTATTAAGGCTTTCATTCTAGTCTCTTTCATCTCTCACTCTCCACTTCTTAGTCTACAGAGATCATAAATTTGGTTGGTGTCAACGTCACAATTTCTCAGGGCAGCCTTCACACTATTCTTTATAGGAAACCGACAGATACGTTCCAGTGACTGTGAGAGGGAACGAGTTTCCCAGCCTGCACCACATATGTATCGCAGGGAGAGAAAAGGAACGGGAGGGGGTAGAAATATGGATAGAGGTAGTGGTACAAAGAATGTTCGGGCAGGAAAAGGAAGGGGTAATGGGGAGGAGAAGATAGATCGGAGACCACCGCCCGGGAACGGGAAAATATCAGAGGGCTTTTTTTTAACATGAAAGGAAAATTTCCTTGTTTGAAATAAAAAAGCAGAAAGCTCTACAAATATTAAAAGAAAAATAACAAATACTAAACCTTAAGAACACTTCGTTCTAAAAATTGATCTTCATTGTCGACTTGAATTCTTGATAGACGTCTTGTTTTGTTTGTTCTTGTTCTTGAATGTTACTTGATTCTTGATTTTTGATCTTGGTCAGTTTATCTTGTTCTTTATGATTTGTTCGTGACCTGACTTGTCCGGGTATATAGATCTGTTACGCCTGATGGTTTGTGATTATGTGTTGTTGGTGTTCTGCAGGGTTTCCTTGTGTTGTTGTCCTCTAAGAAGGGAATGACTGGAGAGGTGCGCGGAGGAAGCCTTAACAACGTGGCGTTTCCGCTCCATCCCCGTATCATATCCCATCTTTTATATTGTAGTTACTGATCGTGTTGGTGTTCTGTTATGTTTGGGCTATTCTTATGCTTGTAGAATGAATTCGTTAGTTTTTAAAACCATCTCGGCTAAAATAATCTTGTTTCCTCTTTCTTAATTATTTCCGGTTTTCTGTTCTTTAAGTGCTCTGCTAGTTTTTGACGAGTCTTTCCTTTTCATTTATTAGGCGTTGGCATTCTGTTACAAAATGATCTAAGTTCTCTATATCCTTGGTACACTTGCATGTAGATGCCTGTGTTATCCTGAATCTTGAAAAATAAAACGGAAATCTGCCATGCCCTGTCAGGGAAGAGTAAGAGTAGAAGTCTTTGTACTATTTCTTCTATTTTTGAAAGTTCTCTGTCGATGTCTCCGTTTGTTGGGCAGTACCAACTTATTATAGTTATTTTCAGTTCCCCTTTGTTTTGAGCTATAAAAACTGGGAACACTGAGAGGTTTCTTCTGATTATAATGGCAGATTTGGGGTCTTTGCTGGCTGACGAATATGATATGTTTAAGAAGAAATCGTATTGTTTTTGTGAGGCTATAAGGTTCTTGTATTAAAGAAATATCTAGTTCATCTTGTTTGAAAAAATGAGAGATTGATTTTTTTAGAACTCAACCTGAAGTATGTTGAGTTCTATTTGTGAGTTAGGTACCACGTTTTTCAGTTCTGCTAGTCATTTTAGCTAAGGCGAGTGATGATCTTCTTACGTTCTCGTTCAATCTTGTCGCGTAGACCGGGTAGTCCCAGGACATCATTTTGGGGTCTCTGCTTTGCTCTGTACCATCCAGGTCACAGGCTTTGCCGTGGGGGTCCTTCCTGCATTCGTCTCTGTAGTGGCCCCATTGCCCAAACTTTACGCAGCGGATCACGGTTTCACAACATATAGCATTGTGTCCATGTTCTGCACACTTGATACATCGCGTTATGAAGAAATGATCCAAAACTCGTCATCTGCTCTATCCGATGTGCAGGTGTGACCTGTTGTTCAGCGCCTGGTGTCCCTCTTTGTTAAGTGCCAAATTGCTGTTGTTCCCTGTGTCACTTTCCCGGTTTTCTTGACCTCGATATCTCTAGTAGCTCAAGGCAACTGGTTTTGTTCAATATTCGTTTGCACGATCGTTCCTGCTTCCTTTTCATCGTCAATTGCAATCACCTTTATTGTCTATCTATTTTCCTTTGGTCTCTTGATTTGAAGGTGCTTTGTTTTTTCTTGGAGGTGCGTCTGAATGTTCGCTTAGCCTTGCTTCGGTGTGGTGGTGATCATTACACCTTCCCTCCAAGGTTTGATTGTAGCGTCTCGGAGACCAAGGTCAGGTGGATGGATGCTCTTTTTGAATAACGATGTCACCTCTTGTTTGGCCATTGTCACTGCGGACGCAACCAGAGCATAGGATGGCTTCCTCTCCTCTGGTTTATCTGGTTCGTTTTGGGGAGTGTCTTGCCCTCTCTTGTTTTTGTACTGTTTTTCGAGTTCGCTAATTCGTACTCTTTGGTAGGCCAGTTCCTCCCGTTAACCCATAATGATGCCTAAGGTCTGACCTGCTTGGTTAGGATGACATATACCTGTTTTTGCAGCATCTCATTGTCCCCTAACATACTTGCAATTTGAACGAGGGCCTTTGTGATTGCCTTGTTGGCACGTGAAAGTTTTGTAAGGGACGACTGCCTATTCAGTTTCTTTCTCTGAACTCCTTCGTTAGTCTTGGTACCGTCGGCCTCTCTTGGTTGCCTTGTAACAGGTTCCTGCACTCATCTGTCACCTTGTTCTTCTTGTTCCTCTTCTGTTGATTCGTACCAAGAGTCCTTTGTAGCTACTTCCTTTGGTCTCTCTTCCTTCTTCTGTTTCCCTTTATCCTTTCCGTCTTCAAACTAGGAAATGTCCTTCCTGGTTTGTGAAGTCTCGTCGTCTTCTTGTCCTCCGTGGGTGTACTCTTTGGTGCCATGCTTCGTCTTCTGTTTCTTCTTCTTTTCCGTCCTCAGTTGTTCAAGTCTTACTTGTTGGGATGTAGTCTGCCCTGGTTTGTGCGGAGTTGTTGATCCCTTGGTCCCTGTGGCATGATCGGGCGTTCCTCATGGCTGTATGACCCTGGAGTCGTCCCTCGACGTGTGGGGTTAGCCACTTTTCCTTTGGTGTGGTGCATACGTTTTCCCCTCGTGTTCTTCAGGTTTCTCCAGCATTATATGTTGTCCCTCCGTTATGCTGAGATTTTTTCTCTTTCTAACCAAGTGATTCTCGCAATCTAAGGCAAAAACCAACTTTTTTTCTGCAAAATATAGCAGATTTTTTTTGAAGGTCGTGGCAACACTGTAGCCCAGGTTTTTAGCCATAGGTTATCTGGTGTTTTTTTTACTTTTCTTACTTCTGCAATTTCTACGCTTTTTTAGCGCTATCTCCGTAATTGTGTGATTCATATGCCACAAATGTGACGAAAATCGAGCCAGCCAGTTCAAAAGTTACGCACAATTTGTTTGCTGGCAAACTGCTCTCGAAGAACTCCACTCGTAAGAATATTCTTTTTTCTTGATCATGCCGCCTCACGGGTCAAAAGCGATTACACTTTCCTTTTTGCTTCAATTTTAGCCTTCTTTTAGTCCTCATAACTATTTTATTGACGCCGAAATTATGAAATTCGTCCACTTCACATTTATTGAGATTTATTTTATTTATTAATTTCTGTCGATAAATATGCCCCATCATTTGGCAGCAACCAGTAGCCGACGTTATTTTGCATGCTCGCACCGTGTTCCACAGCTTAGTGGCTTCTTAACCAAATAGGGCCAGTTAGCCTAGACGTTATGCTATGTATAGAAGGCAATAGTACCACTGTTAGCATTGGGACGTTCAGAAATCGGTTTATTATTCTCAAATCACATTCGGAAACTCCGCCATCTCTCTCTCTGAAAAAGTATGTTAACTTTGCCGGGTGCTACATTGACCACTTGAAAGCGACGATATTAGAATATGGGGTTCGCTCTTACCCCGATCGGCTCATGCGCGATTCGTCTGTGATTTACAAGATCAAATCTGCGTCCGGAAACAGTATGAGAGTTAGGAAAAAAGGTCGTCTTTGCTGGGAGCCTAAACAAATTACCCTTCCTTTCTTACCTTTTCTACCGGCATACTAAAAACGTGTGGGCCATACGGAATGCAGCCCTCTCTCTGCTTTAAATTCTTTTTTTTAATTTGTGAGGGCATTTACTGTGGGGCATTGAATGCCCTGGCATTGAATGCGAGGGCATTCACTGGGCTCGGCAGACACTTTCGGCGGACTGGCGACTGCACTCCGGACATCCCCGCTGTAAAAACCCCAGCTTACGGCCGGTTGGACCATTTGTATACCTCTAAAATCTCCTAATGACGACTTCTCTTCCTCCCTTCATTCTGCTGGGACAGGCTCTGGCGTCGGTCATGTATACGCAAACTTCTTGACCCTTACTGATGACCCACATTGTCGTAGCTTTCACTCGGGCACAGTGCTTACTGAAAATACGTCTTCTTTTAAGTAGTTGTGTTGCTGCCACGTGAGCGCCAAGGACCTCTATGAACTCGTGAACTGGTCATGTTATTCCTCACTGGGCCGCTCCTGCATAGTACCTTCATAAATAAGATTGTAACCGGCGGTCACCGGGCCGTATGTATAGCGCCTGTGAGCCTGAGTGCCTTGTGTTTTTGTATATTGACATGTTCGCTATACGATTTGTTTAACCACGTAATCTTTACGTGAAGTGTCTGTGCCCCTACCGCTTTTAATAATTTTATTTTCGCAATAAACTTTGCTATTGCTTTGCTTTTCAGAAACTGGTTGGGTACTGGCCCCCGTGGTACCTGGTCTGCTCTTGCTATGATACTTTTTTTAATGCTGGGGAGAACTTCTCAGAAGCTGTACGTCACAAAATTTTGTATGCAAACTTATGGTTCTCTCTCTCGTTCTGTGTTTTCTCTCCCCAACACGCAACTGTAGCACGCTTTCCAAACCTATAAAACCGTCTTTGGGGCTAGGTTGTATGTTACGCCGGTGAAGGTCTGCTGTATATATTGTCACAAAGATAAGGACGATGCAGTTGTCTTGAATGAGAAACACGTTTATTGGAGCGAACGCGTGCTCCCCTAACAACTCAAAAGAATACAGAGGCGGCGAAGCAGCGGTCAACAAAGTGACTTGCACAGGTGAGTGTCGTCGAATCGAATGCCCCGCCGTCCGCACTGCGGGCTTTTTATCTTTTGGCACGCGTGGTTCTCGAAACGTCGATTCGCATCGAGAACATAGTAGATCCAAGAAGATTATTCTGGGCAGTTCATGTTAGATCGGAATGCTCTCCCTATCACAACAGATAACACATGCAGCACAAAAAGAAAGAATGGAACATGCGCTTCCCTTGGCGCAGAGATAACACAGACCGGCGCAGCCGGGCGGTAAAAGCAAAACACAAATAAACAAACCCAATGTATGGTTCGCGGCATTACCCCCCTCTAAGAGTGCATCGACCCGATGCTAACATAAGCGACAGTCCGAACAAATGGAAATAAAAGTTCATCATCGTCCGTAGAAAGGTTTTAGGCAAACCACGTGGACGACTTCAGGCCGCGTGCGTTGTCGTGATGTGTCAGAGTCACCATCGGGGATCACTTCGTAGGTAAGTTGGCCAACACGTCGTAGAATCTGGTAAGGTCCGAAATACCGTCGCAGGAGCTTCTCACTGAGTCCGCGTCGTCGGATGGGAGTCCAAACCCACACACGATCCGTGGTTGGTACTCGGCGTCTCGGCGTCGGAGGTTGTAGCGGCCCGCATCCACCAGCTGCTGGTCCGTTATACGAACTCGAGCGAGCTGGCGGGCCTCCTCCACACGTTGAAGATATCCGTAGACGTCGGCGTTGAAGTCGTCGTCTTCTACGTGCGGAAGCATGGCGTCGAGCATCGTAGTCGACCTTCTACCGTAGACAAGCTCGAACGGCGTCAGCTGCGTCGTCTCCTGGATAGCCGTGTTGTACGCAAACGTGACATACGGAAGCACTTCATCCCAAGTCTTATGTTCAACGCCAACGTACATTGACAGCATATCTGCGATTGTCTTGTTCAGACGTTCTGTTAGTCCGTTCGTTTGGGGGTGGTACGCCGTCGTTCTTGGGTGATCCGTGTTGCTGTAGCGTAATGCTCCTTGCATCAGCTCCGCAGTAAATGCCGTTCCGCGGTCTGTGATTAGGACTTCCGGGGCTCCATGTCGCAGCACAACTTGGCTTATAAAGAACTTCGCCACTTCTTGTGCAATCCCCTTCGGAAGAGCGGCGGTCTCTGCGTAGCGCGTCATGTAGTCTGTCTCTACTACAATCCAGTAGTTCTGAGATTGTGACGTAGGGAACGGGCCTAAAAGGTCCATTCCAATCTGTTGAAATGGTCTCGATGGGACGGCGATCGGTTGCAGAAGTCCGGCGGGTCTTGTAGGCGGCGTTTTTCGTCGCTGGCAGTCACGGCAGCTCCGGACGTAGTGGCTTACGTCAGAGGTAAGGCCGGGCCAGTAGCACCTCGCCTTAATTTTTCCAATAGTGCGGGCTGTGCCCAGACGTCTCGCAGACGGGTCGTCGTGGCACGCTTCCAAAATTTCGACAGGAAGGTTCGCGGGGATGACGAGAAGGTAATTCGCTCTTGTTCCGCGGCTGAAATTCTCCTTCACGAGGACGGAGTTTCTCAGGCTGAATGCTGGTAAGCTGCGTTTGAAGGTCATAAAAACGGCAACGTTGCATCCCTCGGGGTACTCGATTATGACGCGTAAGTCGGGGTCGGCACGCTGCTGGGCGGCTAGGTCGCTCTCCGTCACGATCCCGAAGAACGCGCTGTCTTCATCAGAGTGTTGTGGTGGTGGGTCGACGGGGGCGCGGGACAGGCAGTCGGCGTCGGAGTGTTTCCTGTCGGATTTATACACGACTGTAACGTCGAACTCCTGCAGGCGCAAGCTCCACCGCCCAAGACGGCCAGAGGGGTCCTTCAAATTGGCGAGCCAACACAGCGCATGGTGGTCTGTTACAACCTTGAATGGCCTTCCATAAACGTATGGGCGAAATTTTGAAATCGCCCATATAATAGCCAGGCACTCTTTCTCGGAGGCAGAATAGTTTTTCTCCTCCTTCGACAGACCACGGCTGGCATAGGCGATTACCCTTTCGCAGCCGCTTTGCTTTTGGACAAGGACGGCACCCAAGCCTATATCACTGGCGTCCGTGTGCATTTCCGTTTCGGCATTTTCGTCGAAATGAGCGAGCACGGGCGGGCTTTGCAGGCGTTTTTGCAGCTCACAGAATGCTTTTTCTTGGTCGTTTTCCCAGCCCAAAGGGGTGCTATCTTTCGTCAAGCGCGTGAGTGGCTCTGCAATGCGTGCGAAGTTTGCGACGAAGCGCCGGTAGTATGCGCACAGCCCGAGAAATCTTTACACGCCCTTCTTGTCTTTCGGCCTTGGGAAGTTCGCAATGGCTGCAGTTTTTGCCGGGTCAGGTAGGACTCCCGCGGCGTTGACGACGTGGCCCAAGAACTTGAGTTCCCCGTATTCGAAACGGCACTTTTCAGGCTTCAGTGTCAACCCCGACGTACGAATGGCCTCGAGTACAGACTCCAACCTTTCAAGGTGTTCGTCGAAAGTCCGGGCGAATACCTCTACGTCGTCGAGGTATACGAGCCAGGTGTGCCACTTAAGGCCAGCTAGCACAGTGTCCATGAATCTTTGAAACGTCACTGGTGCTGTGCACAGCCCAAACGGCATCACCTTGAACTCGTATAGGCCATCTTGGGTTATAAATACAGTCTGCTTTCGGTCTCTGTCGTCCACTTCAATTTGCCAGTAGCCGGTCTTCAGGTTCATCGATGAGAAGTACTTCGCGTGGCAGAGGTGGTCGAGGGAGTCGTCGATTCGGGGTAGGGGGTACACGTTCTTTTTCGTGATTTTGTGCACTCGCCGGTAGTCAACGCAAAACCTTAATGTGCCGTCCTTTTTCTTTACGAGTACGACGGGCGCAGCCCAGGGGCTTTTCGATGGCTGTATAATGTCGTCGCTGGGCATGTCATCGACTTGAGTCCGGATGGCTTCCCGTTCGTGTGAAGAGACGCGGTACGGTGACTGTCGGGTAGGTCGGGCTCCATCTTCGGTTATTATTCGGTGCTTCGCTAGAGGGGTCTGACGTAGTTTTGAGCTCGACGAAAAACATTCGCTATAGCGACGCAGCAAACGAAATTATTTTTTCCGTTGTTCTTGCGGTAGCACCGGATTCACGTCGAATGGCTGCGGGAGCTTGAAGGTTTCTACGGGTGTGCGTTCAAACTAGGTGACCGCGATCACGTCACTTGCTTCTTGCGTTTCTTCGAGGAATGCAGTTGCCGCGCACTTGTTTAAATGCTGGTACTCCTCGGTGAATTTAGTATCCAAAATGTGGGATTGGTGTTCCTTGAAGCGCGCAATGCCTCTTGCGACAGACACACCACGGTCGAGAAGCACCCTTTGATCAGTGTGTCCGATAGCATCGACGTCAGGAGCAGCATCTTTTCAGTAGACTGCGACCATAAAGCTTGCGCGGGGTGGCAGGGTGACACGATCATCGGCAAGCCTTACATCAGCACTTCGTTCGGGGTTCGGTTCCGGCGTCATGGAGTGATGGGGGGGAAAGTTATTGACTTAGTCTGCAGATTGAATATTGCACTATTGTTCATCAAAAAGTCAATTCCAAGAATTACGTCGCGGGAGCAGTTAGGCAGAACGACGAACGCCGCAGGGTACGTTGTACCGTCTAAGGTGACGCGCGATGTGCACGTTCCACTTGGCGTCACGAGGTGGCCTCCTGCTGTGCGTATGTGCAGACCGTCCCATCTGGTCCTAACTTTCTTCAGTTTAGACGCAAATGGTCCGCACATTACCGAATAGTCAGCTCCGGTGTCTACGAGGGCGACTACGTCAAAGCCGTCGATGGACACCTTGACGTGAGATGCAGTCTTCCTCGAGTTCCGGGTTCGTCGGGGCGTCGTATCTCTGCTTGTACGTGTTGATGGTCGGGCACTGTCCATTGTCGTTGTCATCGTCTTCTCAACGGACGTCTCGGTCAGGTCGGGTACGCGTCGCGCCGTGTAGCTGTCGTCGTGTTCGGGAGTATCGTCAGTGTTAGTTCGGGTCGTCGGGATGAGGGCATGTCGTGAATCAGTGTCCTCAGCGCGTGTTTGCGTCGTTGGAGGGTTTCCAGTTCTTTGCCGTAGAGCAACTTCACCTCCAGAAGTGTCCACCTTTAGTTTCCCCCACGTGGGCTGGGAGACCTTCCACGTGCGAAGTCAGCACTGCTACGGCGGTCCGGCGATTGGTTACGGGTAGGGCGACGGCGAACGGTTGAAACGGGCTGGTCCACGGCTGGTGTTCGACAGGTATTCTTCAATCTCAGATGGGTGCTGGCCGGGTCGGGGGCGTGGTGCGTCGACGGAGAAACCACGTAGTCCGAGTCTCTTGTATGGGAGCGACGGTAGATGTGGTCGGCCTCTCCGCAGTGGTAGCACAGAGGACGATTATCCGGTGTTTGCCATACGTCAGTCTTCCTCGGCGTCTGGGTTTGTGCTAGGGGGGTCGGGCGGGCGACAGTGGGCGGCGGTAAGGCGGGGCCTCTTGACGACGTGCCTCTTGACGACGTGTTGGAGCAGGGCGGGTGGTGAACAGCCGCGGCGTACGTCATAGCTTGGGGCTCGCAGTGTACTTCGGATGCCACAGAAGTTCCCAAAGCGTTTTGAACTTCTTCCCGGATCACGTCAGTTAGGCAAGCGACTTGGGGTTGCGGCGTCGTCGGGAAAAGTTTCCGCAGCTCCTCTCTCACTACTGCGCGGATGGTCTCGCGTAGGCTATCAGCCGGAATCCGCATGTGGTCGACGTTGTTCGCACTGGCCGCGCCAACAAAGTTTCGGTCATACTCTTAGCACGATTTTGAGAGCCTTCTCAATCGTGCTGGCTTCGGTCACGAATTCAGCGATGGTTTGGCGGGTTGCGGACAAGTCCAGCAAACAGCTCCTCCTTCACACCGCGCATCAAGAAGCGTAACTTCTTTTCTTCCGTCATTTCGGGGTCCGCGCGGCGAAATAGTTGCTTCATCTCCTCAACGAAGATCACGACCCCTTCGTTGGGGTGTTGTGTCCGAGTTTCAAGCAAAAGCGCAGCTCGCTCTTTTCTCACAACGGTAGTGAATGTCTTAAGGAACTCCCTTTTGAAGTGAGTCCAGTCGGTCAAAGAACTCTCATGGTTCTCGAACCAAGTTCGAGCAGCATCTTCTAAGTAAAAGAAGACATGCCGGAAAGTTTCTTCGTCGTCCCACCTGTTGAAGATGCGGACGCGCTCCAGCTACTCCAACCATTCTTCGGGGTCTTCAGTGGGGGCTCCGCGGAACGATGGCGGTTCCCGGGGCTGCTGCAGGACGATTGGCGACGTTGTTTCTTGCACCATGGTGTTGGTTGCAGCGCTCCATTTCTTGGGCCCTTCTGGCATCAAACCGAACTCGGGTGGTAAATCTTGCAGGCGGAGGCTGGCTCTTGTTGGACTGGCTTGGCGGCTTCTCGAGGTTGTAGTGGGCATGAAGGGTGCGTACCCCGCACCTCCATCAGATGTCACGAAGACAAGGACAATGCAGTTGTCTTGAATGAGAAACACGTTTATTGGAGCGAACTTGTGCTCCCCTAACAACTCAAAAGAATACAGAGGCGGCGAAGCAGCGGTCAACAAAGTGGCTTGCACAGGCGAGTGTCGTCGAATCGAATGCCCCGGCGTCCGCACTGCAGGCTTTTTATCTTTTGGCGCGCGTGGTTCTCGAAACGTCGATTCGCATCGAGAACATAGTAGATCCAAGAAGATTATTCTGGGCTGTTCACGTTAGATCGGAATGCTCTCCCTATCACAACAGATAACACATGCGGCACAGAAAGAAAGAATGGAACACGCGCTTCCCTTGGCGCAAAGATAACACAGACCGGTGCAGCCGGGCGGTAAAAGCAAAACAAAAATAAACAAACCCAGTGTATGGTTCGCGGCAATATATATATATATATATATATATATATATATATATATATAAATATATATATATATATATATATATATTAGTAGAGACAGAGACACAAGAGAAAGACATAGAAAATAAAAATAAGTTTACTGACGTTTCAGGAAGAGGACTTCGTTTCTCTTCCTGAAACGTCAGTAAACTTATTTCTATTTTCTACGTCTTTCTCGTGTGTCTCTGTCTCTACTAACCTTATTTTCTCGCGCTCTGTGTGAGTTTTTATCTGTCCAGACTTTATATATATATATATATATATATATATATAAATGGAGAAATGAATCTTGGAAGATGGTAGGTAACAGAAGGAAATTAAACTTCGAACAAAGTATAGACCATGATTGTTGCCAAAGTTTAAGCAAAGAGACTTGACTTCGTAAGGGCAAGGCGTGACCTGTCTGGCACGCTCTATAGAGGGGTTGGCCCTGCGGAGAGAAGACAGAAGGATGTGGAATGTAGAACCCTGATTGGCTTGGGAGTATGCAGGAGGAGATAGTGAGGGCGAAGGAAGGTTGTATAGTTTGTGCCACGAAGTCGGTGAAAGGGAAGTTAGGTGTGTGGATATTTTATAAAATTCTTGAAGGGAAAGGGTGAGGGTTTGTTTGTTGCCATGCCGCGTGGTCTACAGAGAGGTTCTCCGAAACGCCGCAAGCAGAACAGGTGGTGAGAGAAGTTCTTATTAGGTGGTATCTGTAAGCGCCAGGTCAAAAGAGAAGTAAAAAATGGGGAAAATAACTAAGGAAGGGAAAGAAAGAAAAAATAAAAATAGACTCGCCCATTAAAGCACTTACCGCACAACGGAAATGGCGCGTGTCACCACCAGAAACATCCCACGAACAGGTTTTTTCCAAAACTCAAAAACAAAAATAGAAAATTCGAAGTATGTACGCGTGACGAGACAAAGCGGAGCAAACCAGACTGAGAAAAATACCGATAAAAATAAAATTAAATTCTGAAGCAAAAAATGCTGGCGAAATGCCTGTGCATACCAAACTTGAAGCTAAGGAATGAAAACAAAAAGAATTAGGTTATCACATAAGGAGCAAACTGAGGGGTCAGATTGTTTGCATAATGTACAAGCAACACAATGTCTAACGCTATGTGCTTCTTAAATATCGTAAAAAGTCCAGGTTGGCCCTACAAGCAATACTACCATCAGGTTTCATGGAGTTGAATTTTTGAATGAAATAGAATTCTCTGTATTTTCTTTCTATAGGAGTCCTAAAGTTTGCCTCAAGTGTATACAACTTAATGTCATCACATTTTGGCCTGGTTGGTTGAAATGCTGCGCTAAAGATATAGAAAATTTGCTCAGAGTATCTACCAAGAGACCATTAAAACGTAAGCACCAAAGTTGACTCGTTTCTAATATATACTATTTTGTAACAAATTGATTCTTATAACTTCAACGCAATGTTGGATGAACTGCACGTAAAATGAAGTTATCTTGTGGACGTTCTTGCTGGCGGTGCTTCTTAAAATGCAGTCATTCTGCAGGGGCCTGCAAGCATCGCATACGGGACGGGGCAGCATGCTACGACTGGTTGATTTGAAGGCCCTGTCTTAGCATGAACTCAAATATCTTTTAGATTCCTATTTTCCTGGTAGGTAACGATTGATGCTTTTGGTAACGTCTTTTTAAGTTGGTCGTTACTGGCGAAAATGGGTATTTCCGCCGTGTATTGTTTACGTGCGGGAGAGCATTTGAAAATTTAGTTATTAGTGCAGGCGGCCTGGCGCTTTCGTTCTGTCGCTGTTTGTTGAGCACGTCATCCCATTCGAGATTAGACACACGTTGGTACGTCTGATGAAACAAGCTTTTGGGGTGGTTCATGTTCTTAAGGGTGCACTTGAGCTGGTCTAGATGCTTTACGTAGTCACTGTCATCACTGCATACTCTTCTAAGCCAGGTGGCTTGTCCTACCAAGATTCCTTGCTTGCAGTGTCTCGGGTGATGGCTTTTAAAATCTAGGTAGTGATGCCTGTTTGTTGGTTTTCTTAAAAGCTTGGTTTTAAGTTTACCGTTGTCTAGAATGACGGTAGTATCCAGGAAGTTCACTTCTTTTTCAGAATACTGGCAGGAGAATTTAATAGTCGGATGGGAAGAATTGAGATTAGATATAAACGTTGCTAGAGTGGCGTGGCCGTGTTCCCAAATCATGAAGATGTCCTGTGTGTAGCGTAGGTAAACCTGAGATTTACGCTGAAAAGAGCTTAATAGGGTGGCTTCAAGTTGACCCATGAAAATATTGGCATAGGTCGGCCCGATGGAGCACCGATGTTTGTTTCAACAACTTGCAAAAAGTAACACGAGTCAAATTCAAAATAATTGAGAGTTAAAACTACTTTTAACAAAGTTAGGTACACTTCTGGCGCATGTTGGTGTGGGTTCTCTGATAAAGCTTTTCAAATTGCTCTAATTTCTTCGACGAAAGAAAAGTTTAAGTACAAGGACCCAACGTCAACAGTCACAAGGAAGGTTCTAATGTGTAGGCGTCCACCCTTATTTATCTCTTCTATTGAGTGGATGAAATGGGGGATGTCATCACCGAATGATAGAAGAAGAGCGGGAATGTCGTGTAGTTATTCATTCAGAAACAAAGAAAATGCTTTGGTTGGGATAATATTCTCCACAACTATGGTTCTGCAAGGTATGTCGGCAGTACACAATGATTCTACGTGGACTTTGTGGTTTTAAAGAGGAGGTAAAAACGTGCTGCCTGCTTATTAGTTTGTTTCATGAAGATTAGGTAAGTGATTTTTAATTATTCTCTAGACCAGAGATCTGTGAGGCTTTGAAGGATTGTTAGGCTGTATTCCTGGCTCGGATCGTTATCTATGGGGTTGTAGTGGCAAGGGTTATTGAGCTGTCTATAAGGTTCATATTTGAATTTTCCCATAGGTAAAACAACTACGCTACCACGTTTGTCGGCTTGCTTTATGACTATGTCGGTTCTGGTGGATTGGCTACTCACGGTAAATTCTTCCACTCTAGTTAGGTTGCTGTACTCGTTTTATTGCTTAGTTGTCGTCAATATGTCTCCTAATACTGATTTTTAACTACGCATCGAATTCTGGAGGAGGAGGAATAACATTTATTGCACAGTGTGTCAGCGCTAAACACGCTGGATGAGAGTGGATCCCTCTTCACAGGATTCCATATGCTGCCTTCACAACCTGGCCCCTGGTAACCAGCCGTAGCTGATCCTCCAAGGCGGGGCTAGAAAGCAAGATCTCCCATCGCTCGCTAGGGGTAAGGGTGATGTTCTTAGCAGAGGAGTTGCTGATGAGGGGTGGGTGTTTTGAGGTGACGTCGCACTCTCCTATCATGTGGCGAAGAGTACCAATCTGCTTGCATAACGGGCAGGTCTTGTACTGATTTGGGAACATGCTATTCAATAGGCGAGGGTGGGGGAAAGATCCTGACTGAATCTGTCGATACAGTACTTGCTGCTCCCGCGTGAGTTCTGGGTGCGGGGCAGGAAGTTTCTGCCTATCCTCTCGATAGTGCCGCACTACCTCTCTGTAAGTCATCATAGGTTCACCTCTGGCCTCCTCTTCAGCCGTTGCCCGGTGCGTTAACGCGCGGGCTTGTCGGTGGGCAAACTCATTGCCCTCCACCAAGGAGTGGGCTGGAACCCACACTAATTCAACTTGGCTCTCCGGAGGCGTTTTGTCTCTAAGTGTGCGAAGTAACCGCCGGGACACCCAGCCTGACTGGAAGTTCCTGTACGCCTGCTGTGAGTCGGTGACAACCTTGGAAATTCCCGGAAGGGTCAGAGCTAGGGCAATTGCCAACTCTTCCGTTTCTTCTACATCTCTGATTTGGAACGATGCGCTTGTCAGCAGCTCGCCCCTATTGTCACCACCGCCACTGTTCTGCTCGTACCCTTGTTTTTGGAGGCGTCCGTGAAGACGACACCGTCTTCGCTCTCCAGTAGCCTGTTGAGGGCACAAGCCCTAGCCTCGCGCCTGCCGCCATGGTGAGCAGGATTCATATTCTTTGGGAGAGGCTTGGTCTTGATTGCGTCTAGCTATTTCTCCACAAGCTGTTCTCGATCGTTCAGCTCTGGCACGCTCCAGCCGATTCTATCCAGGATACGTCGGCCCGCCTTAGTGTGACTCAGCCTCTGTTTTTGGCTGGATAGGTGGCCCTCTACCAGCTCGTTCACTGTATTGTGTAGAGCCATCTGGAGGAGCTTGTCCGCCGGCGCACTCATGGGAACTCTCATGGCTTGTTTCACTCCCTTGCGTATTATTGTGTCCACCTGGCTCTTTTCTCCCTTGTTCATCAGGAGGTAAGGTGTGGCGTACGTTATTCTTGACACCACAAAGGCTTGTACCGGCCTCAGGGTGTCGTTCTCCTTCAGTCCTCTCCACCTTATTGCAACCCGCCGAAGCATGTGCAGGATCTGTCTGAGGAGTGCATAAGTTCGCCCAGAAGTAATGGCCTTGTTGGCCTGTCTGGATGGTGAGCCCCAAGAATCTTAACACTGGGCCCTGGAACGATGTCTTCGCCCTCTACGGACCACCTCCACGTCTTCCTTCGGTGTCTTGGGCGCCCGAGGGCGGACAACCACCAGTTCAAATTTTTGAGGCGAACATCGCAGTCCACACTCCTTCGCGTATTTACTACCCACATCTGCGCCTGCTTGCAGCGTATCTTGAATCCACCCTAAGGAGCCCGCCTTCTTCGTCCAGAGCGAAATGTCGTCGGCGTAGAGCGCGTGCCCCAAATCATCGACTACTCTGAGTGCCTTGGGCAGGCCTATTAGTGCCGTATTACACAGAAGAGTTCACAGCACGGATCCCTGTGGGGTCCCCTTACTTCCCAACACTATGGGTGCAGATAACTCTTCCCCCACCTTGATTCGAGTGCTGCGGCCTGTGAGAAAATCCCGCACATCGTTGTATGCCCGCTCTCCGCAGCCTATGTCCTGAAGGTTGGCTAGGATGCTAGCGTGGGAGATATTGTCAAACGCTCCTTTGAGGTCCAACGCCAAATTCTTCTAGGCGATTGCTTGGTGGCTTGTTTCATGACCTCTTCCTTCAGTTGCAGCAGTACGTCCTGCGTGCTCAAGTGCCTCCGAAATTTGAACATAGAGTCCGGCATCTGATCAGTGCTGTCCAGATGTTTTCGCAGCCCATTCAACAACATTCTTTCCATAACCTTGCCAACTTCTGGAAATTGATCTGCATCGGTAATCCGAGTGCTTGGGGGGCGGGCAGCTCGTCATAGTCGGGTTGGTCCGGTTTTCCAAAAAAAACTCTCTTAGTCTCAATCTCCGAGAAAATTCAGATATTTTATTTGTAAATCGCTATAATTAAGCGAAATATTAATTGGCATAATAATTAATTAGGTTTGTGGGACAAAAAGTTACACCTTGTTCTAGAACATCTTTTTCGTGTGCTGTTAGTGTTTTGAAGTGTCAATAACGTTAATATTACAGCTATCGAGGGAGCTCGTTTCAAAGTTTGATTAAAGTTTGGGGGAGGAGGTTCTACTACAGAAATTTCTGTACCGAGGGGGGGAGGGCGTTACATAACCTAATACTCCATTTTTCTTAATTTCGAGAAACTGATGTCCTATAGGGCCCGCTGTGTTTCGTGAGGAAAAATGGTTACATTAAAATTCCACCCCTTGCTTACCAATGATCATTTTCTTTGACATTTATAATAATATTAAGATCTAGTTTCTTCTCCTTAGTTAGCGGAAGAGCTTCCGTCTGGTCATTCAACAGGCTGAGTTGGCTTGTAGATTTGTGTCTGCGAAATTCTAAGAGGGAAAGTGGAGCAATTAATCAGAATACGTTCCCTCCTGGCAGCTAATTGAGGAGTCAGCACCCCATGGGAAAAACTGACATTTATGCGGAGGCCTTTGGGGTTCTTGCTTTGAAGGTACGAGGAGTAGGTTTTGAGAATAAATCTGTAGTTGGTTTGTTTGCCGGCGAGTTCTTGAGCTTTTAGGAAAGAGTGGGACTTCAGGGTTGGAGCATTTGGTCTACTCGGTAGTATTCATTTGCCTTTGTTTCTACCAGACCTCTGGGGTGACACCTGTGTGCTTGGAGTCTGTGGTTTAGGGGTGCTTATACTGGTGAGGTCCACATCGATGCCTGTTTTGGTGCTTTTTTGCGTTGGAGTGTGTGTTGGGGTCTGCGTGAACACTGAGCGTGACGTCTTTGGTGTGTCTGATTGTTGTTCGCTGGCGTGCTTTACACACATTCGCTACCGTCACATTCGCTACTTTTTGTTAGACGTGACTTTTCGCTACTGTTGGAGTTATTGTCTTGGTTCTCCTGTTCAGTACTGGCCACAAACGGGAGTGTGATGCGTGAAATGGGGAGCGTTACCTTAAGTGAGTTCCTAAGCCTGTACCTAGTGGTTTTAGAAATCAGTTGGAAGCTTCGAAGGTATTGGTGTTGTCCGTCCTTGGCCAGGTGTCCTAGGGGGTAGTGGTGAATTGGTTTGTGATGGATGACGGCAACGTTTTCTTTGAAGCGCCCAAGTCCAAGACACACCCATTAGACATTAGAGAGCTGTATTTCGGTATATGTACCTATATTTACCTCATATATTTCTGTTATATTCAGCAATAATCAGCTATATATGACGAACAAAGACGCTCCTTGACATTGACATTGGGCAGCCTACCCACATCGTTTCTTACGTTGAATGATGCGCTTGGCCCCTGGTAAGTGTAAAGATGGCTTCACTTGCGACAAAGGCCCTACTAAGCTTCCTTCGCAGTTCAGGCCTAGTTCACAGTCTTTAACAGCTTCGAGTATAGATTTGACATGTGCGGCCGGACCGTGACCATAATCTTTGCGCTCTTAAACTCTCAGTGGTGTCACAGTGAACATTCCGGGGCTGTGACCACCATGACTTGTAGGTTAGGTGTCAGCGTGCCATGACCACGTTGTAGTGGCACCGGGGTTGCCTGAACTCTGCTTAAATTGAAACCAAACATTTCTGCAGTGCGTTCTAACATTTTTCCAGTGTGTTTTAACATTTCGTTTGTTTTTACCACGAACTTCTCAACCTTGTGTACAGCGCTCATGTCGTTGTTTCTTTTTTTCATTTGTTTTATTCACCTGACGCAGCTTGGTAACGTATCTGCTGGACAGACGTCGTCAGCATCATTAAACTGCATTCTCTCTCTCTCTCTGTCTCTCTCTCGTGGTCCAAGAGAAAGTAGTTAAACTTACCTGTCCCTTGTGGGTGAGGTACAAGTACGTGTATGTGGGATATTGCCACAAACCATACATTGGGTTTGTTTATTTGTGTTTTGCTTTTACCGCCCGGCTGCGCCGTTCCGTGTTATCTCTGCGCCAAGGGAAGCGCGTGTTCCATTCTTTATTTCTGTGCCACATGTGTTATCTGTTGTGATAGGGAGAGCATTCCGATCTAACGTGAACAGCCCAGAATAATCTTCTAGGATCTACTATGTTCTCGATGCGAATCGACGTTTCGAGAACCACGCGCGCCCAAAAGATTAAAAAGCCTGCAGTGCGGACGCCGGGGCATTCGATTTCGACGACACTCGCCTGTGCAAGTCACTTTGTGACCGCTGCCCTCGCCGCCTCTGTATTCTTTTGAGTTGTTAGGGGAGCACAAGTTTTGTCTTCGTGACATCTGGTGGAGGTACGGGGTACGCACCCTTCATGCCCACTACAACCTCGAAAAGCCGCCAAGCCAGTCCAACAAGAGCCAGCCCCCGCTAGCAAGATTGTACCGCCCGAGTTCGGGTTGATGACAGAAGGGTCCAAGAAAAGGAACGCCTGCAACCAACACAATGGTGCAAGAAACAACGTCGCCCAATCGTCCTGCAGCAGCCCCGGGAACCTGGCCACCGTTCCGAGGAGCCCCCGCAGAAGACCCAGAAGAATGGTTGGAGAAACTGGAGCGCGTCCGGAAATTCAACAGGTGGGACGACGCAGAAACGTTCCGGCACGTTTTTTTTTTACTTGGAAGATTCGGCTCGCACTTGGTTCGGAGAACCAACGAGAGCTTCTTGACAACTGGGCTCAGTTCAAATCGAGTTTACTAAGACCTTCACTACCGTCGTGCGGAAAGAAAGAGCCGCCCTTTTGTTGGAAACGCGCACGCACCACCCCAACGAAGGTGTCGTGATCTTCGTTGAGGAGATGAAGCAGCCTATTCGCCGCGCGGACACCGAAATGACGGAAGAAACGAAGTTGCGCTTCTTCATGCGCGGAGTGAAGGAGGAATGTGTTGCTGGACTTGTCCGAAATCCGCCCAAAACCGTCGCCGAATTCGTGACCGAAGCCAGCACCATTGAGAAAGGCCCTCGAAATGCGTGCTTCTAGCAGTATGACCGCAACTTTGTTTGCGCGGCCAATGCGACACGACTTGGCAGCACGCGGATCCCGGCCGACAACCTACGCGGAGGACTATCCGCGCAATAGTGAGAGAGGAGCTGCGGAAACTTCTCCCAACGCCGCCGCAGCCCCAAGTCGCTTCCCTCACCGACGCGTGATTAGAGACAAAATGCAAACAAGCGTTGGGGGAACTTCCTACGCCATCCGAGGTACCCCCGAGAGCCCACAGCTATGAATACTCCGCGGCTGTTCGTCGACCCCGCCCTGCTCCAACACGCCTTCCAAGAGGCCCCGCCGTACCGCCGCCCACTGTCACCCCGCCCGACCCACGGTAGCCCGAAACCAGACGCGAGGAAGACGGACGTATGGCGAAGTCCCGATAACCGTCCTCTGTTGCTACCACTGCGGAGAGCCGATCACATTTACCATCGCTGCACATACAAAAGACTCGGGACTGTAGTTTCCTCCATCGACGCACCTCGCCCTCTCGCTGGGCCAACGACCACGTGAGATCGACGAGTATCTATCTGAAACCAGCCGTGGCCCAGCGCGTTTCAACCGTTCGCCGTCGCCCTACCCCTACCCAATCCGCCGAACCGCCGTAGCAACGCTGACTTCGCCCGTTGATGGTCCCCCAGCCCACGCGGGGGAAACTAAAGGCGGCAACTTCTGGAGGTGAAGTTGCTCTACGCGAAAAAACCTAGAAAACCCCCAACGACGCAATGACGCGCTGAAGACAGTGATTCACGACATGCCCTCATCCTCGACGACCCCCGACCTAACCCTGACGAGACTCCCGAACACGACGACAGCTACACGGCGCGACGCGTACCCGATCCTGACCGAGACGTCCGTTGAGAAGACGACGACAACGACGATGCACAGTGCCCCGACCATCAACACGTACAAGCAGAGATACGACGCCCCGACGAACCCGGAACTCGAGGACGACTGCATCTGACGTCAAGGTGTCCACCTACGGCTTTGACGTAGTCGCCCTCGTAGACACGGGAGCTGACTATTCGGTAATGAGCGGACCATTTGCGTCTAAACTGAAGAAAGTTATGACCAGATGGGACGGTCCGCACATACGCACAGCAGGAGGCCACCTCGGGACGCCCAAGTGGAACGTGCACAATCGCGCGTCACCATAGACGGCACAACGTACCCTGCGGCGTTCGTCGTTCTGCCTAACTGCTCCCGCGACGTGATTCTCGGAATGGACTTTTTGACGGACAACGCCGCAAAATTCTTGGGCCACGTCGTCAACGCCGCGGGAGTCCTACCTGACCCGTCAAAAACTTCAGCCATTGCGAACTTCCCAAGGCCGAAAGACAAGAAGGTTCGTGCGGAGATTTCTCGGGCTGTGCGCATACTACCGGCGCTTCGTCGCAAACTTCGCACGCATTGCAGAGCACTCACGCGCTTGACAAAAGATAGCACCCCCTTTCAGCTGGGGAAAACGACCAAGAAAAAGCATTCGGCAAGCTGCAAAAAACGCCTGCAAAGCCCCGCCCCGTGCTCGCTCATTTCGACCGGAAATGCCGAAACGGAAATGCTATACGGACGCCAGTGATATAGGCTTGGGTGCCGTCCATGTCCAAAAGCAAAGCGGGCTGCGAAAGGGGTAATCGCCTATGCTAGCCGTGGTCTGTCGAAGGAGGAGAAAAACTATTCTGCCTCTGAGAAAGAGTGCCTGGCTATTATATGGGCGATTTCAAAATTTCGCCCATACGTGTATGGAAGGCCATTCAAGGTTGTAACAGACCACCATGCGCTGTGTTGGCTCGCCAATTTGAAGGACCCCTCTGGCCGTCTGGGCGGTGGAGCTTGCGCCTGCAGGAGTTCGACGTTACAGTCGTTTATAAAATCCGGCAGGAAACACTCCGACGCCGACTGCCAGTCCCGCGCCCCCCGTCGACCCACCACCACAAGACTCTGATGAAGACAGCGCGTTCTTCGGGATCATGACGGAGAGCGACCTAGCCGCCCAGCAGCGTGCCGACCCTGACTACGTGTCATAATCGAGTACCTCGAGGGATGCAACGTTGCCGTTCCTAGGACCTTCAAACGCAGCTTACCAGCATTCAGCCTGAGAAACTCCGTCCTTGTGAAGAAGAATTTCAGCCCCGGAAACAAGAGCGAATTACCTTCTCGTCATCCCCACGGACCTTCGTGACGAAATTTTGGAAGCGTGCCACGACGACCCGTCCTCCGGACATCTGGGCACAGCCCGCACTATTCGAAAAATCAAGGCGAGGTACTACTGGCCCGGCCTTACCTCTGACCGTCACCCACTACGTCCGGAGCTGCCGTGGACTGCCAGCGACGAAAAAACGCCGCCTGACAAGACCCGCCGGGACTTCTGCAACTGATCGCCGTCCGATCTAGACCATTTTCAACAGATTAAAATGGACCTTTTAGGCCCGTTCCGCTACGTCACGGTCACAGAACAAGTGGATTGTCGTAGCGACAGACTACATGACGCGCTACGCAGAGACCGCCCGCTCTTCCGAGGGGGACTGCACAAGAAGTGGCGAAGTTCTTAATAAGCCAAGTTGTGCTGCGACATGGAACCCCAGGAAGTCCTAATCACTGACCGCGGAACGGCATTTACAGCGTAGCTGATGCAAGGAGTATTAGGCTACAGCAACACGGATCACCGAAGAACGACGGCGTACCACCCCCAAACGAACGGACTAACAGAACGTCTGAGCAAGACAATCGCAGATATGCTGTCAATGTACGTGACGTTGAACATAAGACTTGGGACGAAGTGCTCCCGTTATGTCACGTTGCGTACACCACGGCTATCCAGGAGACGGACACAGCTGACGCCGTTCTGAGCTTGTCTACGGTAGAAGGCCGACTGCGATGCCTCGACGCCATGCTTCCGCACGTAGAAAACGACGACCTCAACGCCGACGTCCACGGATATCTTCAACGTGCGGAGGAGGCCCGCCAGCTCGCTCGAGTTCGTATAACGGAACCAGCAGCTGGTGGATGCGGGCCGCTACAACCTCCGACGCCCGAGACGCCGAGTACCAACCAGGGGATCGTGTGTGAGTTTGACTCCCATCCGACGACGCGGGACTCAGTGAGAAGCTCCTGCGACGGTATTTCGGACCCTACCAGATTCTACGACGTGTTGGCCAACTTACCTACGAAGTGATCCCCGATGGTGACTCCCGCACATCACGACGACGCACGCGGCCTGAAGTCGTCCACGTGGTTCGCTTAAAACCTTTCTACGGACGATGACGAACATTTATTTTCATTTGTTCGGACTGTCGCTTATGTTAGCATCGGGTCGCTGCACTCTCAGAGGCGGGGTGGTAATGCCGCGAACCATACATTGGGTTTGTTTATTTGTGTTTTGCTTTTACCGCCCGGCTGCGCCGTTCTGTGTTATCTCTGCGCCAAGGGAAGCGCGTGTTCCATTATTTCTTTCTGTGCCGCATGTGTTATTATGTTGTGATACGGAGAGCATTCCGAATCTAACGTGAACAGGCCCAGAATAATCTTCTTGGATCTACTATGTTCTCGATGCGAATCGACGTTTCGAGAACCACGCGCGCCAAAGATAAAAAGCTTGCAGTGCGGACGCCGGGGCATTCGATTCGACTGACACTCGCCTGTGCAAGTCACTTTGTTGACCGCTGCTTCGCCACCTCTGTATTCTTTTGAGTTGTTAGGGGAGCACAAGTTCGCTCCAATAAACGTGTTTCTCATTCAACACAACTGCATCGTCCTTGTCTTAGTGACAATATGTCTGGCATTTGTTTGTTTTCGATCCTGTGAAGTACTGTTGTGCGGGTTATCTTTGCTTGGGGCTGTTGGTCTGAAGTTCATTAAAGACAGTTTTTATGGCCACGATAGTGTTTTCAGCTGTGTTGTTCTTTAAGTCGTTAGTGCCACGGTGAAGAAAAAAATTAGTTATTTTGCATTGGGCGGCGTCTATGCGTTTTTTGATATCATGGTTTGGGGCACAACTTTGAAAGCCTCTTTTTGGTGACAGTTTTCCGGAAATGAAGTGGCCATCCGTGATCAGAGCTACGTGTGCCAGGGAGAGCGGAGGGACCTTACCTTGTTCGGTCAGCTTCGAGTACGAAATCCAGGGAGAAATAAATCTTGGAAGAAGATGGGTAACACAAGTAAGAAAACTTCGAACAAGGTATAGACTAGTGTCGTCGTCTGGTCATATGTCGTTGCTTCTTCATCGGCTGTTTACGGGCTGGTGACACGGGCGGGGGACTTGGTCGAAACATGGTTGGTCACTGTTGGCTGTGGCTGGCCAAAGCGGTTCACGCCCCCTCGATGATTGCGCCGATGCTAATGAGGTGCTAAGCTGAGGCCAAGACGGAGATGTACCTCTCACCACTGCCAACATGTAACGTGGAAGTAGGACGGATGACAGTAACTGTGGTGAAGAAAGATGAACGATCTATGTAGAGAGTATGCATGACAGGTTAAGATAGCGCGCATACGGTTCCAGCCAGTTCTTCGTCGTCCTCGCCGTCTTCTGTCTTGAGCCATGGTGGTATGTGGCATTGACCGCCTATGTGTCCATGATAATATTACACACACGGCGGCGAGACAAGCATCCAAGACAAAAGCCCTTCCCGTACCAATGCAGTTTATTCATATACTAGTAGCCAACAAAACACAACTCTAACAAAGTTTGAAATTTCGTCATTATCTACCAAAGCTAGAGACATTAAACATTGTTAACGATCCTATGCTTGGTCTGTAAACGTATGCGGAAAGGATCCGAGCTTTCTATGCGCCCTTAAAAGTGAAACTGCATGCAGTAAGGTAGCCGACCGTGTGTTATAAACTAATTTCCGATATGTGAACACATGCAAACCGCCAAAGTAGCGAACAGCTACTTGGAAATGCGTTGTCTGGCTTACTTGGAAATTTGGAAATGCGTTGTCTGGCTTATTTGATTCGGACCGGTTCAATATAATCTGTCTTAGAGTGTCGGGCACTGCAGAGAGTTCACAGGGCCGAGTACGAGCACATGTTTACTACCACTTAATATCGACGCTATTACAGTAAAGAGCAGCCTAATCTTCTTTTTGAGAAGGAGAGCAATGCAAAATCACTCTTTTGTTACAGTGAAGTTTCTTTCGGCAAGGCAATTTTTGACCTTTGGGAAGACATAATCGCGTGCGTCTTCGGGTATCGATTGCTTTATGTATGTGAAGAGGAGTCTTTATGGGGATCTTTGAATAATGACAATAATGCGGGAAGGGATTTAGTGTTCAAGCCTAACTTACCTCGGTAATGACAAGGACCTTGGTGTTTTGCCGTCTTTATATAAGCGAGCTCTTTTGCGTCCACCTCTTCCAATCCCAGTGTTTCACCGTCTGACGAACATCGCCAGATTGTAGCACCTTGTGTGAGATCATCTCTTCAGAGACAAAAAATCCCCCCGTGATACCCCGTTACTTTGTTTGCCTTGTCCTTCCTCCGAGCGTTTTATTTGGCATTGGCAAGATAAAACGCCACTCTTATGCCCAAGCTCTACCCGCTGCTTTTCTTATCACCATATCTGTCGTACCTATTTTAACCTTCAGGAATGTATAAACATACACTTAGCTTATGTTCGCAACGGTGGGTAATTATGCAGTTTGATTTTATATCAGTTTCGTAACCTCCACTGCGCGCGAACGTGTGGTTAAAATTCGTGTGCTGCACTGTTACAACATGCTCAAGTGCGCATCCTTCTTCCTTTTCGCGTAATCTATTCTGGATTTTTCGTCTTCGCTGCTGTATTTTGTCACTCCTAAAGACACGTACGCACCCATTGACAACTGGTTTATTTCTTTTTATATTCGCTGTCTTTCTGCTGCTCGTCCTAGGTCTTCCAAATATTTCACTCCGTTGTTTGCAAATTCTACGGAAAGCAAAGTCGGGGACCGAACTATCCGCGCTTCATGGCTAAGTGGCAACAGTTAACACTTGTCAGACAAAGATAGCATGATGAGGACCTGCACCCTTTACGGCACAGCTCCCCTCCACATTCTTCGAAGACCGAAAAAGAAAACAAAAATCGGGCCGTGTAACATAGCTGGATCTGCAATTCAGCGGTTTGCATATTTTGAATATATAGCAGAAGGTGGCCACTACAATACCAGGATACAATAAAATACTACTTTCGATACTCTTGCCCAGTGGGGAGCTGGTATGGTGACCCCTAGTGGCGGAATTTGATTGCTTGTGCTTTCGAAGTGTTCCAAGATATGCATAATTTTTTCCACTCCTTTGTGTTTCACCAAAGGTATATTCGCTTGTTGTTTATCCTATTAAATTCTCTGAAAAAGTTACCTACTATGGTAGCACGCGGACTCCTACAATTGATTCAGTGCTGACAGGCTCAACACACTACCCTTCAAACAATACGGCTTGACTTCTTCCCTACACTGAGACGGAACAGAACAGGACTACTTAAACAAACAAAATGCTTGTGATCCTGAAATAGTTGTTTTTGCAACCTCAAAATTATTTTAATCATGGTTGTGGATAACTTATATGGCTCAAGCTTCGCTTAAAATGGTTGATTTGGTTGAGGCAGCAACGCTCAAAATTCAGCTAGGCATAGAGAAGCTTTGGAAGTCTTTTTCAAAGCTAGTTTGTATAGAGTCACTTTAGAATTTGCGGGGACAAAAGTTATAAATGCGGTTGTTGTTACCTTTTCAGTGGGACCATGGTCATCGTCCCCTTCGTCTTTGTAATACTCGAAAATAGATATTCATTTTTACGGCAGATGACCATAAACGACAGAGATAATATTAAGAATAATTGACTCGGAAAAATATGACGTTCTCGTTGTTTGTACATGTTCACCATAAGTTCAATAATAGTATATTTACCTCCATGGAACATCCACACTCTCTTCTTTCTCTCTAAGCCCACCCTTCTGTAGACGTTGTCTTCTTCGCGTGGGAATATTCTTTGCAGGACAATATGTTTCGGTCCCTAAGTATCCCTCTTTGGTGGCAACTTCCCACAATAACCTTTCTCGCAACCTCAGTGGCATTGCACATTCTTTAGGTGTAATAAACTTTCACCATAGCTAGTTGTAAGCATATCTCGGGCGGCTCACTCAAACTCACTCACAATTTTTTTTTCGAATCACCACTCACTCAAACTCAGACTCAATGCTGAGCAGCACATCTGCGCTCACTCAAACTCAAACTCACATTGAGCTCAAAACTCAGAACTCACTCGGACTCAAAACTCAAAATGTACTCAGAACTCAAAAAGTACTCAGAACTCAAAATGTGCTCAAAACTCAAAATGTACTCAAAACTCAAAATGTACTCAAAACTCAAAATGTACTCAAACTGAGTGAGAGTGTGAGTGTGAGTGTGAGGTGTCAGTGTGGAGTGTGAGGTGTGAGTGTGAGTGTGATGTAGTGAGTGATGAGTGTGAGGTGAGTGAGAGTGAGAGTGAGAGTGAGAGTGAGAGTGTGAGTGTGAGTGTGAGGTGAGGTGAGTGTGAGAGTGAGAGTGAGAGTGAGAGTGAGAGTGAGAGTGTGAGTGTGAGTGTGAGTGTGAGTGGAGTGAGAGGTGAGAGTAGAGTGAGAGTGTGAGTGAGAGTGGAGTGAGAGTGAGAGTGTGAGTGTGAGTGTGACTGTGACTGTGAGTGTGAGTGTGAGTGTGAGTGTGAGTGAGTGAGTGAGAGTGAGAGTGAGAGTGAGAGTGAGAGTGTGAGTGAGAGGTGAGAGTGAGAGTGAGAGTGAGAGTGGAGTGTGAGTGTGATGTGTGAGTGTGAGTGTGAGTGTGAGTGTGAGTGAGAGTGAGAGTAGAGAGAGTGAGAGTGAGAGTGAGAGTGTGAGTGTGAGTGTAAGTGAGAGTGAGAGTGTGAGTGAGAGTGTGAGTGTGAGTGAGAGTGTGAGTGAGAGTGAGAGTGAGAGTGAGAGTGAGAGTGTGAGTGTGAGTGTGAGTGTGAGGTGTGAGTGTGAGTGGAGTGTGAGTGAGAGTGAGAGTGAGAGTGTGAGTGAGAGTGAGAGTGAGAGTGAGAGTGAGAGGAAGTGGATTGTGTGAGTGTGGTGTGAGAGTGAGAGTGAGAGTGAGGTGAGAGGTGAGTGTGAGTGTGAGTGTGCAGTGTGAGTGTGAGTGGAGTGAGCGTGATGGTGAGAGTGTGAGTGGAGTGGAGTGAGAGTGTGAGTGGAGTGAGAGTGGAGTGAGGTGAGAGTGGTGTGAGTGTGCGTGTGAGTGTGGTGAGACGTGAGAGTGATGAGTGTGAGTGTGAGTGTGAGTGAGGTGGTGTGCGTGTGAGTGTGCGTGGTGAGTGTAGAGTGCGAGTGGAGTGGAGTGAAGTGTGCGTGTGCGTGGACGTGAGAGTGACGTGGATAATGAGGTGAGCGTGTGCGTGTGGTGTGGTGAGAGTGAGGTGAGAGTGACGAGTGGGTGAGAGTGTGAGTGTGAGTGTGGAGTGTGAGTGAGAGTGAGTACCTTTTGCTATGTACCTTTTGCGATATCCTCATAATTACAACCAGAAAGCATTTTCATATTTGTCCCACGTGACCCCCTCGACGAGACCTTTAATTTGATACCCCACACACCCTAGCAGGGTCATATGGAATTCATACCAGTCAAACTAACCATGACTCATGACTGTAACCAGGACGCATTATTTAGGTGTCCGACATGATTCCCCTAACTGGAACCTTCAATTTGACGCCCCACATGCTTCAGCGGCCTCACCTTGAATTTAACCCCCATCTATGACTCATAATGACCATCTCATGATTCGAACTACGAAGCCTTTTTTTTTATTTGTACCACGTGATTCCCCTCTTCAAGACCGTAAATTGGATACCCTACACTCCCTAGCGGGGTCACTTGCGAATTTTACCCCAATATAAGACTCGCCATGACAATCTACATGGTTATAACCAGGAAGCATTTTTTGTATTTCTCCCAACGTGATTCGGCTCATCAAGACCATTGACTTTGATACCATCACCATCCTAGCGGAATCAATTGAACGTTAAACCATCAATGCATAACCATGACTATCTCATGATATAGCCCTACCAATTTTTTTTCCCACGTGATTTTCCTTATCGGAACCTTCAATTTGATACCCGGACACCCAGTGGCATCATTGTGAATTTTTAACCTAATTTATGACCCATTTTGACTATGTCATGATAATAATCAGGAAGCACGTGATTACCCCTCATCGAGACCTTTAATTTGATACGCCATAGCGTCATGAACCTGAATTTTAACCGAATGTTTGATTTACCATGACTACGTCATGATATATCCATATCTCATGTTCGTCCCGCATGATTCCCCACATCGAGACCTTGAATTTGATTCCCCACATGCCCTCGCAGCGTCATTCTGAATTTTAACCCAATCTATGACTCATTATGACTGCCTGATGACTACAGTCAGGAAGCATTTTTTTTATTTACCCCGCGTGATTCCGTTAATCCGGACCTTTCATTTGATACCTTACACGCCTTAGCCTCATCAGTTTCACTTTTCACCCAATCTAATGTGGTCATTATTCTGTCTTAAGGGGCGCTGCCCAGTCAATTCAGCTAATTCATTTGAAACAGTACAAAGGACAGCCCCCGCCCCCATTTCCTCCCGGCTCTCACCTCTTCCTTTGTGACCCCTAGTATATCAAGCCGTTAACAGTAGCAGGCGAACAACCAGCACGCCAGCGCCGCCGTGTGCTTTCCCACCACCCTTTCCCACGCTCTTAGTGGATCCGTCAGGAGGAGGAAAAGTTAAGACAACCCTTTTTTTATGACCTCACCAGTCAATTATCACTCACGCGCCCAGCCGCGAAAATTAGGTATACAGCAGTGCTTAAGGCCATAAAAATTCAACAAGAAACTAAAAAAAAATAAGACCACTCACCTCCCCTCCCAACCGATCATGCAGATCGCGATTCGTGCCATACTCGCAGGGTAACTTGAATTCGAGCCCAGCAGTGACGCATGAAACTTAAACAGCCAAACCATAGCTGCCTGCTAGGCTACTCATTATGTACTCAAACTCCAAACTCCTATTTACTCAGAACTCAAAATGTACTCAAAAATCAATATGTAATCAAACTCAAAATGTGCTCAACTCAAAATGGACTCAAACTCCAAAATGTTACTCAGAACTCAAAAGCGCTTCCAACTCAAATTTGTACTCAGAACTCAAGGAATAGAAAAAGGAATCAAACTCAGAAAAATGGACTACAAACTACAAAATGTACTCAAGACTCAAAAGGGACGCTCAAACTCAAAGTGTACTCAGAACTCAAAATGGACTCAAACACAAAATGTACTCAGAACTCAAAATGGACTCAAACTCAAATTGTACTCAGAACTCAAAATGGACTCAAACTCAAAATGTACTCAGAACTCAAAATGGACTCAAACTCAAATGTACTCAGAACTCAAAATGGACTCAAACTCAAAATATACTCAGAACTCAAAATGGACTCAAACTCAAAATGTACTCAGAATCAAAATGCACTCAAACTCAAAATGTACTCAGAACTCAAAATGTACTCAGAACTCAAAATGGACTCAAACTCAATCGGACTCAAACTCAGTCGTGATCACTCGGCTCAAACTCACTCAAGCTCAAACTCACCATGCCACACTAGCCTCGCGCTCACTCAAACTCAAACTCACGCGTGAGTTTGAGTCCAAATGAGTCTGAGTGAGTGGACTCATGAGTGAGTTTGCCGACCTCTGGTTGTAAGTTCGGTAGTGGGTTGTGTGTATGTGCTTCTTGTTCATCCCTGTTTTAGCGCAGAGTAATTTTTAAACACAATGTAGCAACTCGCCCCGGTTAAGCTTTCTTATTACTAAACGACACTCTATTCTCTAAGACACTCTATTCGCTAAGACCCTCTATTCGCTACACTCATGTTTCCGACAACTCTGCTCAAGCAATTAAACCCCTGGTATGCCGTCAGCATTATAGTGGAAACCACCTTATCAAGCTCCCTCTTTACATGAAAACCGGTGTTTCTAATTATTTTGAGGAAGCCTGAGTATGCATTGGGCTGATATTGTATTCATAACTGGTGTGATTCAAAGTTATGAATAAGAGCGCTGCAACAATCTTTCTTTACAATAATACATGGGAAATAAGACACAACTGTAAATTAACACACCGTAAATTGAATTTGCATGCTTGGGTAGCATTACCTTTAACGATTCAATACATTTTACTCACATTTGCCTGTACGAAAATATAGGATAATTACTACATTACATTAGGCTAAATGCTATATGTAACACTGGAGCCTCTTGCGACTGATAAAATACCGTTCAATGCATTAAAACAAGAATACATCCTCAAAAATTGTTTACTAGAACGACTTTTTTAGTAAATTATGCTACGAGTTGCACGAAAATTAACGGTGTTACTACGGGGTATACAGTCCTTGGGGCAGAGGTTGTTTTTAGTACGAGTTCGTACTTTCTTTCATTCGATTGCAGAGAAACGAAGGTATAAATAATGTGCCGCTAAAGTCATAATATGTCCGCTGCCAGGTGTAGCTATGTACAAGCAGAAGGGCCTAGTTTAAATTACTGCTCTCAGAAAGGTGTATACACGGAATAATTTTTGATACATCCAGCACAACTATGAATCATAAATCCCTATAGTCAGTATATTCTACAAAAAAATTCTTTAACACAAATTTAGAAAACTCAGACGGGACGGACCACTCTTACAATACGGCTGATTTGGATAAACACTTACGCGAGACAGGCGAGCAACTTTCACCGTAAGGAACCTGATAATGTATTTGTGTCCTTATCAGATTAGAAATATTAGGGCGTTTTCATTGATGATTTGGTTAGAGCGCGCATAACACAAAACAACTGTAGGTAGAGACAACGCGGGAAATGTTTGAGAAACTTTGCAATACTAAACTTGGATTAGAGATGAATGAAAAGATGAGTTTTCAGTTTTTTTAACTCCACAATAATAGTTATACAAGACTACTACCTTGATGAAGTGTTGAAAGTATTTTTTTACAAATGATAAAAAAACAGTATTTCTTACGTAAACTGTCGGGGCCATGAGAAAAACGAGAACAATTGCAGCAGCGCTCATTTTGAACACCCGGATGTCGTCGATTAGTTTAAACGAGTCACTCGTGCACTCGCTAATTGCATCGGTGACTAGGACTTTTGTGTGCGTTAGCATTACGTGGCAACCCAATTGTGGTTATAGTTTCTGCACAGGAACGTCAAAAAACAACGAAAAGTGTATTTTTGTTACTGACGTTGTAGTAAATATTTTTACCAGACAATTTGTTCCTCAGTATTGTACCTGTGAAACGAATAAATGGCAGAAAAATGGTCTGTAACGACGGCAGTTTATTAAATATTACCCGCGCTATTCAAGTAAAAATTATAGCAAGTCCAAAGCTTTTATTACCTTCCCAACTTTTATTACCGTCAAAGACATTCCCCAAAAACTCTACAAAAACGCGTTTTCTAGCAGTTATGACCATAAAACTGCGTAAGTTCGTGATCTCAAAATATAATCACCAAGACAAGCTGCAAAATTCAAACATCTGTATATTGATTTTTTTTGTATTACTCTTGCTGTACAAATTAAAACAAACATATTGTCACAAATTCAAAGACGACGCAGTTGTCTTCAAGAAAAACAGGTTTATTGGAGCGAAATTGTGCTCCCCTCACAACTCAAAGAATACACAAGCGCCGAAGCAGCACTCAACAAAGTGATGTGTGCAGGCGAGCTCCAGCGTTTCGAATGCCATGGCGTCTGCTCTGCAGGCTTTTACCTTTCGGCGCGAGTGTTTCTGGAACCGTCAATTTACATCCAGAACATTGTAGATCAAATAGGATTATTCAGGGCTAGTGACGTTAGGGCAAACAGTTGCTAATATAATGAGATAAACCGTGTGGCAAAAAATAAAGAATAGAAGACGCACTTCGATTGGGACACAGATAACAGAGCCGACTGTAGCTGGCAGTAAATAAACAATAAATAAACAAACCTATACATGGTTCGCGGCATTCCCCCCTCTAACAATGCATCGGCCCGATGCTAAATAAAAGACGTTCAGAACGAACGACCAAAAAAATTAGTTCGCTTCTACTCTGTGAAGAAGGAGGACCTGCAAAGCAGGACGCACTCCATGGAGTGCATGAAACAAAGTAGGATTTTTGTAATGTGCGATGGAGCATACTTGCTAGCCAATTATCTGAATAAACCTCTGAAAGATCCAAGCTTTGTTCTTGTAGACAAACATGGACCCGCCAGTGTCCCCCCGCGTCGTAAGGATCATACTGTTTGTGCAACACAAAAACCGAATCCGCTCTACAATTAAGGACTTGGGACAGGCACCGTTTAGCTGTTTATGCGCCCGAGTTTAATCCTCGCACGAAGACAACGGACATGCCATCCATCAGTACTGGCATGGAGCCTATAGCTGCGCGTGCACGCCCCCTCTCTCTCCCCTTATTCTGCACTACAACCCGAGTTACATCCGGCAAGCCACCGTGTGCGCTTCCTTCGAGGGGCTGACCCGAGCTGACCGTGCTCTCCTTCTTCGTCTGCGAATCGGCTGTCACCGCTGCGCTGAAAGAGGTCAAAGGCTTGGCATCGCCAGTTCACCCGCCTGTCCACACTGTCCTGCAATAGAGACACTCGCGCACGCACTGTGCGAGTGCCCACAAGATTCGCAGACCCCTGCCACACTAATAGCTTGCTAATAATGAAATGGCCCCACGCAACATGATGTAAATAAACATTTCTACCATGTCTTTGCATTTTACAACATCTCTGCGAAGCATTGTTTTGAAAGTGCGGACGCTCATACAACAGCTTTCCCACAGTACAACTATTTACAAACAAACGCGTTCCGAAATTTTCATCATGGCTTAATAATTAACCCCTCTGTAACAGTGTTTTTGCTAGATAAACTCAATAGTAAACCATAAACCCTTAGTATGGCTTTGAGCCGTCGTAAAACACATATTTTGAAATGACTGTCTTTTTTCACATGCCGTTTCTATAGAAACTCGACTCGAATTGAAGGGTGAAAGATGTTCCACTCACAAAGGCCGCAATACATTGTTTTCGGCGAAGCAGGTGGGACGCAAGAAATTATTGCACAGAAAAGCTTGCAATCACGTATTGCCGAGCCAATGCGTATGTTGGTATTACTATGTAATTTAATATTATCTATTTACACCGGGGTAAAAATATTTTATCGTGATTGGCATCAGTGCCGCCAGGCTGTATCATGTGCACTGAGCTGTATTCTGAGAAAATATGCGTGTGTGCGCTAGGCTAAAAAAATCAAAATAAAATGACATGTCTACATTCTTATTGCCGGTTAAAATGATAGTCCTTTTTGGGATACCTAAATCCAGAAATTTTGGCCTGTCGGTCTTTGTCTTTGAACCTTGGTTTTCAAAAGAGATAAGCCGTTCTCCTTGGCCGTGAAGCTTGCCGTTCATAATCATTCTACAGCAGGCCAAAAAGGTAGCGAGTATTTCGTGGCCAGGCGCTTGCCGGGCGAAATCAGACATAGGGTGGCCAAATAAAAATCAGGTACTCTGTGGCACGCGCTCGCCTTTCGAGTTCGGACATCAGATGGCCTCACACAGAAGAAGCAGTTCGTGACCAAATGCCAACCAAAGAACATTTTACCTCCAGTAAAAACATTCCCAATGACCAAAGAGGCATACCACTGCCCGAGGATGGGCAAAAGGCTTCCCACAAAAATTAGACGTGGACACGAGTTTTTTTTGGCTGGTTAAAGGTATACTATTTCGCAGTGAAAAATATACTGTCGATACAGTTTATGGTTATACATTTTGGTTAACCTACCCTACCAGCTAAAGATTATCTTACCCTTATAGCAAGTCATGGTAATCAGTACGCTATTCGTGAATACAAGCGGAAGGAATTCGCGGTACCGAAGCGCCCTAACATGAAAATCTTGAATGCTGTATAAAAAAACAAGGTCGCTGAGCAACATTTTATTGCACAAACTGACTCTGAAATTGAGAGTTTCTTGCCTCCTGTCAATATGACTGAAACTAATTCTCAATGCTACAAGGATTCAGAGGAAAATACAGCATTTGATCCGTTCATTTCAAACTCGTTTAGAAAACAAAAACGTTATATGAAGTGTTTGTTTAAAATTTCAAAATATATAGGTAATCACAAATTATCGTAAAGGTGAAACATAGAAACGCTGCCTATCTCAGTATAGAAAGTGAAGTGATAGAATTGTGCCTTGTCGAAAATCAGATAAAAAGTGTTATGCGAACCCAGGTGACGACTTTCCAAAGAGGGAACAGGGAAACATTAAAAAGAAATAATTTGAAATATATGTTAGCTAAGAGACATAAAGTTCGTCATTTTTCTTGCTGATGAACAAACGCACAAATTATTTGTCACCTTTAAGAACCCTGGAGCAGGCCGGCATTCCAAAAGCAACATAAGGGACAAATCTTAAACACCCTTTTTCGTCAAAAAGTTGGTTTACCTTGACGAATATATATTAAAAAAATTCATAGACGTAGTACTGATCATAAATAAACTGCACAACAAGACTGTCTGGAGTGCCGATTGACTTGCGTCTTGTCCACCTGCATGCCGAAATGTCACTTAGCTTGATTTACGGAAAGCATTGCATGCAATACCACCAACTGAGCCAGCTGGTTTTGGCAGTGAGAGTGCGACAATTCTCGTTTATTTCAGTAATCTAACAAACGGTTTACTTTATATTATAAATCAAACCACGAGAATAGGCGTAATCCCGAAATATATATAGGTCAAAGAGCCAGGCTCTCTTAATTAAAGGGTATAAAAAACAACTACAGACAAATCTCGATTATGTGATCAATGATTGCTATCTGACAAAATGTCTTACTTACAAATTATTTACGACTTACAAATGTCTTGCCATCTTACAAATGTTATCTTACTTACAACGCTGCACTAGACGAACCCGCGGCCTAATCTGCACATCTCCGTAGGGACTCAGAAGTGGAGTTTGCGCGGCCATCGTATTAGCGGAGTGTGACTATTAGTGAGTCAGATAAAAAACAGCTTTGTTCTGGAGCTCTTTGCACGAATCCCCTATACGGCGGGACTGTTGTGCTGGCAGCCTGGGGCCATCCATGGAGAGAGGGTGGTAGCAGTGAAGTCCGAATTGCTTTTTGTTGCATCTCTGATTCGCATTGATATACACTGGAGCCAGTTAGTATACATTCATAATTTTTACCCACCCACACTCAACGGGATGAGAGAAGAGTATACGACACGAGATCTACTAACTGAAGTTTCATTGAAAAGGAGGAAAATATATAAGGAGTTCCGGCTGTGCACTAACCGTGCCGCGATCTATACCACGCGCAAACACACTCTCCACAACACAGAAAACTGAAGCTCAGGAAGTGTTGAGATAAGCAACTTCAGTGTCCAACAGTGACACCGAGGGCGAGCTAATTCGCGTATCGGGATTCTTTTTTATATATAAAGAAGGCTTGCGAAATTTCTCTTGCGCGCGTGCCATCATGTGCAAACAAGACACTTCCATAGTTAACAACCATGCTTAGAGAAGTGCGCTGATAGATGGGACGTGGGTATGCCCTCAATGTGTTGTGATGTTCCTGCAGGCGCTCCCTCATGCACCGCCCCATCCGTCCAAATACAAGGGTGTCCCAGCTATCAATTCACAAAGATTTAAAAAAGTTCAATGGCGTAACTCGAATAAAACCTAGTGCATACTTCTTGCAGTACTGTGAAGAAGCACACTGTAATTTTTCGTAATAAGTGTTAACTAAACAATTGTAATTAATTATCTAACTCTACAATTACTGTCCTAATCACTGAAGTGTCAACGAGTTCCTTTGCGGTAGCCCCTAGGGGCATCAAACTGCGATTTTTTCAACGACACGCTATTTGCGTACTCATTTATTCTGTCTTATAAAGAAAACTCGCGAAATATGAAAAATATCAGGAGATGGCGCTTCCGCGCACAGTGTAAAGCGCGTCACCAAATAAGCTGATTGAAACCGAATGCGTCGCCTGTCCCCCGCCCGAAGAGACAGCGCAGCGGCTTGACAATGGCATGCATGGAAGCAGCAGCAACAGCAAGGTTCGAGGGGTGCGTGTGCAGATAATGCATAAAATCGCCCCCGATTTCTTCTTTTTTATTTTGGTTAACCCAGAGGCAGCCTGTTTGATGACATTGCTTTACGTCACGTGGAATTTTTTATTATTAGCAAGTTTCCTTTATGAGTCAGAATAAATGTGTACGCAATAAGTTCGTCTCCGAAAATACCGCCGCTAGATGCACCCCGCGTGTTCCTGACACGGGCCTCATTCACACTCTAGAGATAAGGACACTACTTCTCGAGTTAGTACCTAAATACAATTATATTAATAAATTATCAATACCAAACTAAAATTCTGAAGTAATTATGCGCTAGGTTTATTGCAAGTTACACCATTACTCTTTTTGTAAATCTTGGTACGTAATAGCTAGGACAACCTGTATATTTTTATCACAAAAAGGAAGGAAGTACATAGCGCTGGCTTTTGCATTCAACAAACTGTGACTGGTGTTTTGCACCAGAGCTCTTTTTGAACGAAAAGCCTCTTTTGATGCTGCTATCTAACTTCCTGTCGATCACGGGACAAAGCTTATCTAACTAATTTTTAGCGAAAAAATCCCCTCCACGTAGAAGCTGCCAGCTATCTGATTCACCCTAGGTGAAATTCTGTGCATATACGCGATGGCTGAAAAGCGCTGTAGTTTTTCCTTTGCCTACCCTGACCTTCCAGATTTTTATATTTTGAGAAATCTTTCTTAGACGCAGAAACAAGCGCATATTCCGGGAATCCTGCCTGTTTTACTCTGGCAACTTCGCAGGCGAAACTAGAACCCACTCTGTGAACGCAGGACTTCGTTAAAGGCGAGTGAAGGCAATTACGGCTGTACGCAACTTTACCACCCTCACGTGGCAAGAAGAAAAACTTAACAAAGGCTTTCTTGACCTTGGCGAGTAGGTCCAACACATGTGTTAATTCCTGGAAACTGAGTTAGAAACACAAAAACTGAATAACAGCTTCTTTGAGAACTTCGGTTGTGAAACCAGACCGTGACCACTTTTCTGAAAAGCATGAAGGGTGTCAAACATTTCTTTCTTGAAGTTACTGTGACGGACAACCAGCAGGTAATCATCCATATACCTAAAGGCTTTCACAGTCACGTTTTCCAGCACTTTCTTAAGAAAGATGTTCATGACACAAAGAAAAATGTTTCTTGACACGGAAGCAACACGAGCACCAATACCAATGCCTGATTTTTGAATGTAAACATTTTTGCCATAGGCTGCATGTGTAGACTTAAGATAGAAGAACAAAACAAAACTTCCAAGAAAGTTGGCAGGGATATGCCGCACCTGTAAACAAACTGCAGCCCATGCGTTTGTTCAGTAGTACAGTGCTTCAAACAAGACATAAGCTTTTCAGGAGGGATGGAGTAGAACAAATTGGTAACATCAATACCTAAAGCAAAATATTGCCTTGGTTTTTCTGTAGACTACATGGTCAGAACCTGTGACACAAAACGGGTCTACCATGACTAACATGCAAAACTAGTTTTGGAGGTATGTGGAGATTTTGCCTTTTCACGAATTTCTTTCCGTAGTAATAACCCTAACCAAGAAACTCGGTTTGTTTGATTTTGCAGAAAAAACGGTTTCCAACGTCTCTTACTTACACTTACTCGCAGGAGTGGCTCGCTGATCTAACTTCATGTCGTTAAGCAACACTAGCGCTTCGTTTTTACCTCTCTAGTTTTTAACAGGGACTCCTGGAAGTTTTTATCAATGGCGGCAAGCTCTTCTCACAAAACTGGTTACTGGGGAAGACAGAAAAATCTCTCTTCCTGTTCTGCCGTCAATAACCTAAAGACATTGAACATAAAGTGTGTAACCAACTAGTTGATAGAGTGTCCATTTACGGGTTTTGCGTTTTCTCTAGACAATGCCGCCACGTACTCTAAAAAACCGTACTGTCCTCTTAAAAAACGCTTCGTGCTACATCGTGAGCTTCTCAACAGGCTTGATGACGGGTTCCAAGCAGTACTTCGGGCCCAGTCGTAGTTGGGACTATGTAGCCACACAGTTGCCGAGCACCAACACTTCTCAGTCCGGGTAGCTTTGCTTTCTTTGTTTCGACAAGGTTGGTCTCACACAGTTGGTAAAGTTTGGTATAGCCGTAAACAGCCCGCACTCATCTTTAAAGAAGTGGTGTGTTCACAGCAAGGGTGCCGTTCTCCTGCAAGTTAGCAGACTAAAACAGGCAGTATTCCTGCAACATGCGCTTGTTTTGGCGGCTAGGAAAGATTTTTCAAAATTAACAGAAATTCTGACAGGTCAAGCCTGGGAAAGACAAGACTACAGCCTTTTGCATTTATCCCGTGTATACACGCAGTTTCGCGTAGGGAGGAAAAGAACGCTGGCAGGTTCAACATGGACGTGGTTGTTTCTGCAAAATATAGGCTATAGAAGCTATTTCCAGTGATAGGAAGTTAGATACCAGCATCAAAACAGGGTCTGCCCACAGAAAAGGCTGTGGGGTAAAACACTAGTCACAGTTTGTTGAATGCAACACCAACCATATCTATTGCATCCGCTTGTCCTGTGATAAAATCTATACTTGTCAGACAGGGTGGTTTCATGAATGAGCACGTGCGGAAACATCGCACCATGTAGAAAGGCACACAATCTCCCATTTGTTGGGGCATTGCTCTAAGCATGGTTGTTACCCCATGTTTAACCATACTGTTTTCTTTGCACGCAAGCAAACGCTATCGAGAGAATTTTTCGAAGCCTACTTTATAAAAAAGAACGATAACACCTGAATTAGTTCGCCATCGGTGTCACTGCTGGATATTGAATTTGCTTATCTCCACAGAACTTCAGCTTCAGTTTTCCGTGTTGTGGTGAGAGTTTGCCACGTGGTATCTGTCAGCGCAGTGGTTAGAGCACAGACTCAACTCTTGATATATTTTCCTTCTATTCAATTAAACTTCAGTGGTTAGTAGCACTCGTGTTCTGTACTCCTCTCTCGTCATGTTAAGGTTTCGCTGGTTAAACATCATAAATGTATACAAACTTCCAATTTCTGACTTTGTTGGGGAGCTATTTCTCGCATTTCCTGGCTTCCTTGCCTTCAGAATCTGCCATCTGTAGCCGCCACCACAACTAATGAGGTATTGCTCGGCTCCAAGGTGAAGACAGCGATGACTGGCTGGAGAACCACGCTCTGCTCTGCAACCCTAATCATTAAATGATTCGTTTAATATAAAAGAAGTGGTCTCATAGTTTTTATGTACAAATTTGGGTTTCTCAAACGCAAAGTAACCAGCGCAGACAAGAGAACGTTTGCGTCTTGCTACTTACTGCCAACTTTTAGCCTCCCACCCACCAGCACGGTTGCAGCCAGAAAAGTCCGCCCCTTTCCGAGAACACTTCACGCATGAGAAAATCAATACCATTCGCAGGAGTAGGGAGGAGGGTAAGTAAGGGTGAGTTTGACAATATATGCCGAATTTAAATTACATCGAGCGGTGTATTTCAACGCACTGTGCAATGTGCACAATTCATGCCAACATTTGAACCGTCTATTCTATTCCACTGTAGCAGAAGGCTAGGACTCTTCTTGGCTTCGGTGCAGGGTACGTCGTAAATAAAATGCAGAACCTTCCGTAAGAGACAGAACAGAAGGACTCCCTTTCCTCTCACCGTTACCGATACCACACTAACGTGCCTGTACTCAGGGTCATAATAAGGAAAGATGTGCCGCAATAAAGGCTATTTAGCAGCGGCGTCTGCTAAGGTCGCCACCTCCACGCTCTAGCAGGCGCTGTTCGCAGTACCGGTAAGGACATTTTTTGCCACCTAATATGGACAGCATCACAAAGTAATCACGCTTGAAAGATGGTGTAAAATTAAGAGTCAAAATTAGCTCTAGGCAACTGGTATATCATGTACGTAATGGCATGAATTTCCCCAGAACTATGAATTTCCCCAGAAGTACCTAACTGCATATAATGACTTGTTTTTTGTACATTTATTTCAAACGAAAATGTATCTCAATACCAAGTCAAAAACCACTCTTGTTTACCCCACCTTTGCATTAAAGTATAGTATATTTGAAATCCTCATCATCAGCAGCAGCAGCCCAACCTGGTCCACTGCAGGTTGAAGGCTCCACCGACCTCGAACCTCTCCTGTCCTGCGTGGTTCAAGTCCACATATTACCCCAATTTCCCTATTTCATCCTTACTTCGGTTCCTTCTACTTCTTGTTCTATCTCATGGAATCCACTTGTTAACCTAATTGTCCATCTGTGGTCGGTTCATTTCTTTACAAGACAAGCCCAAGTTCACTGCTCTTTTTTGTCATGGGAGGTGGTGGCTAAACACTACACCTGGGTGTCCACATCCCTTTCTGGTAAGAGTGTGCTGTTTATGCCTTCCTAGCACTGTTGGACCGCCGTGTTATAACAGAGGTTCTTTAGGAAAGGCAAAAACTACCAGCATAGAGAGGATTCCAACATCCTATTCTCCCGGTTAGAAATGCAACGACGTGGAAAGGCGCCCGGCATAGCTATGCAATAGGCGCCTGCATCCAGCCCCCTAAATGCCGGAACTGCTAATCAGTGCCGCCACCATGAGGACTTCCTTCCCTTTGATATTGAGCCATCGAGGACGCCCTCGGGATGTGATTGGGTAGAATCCCGTTGTTCGTGAGGTAAGAACGTATTTGGTGCCTTCTAGCGAATTTGTCGTAAGGCCACTTCATTTCCCGAAGCTTTTACGTTTAGTTTCCACAGTGTTTGCTGAAGGATCTGCAACCCTTGAAGAGAACGGGGTGTGAAGGCTCTATGATTGCGACATGGTTTTAGCGCTAAAATGACGAACAGAAAAAGGAGGTGAGGGCTTGGTGTGGGTTATGTGAAGGCGCAAGGTAAAAGTAGGCTGTATCTTTATGGTTGTAAACCTGTAATGGTAGACCTTCACAGGGCACTCACCTGGAAAGTATCGTGGAACTTGGAAAGAGAATCATCCCAGTACGAGTTGTTTGTAGGGGAAGCCGTGGTTGAAGTGACAGGCTGATTACATGTTCTAGGTAAGATTCCAGGTAAGGTTGGCACACGTGCTAAGGGCAGTGAACGACAGCCGCATGTGTCAGAGGCTGTCCGCCATGGACTGCTTCCGGTAGAGAAAACGTACTTAGTGCGTCTTGCACTACACGGATAACACTGATGAGGACACCGCTTTGGTACTACTGTGACGTTGGAAGAATATTTCTCATGTTCTTTACGCCATACGGCTTTCATCGTTTCACGTGATATTTGTGTTGCAAGATGGACTGCGTGAGGAGCGTTCACCGTGAAAGCGCCACATTTGCCTCACGTTGTCTTTTCATTGAATGTCTAGGGTTGTATCGGTCATGGTGGCCCCTAACAGTAATTCATTCAGCTTTTTACATATTATGTGTGCATTACCTACGAAGGCTCACTCCCTAATTTCAAATTTCGGAAACCACAATTTTACCATTTGGTGAGCTTTAGACAGAATGGTGAATAAATGTTTCCTTACCTCACAAAAGACACTACGATTTCGTTTGGTTGCTAAGTTTGCGTTTGTAAGAAGGATTCTGCGCTCTACTTTCGCAAGCCGGTAGTCAAGATTTTCTGTAACTTATGTTTCAATTGCCTCCAGGTGGTGAGGGAGCTCTTGTGACTAATGAATTAAATACTAGTAGAATCTTCTTAAAAGAAAGGTACGTACGGATATTTTTCTTGTTGTGCCTCGTGTGAAAAATGGTATTTCCCTCCACATTCCCCAATCGTTGTTCTCAGCCTTCTCCAACAAATTCGTGGCTAACAGCCATGGTCATGTATGCTTACGCTATGGTACTGTTGACCTACTTTTTTACACCACGTAACCCCTATATTTGCAGAAGCTCTGATAAGTTGCAGCTAATAATGTACCAGCAACCGATTCATTAGTGTAATGAGGCACCTAGCACTGAAACCCTGCAAACAACCGGGAATGGAGGCACTTGTTTTGTTTCCTCCCGTCCTTTGTGAACAGTACACTGCTTGTTGCCTCAGAAATTATGGCCAACAAAATCATCCCTGCCATTTTTGGAGAACGCTAAAGTCGCCGGGTGTTTCATTTCATCAAAATGTTCGGCGACATGGAGTGTCTACATTTTATCCCGTCCTCACTATCGGCTACAACTTGAGAGTATAGGCCAGCAGTACAGCGATAACGCATCCATATTCTGCAAAAGCGCATTAGGTGCGATACAATCAACGACACGAGTAAACGAACGTCTTCACAAGATCATCACAAAAATGGTCTCAATGCACTTTCATATTAGAGTTGTGTTTTTATAAAATGCTATTAGGCCATCCTAACACAGCTTCCGTAAACCTAGTTTCTTTACTCGATTTATCATGCTGAAAAAGTCCGGCGATGATTAAGCTCGATAATACTTCGGTGCAAGCAGAACCAGGCAAATTTGACATAGTGTCAAATAATAGGTGTAAAATGCGGAGAAGACCAGCTGAGTGGCGGTTCGTGTCTGTACAGAAGACCAGCAGGCGTAGAACTCCGGGCTCAACAAAATGGAGCACCGACATGCTAAAAATCCCCTTCCGGAAACCAGCACTGGGTTTGTTCCTCACTCAAAGAACTGGCTAGTTTGAGAATTTGCTGAGGCCATAATCTGCCAGCACTGAGTTCAACGACTTGTTTCACTATTTAACTTGTGTGGGTATTTATCTGCAGCAGCTTCTTTGCTTCAGTGCGGTTTGTTGCATGGCACCATTTATTTTTATGAAGTTCGTGTCAAGCCTCACCAAGCGCTTCTGGTGTGTATTGTGAGAACAATATCTTGTGAACTTAAGGGTTCATTCGGCTGATCACCTATTACACTGAGTGCACATACTAACCGTCATTCTACGGCCTCGTTATTTCTTCCCGAATGATAATCATGAGCGTTACCTCAGTGGGTTGCTTAGTCCACAATGCTGGAATAAACGCTGCCGTTCCTTAGACCCTCTGCTTTCCCAAATATAGGGGCTACTCCTTGGTCTCGCGCACTGACGCGACCACGTACTTCGGTCGAGATCTGCGCCGGTAGACACATCCCGCCCCGAGAGTAACCTATGCAACAAAAAGCAATTCGCAACCAACATATACCATGCGCTCACCATGGATGGCCACAGGCCGCCAGGGCGACAGTCCGGTCGTCTCCGGCACTCGTGGCAAAGAGTTCAACAAGATTGTTTTCGTTACACAGACCTTGGCTGGCATAGGCGATTACTTTTCCGCAACTGCTTTGTTTTTCGACGATGCTGGCCCCCAAGCCCAAGTCATTGGCGTCCGTATTTATTTATTTATTTATGTATTAACGCCTTTATTATAAACGTGTTGATGACCTGGCCGCTTCCTCCACGTGTAGGTTTTTTGTGAATGTGTGGTATAGTTGAGATATTTCTGTGAATGTACTCCAGTTTGCTTTTGATCGATTAAACCTGTTGTGTGAAGATTGACTGCATGGACGTTTATCTATAGGGGTTAGGGAAGTGGGAAGTGGTCACTATCATATGGGTTCGTGCCCAATCCCCACTCAACATACAAAAAGAACAGCATAACCAATAGCCAGTGAAATGTGAGTATGTATTGTGCCTTAAGTTAAAGCATGTAGGCTGTTTATTGCTGAAACGGCATGCTCCAGCGGACGTAAGAAACTTCTCTAGCAGGCGACCTCCGTCATTCGTTCGGGAAGAATCCAAAGAGACTTGTGCGTTTTAATGTGGCGTAACAAGATGCATGGTTCGGTTAGCTGGTCAACCGGTGCCTGGAAATCAGAACAGAGAAGTGCATAATTTGCAGAGATCTAAATGGCGCATACCGTTACCATCCGATTAACTAATATCGTAGAGATTGCTACAGCCTCAAGGACAGTGTGTAAAGAGAGAGGTGGCATGCTTGTTATTACCGGCGGCCACGGCGACACCACCCGAAAAGCTTGTGTAGCCAACCCGCTCCTTTCTATGTACCATGTAGCTATTTAACAAATTTGTTCGGAATTAAAGTGAGTTTCTTGGAGACACATGATACTTGGCTGATTGGAATGCAGCAGGTCATACACATTTTCAAGATTTTTGAGGAGAAAACTGCATTTCCATTGGTTGAGGTTTCTGTTCCCATTATTTACATTTAGGAATGACTGGAGTGTGTGGGTGTTGATGTGTTGTCTTCTTTTGGGCCACGTAATCTCGGAAGGGGCTTTTTCGGCCTTTCTGTCGGATTGGCATCAGAGGCCGCTCTTTCCGCACGTAGCAGTCAGGAAGGGCACGAAATCCATAACCTCTAGAAATGTCAGAGGGTGGCCGGATGGGCAGTACCCTCTGGAGATGGCCCCCCTAAGGATCCCTTCATTTGAACCGCCACCGCCGAGGATGTCGGGGGCGGCAGAACTGGCCGACGTGGGGTGGTGGCTGTTCAAGCCGATGCGGTGCCCCGGTGTTTGTCGCCTTTAAGGCGGGAAGCAGGGGCGGGAGCGCCATCGTTCCGAACGAAAGCGGATGGCACCACAACTGCTGCTGCCTCAACCAGCAGTGTTGTGACGGGTTGGGCTGCCAGAGGCAACCTAGTGGGGGGTAGGCGTGGGATCAGGTCAGCCTCGCTGAATTGGGTCCCTGTGGAAACCAGACGCCACTTCACCCGACGGTGATCTGCGTTGGCGTACCCCTTTCGGGGGAAAAAGGCAAACCTCTTCCGCCCCTCTGCGAAGGGAATGTTCTCTGTGTCTTTGATGTTTATGATCTGTTTCTTTAGGTGAACGTATTCGTATTTGCGGGAGTATGCTGCGTGCGGCCCACGGACGTGCACACAAGTGATGGTGTCGGATGGACAGTTGTCACTTGGATGATCTTGTGCCGCGCATTTTGCCCAGGTTGTTCGGCCATGGCAAGAGTTGTACCATTCCCGAACCTATTGGCACTTAAAACAGCTCCGTGGGTTCGGGATGTAGGGATAGATGGAGCACCAGAAAAAGCCCGTATTTATATGTTGTGGGAGTGCTGAGCGGTCACAAGTCAATATGATGTGCTTGATCGAAATCCCCTTCTCTCTGCGGATAGTGTTGCGTCTCACAATAGTGACGCTCTGATCCTTCAAGCCGAATGGCAGATTCGCATCCGTTTTGTTCCGCAGATCAGGCTCGGATATCAAACCCTGCGAGCGGTTGAGGCTCAGATATGGTGTGACCCTGATGTCCAGGTCAGCCAGTCGGGTTTGAGCTAGAAGCTCTGTGGGCTGTGGCTTGTCATTTACGTTGATAAGGACTTCTTCACCAGTCGTTTGTTTTTTGGCCTTATATGATTTTTCAGTTATCGCTTCAAGATATTTTGCGATCAATAAGACTGACTGCGATGCAAGATGGTGGGCTGGATTCAAGGATTGTAGTAGAAATCGAGAATAATTATCCTGTTCAAGAAAGTTTAAGGATGGCAATGACGGGAAAGACAATTTTGTGCGGCGTCTTTTTAGGGACCGATCACCATATTGTGCAGTGTAAAAGCAGGAAACGGAAGTACTTTCTTTGTTTGGGTTACCCTGATACTGAAAGAGGTTCCGGAGCTCCGTGCCTGGTAAACAGACAGGGAGCCCATCCACCATAGCTTGACCTGGGCTCCGACCGCCACTGCTTGAGGTTTCTACCATTCACCTTAAAATACATTGCCACGGTTGGTTCCAGCTTATTTTTTGGTGCTCGGGGTGTCACCATTATATTCCAAGATTACTCAAGGTGCCCCGTGCGAGGTGCAGTGTTTTCAGGGTGTTTTGTCTAGCATGGTATGAGAAGTGAGTGTAAATAGCAGCAACTGCGTTTTGCATGATTATGAGTGCCGAAAGCAATTTTTAGACCAAAGAAAAATAACTGCATTCCAGAAAACTGAAAAGTTGGGTGCAAAATACGTGCTCCAATAGTTTGCGAGTTCAACGTGTTAACGAAATGGGTCGGTAGGTAAATGAAGAATGTTTGTCACGTGATTTCAACTGATGGAGCATCGTTCTAAGTTTACAATGTTTCGGAAGTGAACCTGACTCTAATGACTGCTAGAAAATATTTGCTAAGAAAATAGATGAATATGTTTTTGTTTTATGACTTTTGAGGTAATGTTATCGAGCCCGCCGAACTATGGCAAGTTAGGGGTGAAATTATTCTTCCATATTCCGGCCAGTTCAATGACAATATGAAGCATTGGAACCAAACAAGTCTGCAAATCAGTCAGTAAGCTGAGGCATTCAAAGGTAAAACATGCGCACGAAATGAATGGTGAAAACACATTGTTTAGCGCTGAAGCGCATTCGGTGAGTTGTATGGGCTGACCCAATTCATCGTTAAAAAATCAGCGGTTTTCCTTAGTATTTACTATGTTACAAAACTTCTAGGGATCACGGGCCTTCAAGGTGGGTAGGGTATTACAAAAAAGTGTTTATTGGAGTCAGAAACGGCATTCAAATACTGTTCTGTAGCATTCTGATAAGTAATACAGTTATTGTTCGTGTCGAGCATTTTTGCGGTGAGAAAAAAGCGTTTCTTTGTATTGTTTACTCTCGTAAGAATATTATTCTACCAGTGTATATTACCCCGGAACAGAATACGTCGAACTGGAATATGTGCATTAGTAAACTAATTCACATCACTAGAAAACCATTCTGAGGTTTACTGCACAGTGCGCTGATAAAAATGTTTAGATAAGGCGCCAAGTACACTTAATTTTCCGTTTATCGCGAGAACGTCTGCGATTTTGTCGCCACGAATTAGTTTCACAGTGCAGTGGTTACTTAGAGGAGAAACGCTCATTGCAAAGTGCAATTTGTAGTGGGAGCCGAGGCTGAGGAGATGCGTGACACTGGATGAAAGATCTGGATGCGTGATTATAAATAAATCTTAAGTGCTGGCAGATGGAGAAGTATATGTGGTAGGTTTTGACGCAAGCTGCGTTAAGTTAAAACAGGTGCGTAAGCCCACTAACTTTGTGAGTGCGAAAAAAAGGATCAAGAATGGGACAGTTGGAAGACCAAATAATATTTGGGAAATTCAAATCACCAAGCAAGGGAATCGCAAGAAAGGGTAACATCACACAACCGTGTTAAGAACATAATGTAGATCATCGATACTGTCTGTGCAGCGTGAGGAGGGGCTTATAGGCACCTGAAATAAAGTTGGTAAATTTTAGCCTAAAGTACATTCATGTGTGTTTCTATATACGTGGCCACATTACTACGATACGACGGTAATTCACGAAATACATCTACCAGTGCTCCGGCTCCGTCTCTGACTTCTGTGTCACATCGAAATACTTCATAGGTTTTATCGCACATGAAACTTTCATCACTGCGTAGTTTTGCGGTTAGCCAAGTTTCCACTAATGCAACTACGTGAGCATCACATGAATTTGCTATAGAGCCGAGTTCATTGCGTTTAGTCATTACTCTTGTGATGTTAGAAAATATAAACGATACTAACTGGGAAACAATAATCGCGTGCGTCGAACCTCTCGTTCCTTGTTAAGTGGCGGAACTTGATGATAGATTGGATGAAAGACGACGGGGAATGAAACATGCACGAGTATTAGAAGCAGGCCCCTGAAAGCCCTTTGTACCACTATCAGGACCAGGTGGAGTACTTTGGCGTGCAATTTTGTGAACAGTGTTTGCTGACCTGTAATAGGTAAATGTTTTTTTGTTCACGACTACCTTGTTGTGTCGGAGTTTGGCAGCCGGTCAGTTATGAAGCGATTTGCTGAATTCTGCCAACTTCTCTTGCATGACCCGAGTGTCCGGGGAAAAACCTTCGGAGACCGTTGCTTTACAGTCTTTGAGCATTGAAACGCTGTGCGAAGACTTTGTCTGAAGTTTTGAAGCCTAAAAAGGTTACTATAGTCAGTCGGCATCTTTGTTCTTATTAAAGACAACCCAGACGATGTGCACCCTCAACTTCTTCGCAAGGCAGTGTGCAATACATATTTTGGTTTATTATATTGGCAATTTTCTTTCGGTTTCCTATCGTAATTTTTTTTCGTCAGAAACACCATGAACAATTACATTATGACGGTGAGAACGGTCTTCTAAATCATCTGCCGAGTATGGAGGTCAGCGTTTTGCTGGGTAACTGCCCCAAGAGATTCTTGGACCGCTTGCAAACGTGTTTCAGTATTGTTGATGTCGGCAGACCTTGTCTCAATTTTGAGAGTCTGTCATCAATGGTCACAATTTTTGATGGAAGGGATTGTTCTGCGGTCCTAATATCATTGACGGTCTCTTAAAGCTTATCCTGCAATTGCGCGAGGACACCTGATTGCTCTTTTAGGTCGTGCAAATGTTGTAGAATTTTTTTATGCCAGTCTGAATCTGGGCCTGAAGTTTGCACATCGGCATATTTCGTGTTGGGACCAGAGTTGCTTTCAACGTCATCTTAAGAAAGTAGTACTAGTAGCTTACTGGGGTCGGTGAATGAAATGCCTTGGCGTCAGCTCTGTGCTCGTTTATCGCTCAGCGCAAGGGTTGTTAGAATACTCGAATTGAATGCAAAACACTGTAGTTCATAGAAGATTATTCTAGGATTATTTGCAAAACTCTCTATCAAGGGGGATAACAATTGTGGCATAAAGAATAGAACATGCACATTACATTGCCCACGGAAAACGCAGTTAAGATAGCCCGGCGCAGCCGGGCGGCAAAAACGAAACCTAAACAAACAAACCCAGAACATGCTTCGTGGAGATAATATTAAACTACCCCGACAGTGGATTTTACTCTTCGAAGCAGTATACGCCTCACCAGCCAAGGAAATTTTGGTGTCCACGTCCAAGATACGTGGGCCTCTTTTGCGCATCTTCGGGCAATGCTTGGCCTGTTTGGGAATTGATAATGTTTTTACTAGGGTTAAGTAACTTATTTTCTTTGGCAGTTCTTAGGGCACGAACTTCTTCTTCTGTGTTTGACCATCGGAAGTGCGAACACCAAAGGCAAGCGTGTGCCACAGAGTACCTCTTTTTTCTTTGGACAACTACGTCCGATGACGACCGGAAAGCGTCCGGCCACGCAATACTCCTTACCTTTTTAGCCTGCTGAGGTCGGAACATAAACAGCATGCTTCACGGCAAAGGAGAACTGGTTATCTCTTTTGAGAACCAAGATATAAAGAAAAACGGCAAGTGTGCGGCCACAGAATGCGTGTTTTTTTTTGTAGTCGCCATAGGCTGGAAGACGATCGACAATCGTGTGGGTGCGTATTACGCGTTTTCTCTTTGGCCGCTGGTGTAGAAAAGATCTCCCGACAGAGATCAGCCGTAGTGGTACAGAAAGGCGCGGATGCACGTGACAACATCTTGAACGAGGGTGGCGGTGGTCGGAAATAGAAATGGGGGGTGGGAGTTGCCCTTTGTGTGGGCTATTGGATACAGTATCTTGGCATATTGCTTCACAAAATACTGGTGATGGTTGATGACAGCTACTAAAGGCCGTAATAGAAAAAAACTCTCTATATTAGGAAATAAACTTCGCTGAATGAGCAGGCAGGGCTATTGATATCAAATTTCGTTAACGTAATTATTAGTGTTTGGGCGATGCTACCTTAACCTTGAAACATTTCACCGCGCCTAAGCTGACTTCTACTACAAGGAACACCTAAAACCCGCTTTTACATCATAGCTAGATCCTAAGTGAGTGCGGGAAAGGCGACATACGGCAATGTTTGGAAAACAACAACAAAGACAGTGGCCGTTGCAATGAATGTCACAAACGATCCTGTTGTGTTCGGAGCACGACGACCGGTACTGCAAGCGTGATACAAATGAATAAAACCAAAACAAAATCGGCCGCGTATCTGTTCCTTTCGTTCCAAATGACGAGAAAAGACGATAGTTTTTGCCGACATTGGCCAAATAAATGCCTACCTTCTCTTTCTCGCTCGCCCCTCATTCTGTTCCTCGTCCTTCGCGCTCCTTTTAAGGTAACCACAGTAAAGGTGCTCAAGTCGATCTGAATTCACCGTGTTCCACTCCTTCAGCAGGGTGCCTCGATTCCAGCGCTGCCATACAGCGGAGACGGGCGTGTATGGAGGCGCCCTAAATTGATGTTTATAGAACCACTTTGCCCTACTCCACGTGTGTTCCAAGCAGAGCGTGAAAGCTATCTAGTGGAACGTTTCGGAACTGTTGTCGTTTTATAAAATGCCCCCAGATGGTTTAGTGGCACTGGCGCGAGGAGGCGACGGCGGAGTGAATTTTTTTTTCTGCGGTGAATATATTATTTCATTTCACAAAAACTTAGCATCTATAAGTTTTTATAAGAAACACTGCAAATATCACTAATGTATTATTTGTTTCCTATATTTGCAGAACCCTTGTTCTTGCTGAACAATGTTGACAAGTTTGAACAGCACACCGGACGTAAACATTTAGATTTGGCGTTGAGTATATAGGACTATTTCCAGAATCTCTTTCAACTTGGCGGGATTGCTGAATCGAGTCACAGACAGACAGACCGACAGAGAGACGAACATTTCTGGGTTGAGTAGCTCACGACACACGGCTGTTTTTAAGAGGCACTAAGAATGTAGGGATATCATTTATATTTCATTTTCTTCGGCCAGGCATACAAACGCAAACTCTCCGAGCATACAGTACAGTGCACATGATACAGCCTTGCAGCACTGATTCCAATCAGCATTGCATTACAAATATGCGGGGTGTAAATATTGTTAGGGTGCCACAATAATAAATATTGTGGCACTGTTATTTTAAATAACAGGTAAAAAATATAATTAAATACAATATTAAAATTGCATCATTACACCAACACATGCCTTGGCTTTGTCATGCGTGAATGCAGGCTTCTCTGCGTCACAATGTATTTTAATTCACCTGCTTCGCCGTAACAAGGTATTTCGGCCATGATGAGTGGAACAATTTGACGCTTCACTTCGAGTCGAGTTTCTATATAAACAGGATGTTAAGTGTGTGCAAAGGGAGGCGCTTGTTTCATTCTTTATTTTTTTCTTGCGCACCAGCTATGTCAATATATAGGGAGAGTTTTTCACCGTGGTATATCTAGCCTAGATTAATTCAATGTGATCTTCAGAGACCTCGATGGAATTGGCCTGTTTGAGAAACACTCGCACTGTAAGTTAGATCGCGGCAAAGCTGACGCCGCGGCATTTTATTTGCCGACACTCGCCTCTTCACGTATCTTTGTTGGCTGCTGCTTCTCCACCTCTGTATTTTCGGAGTTATTAGGGGAGCCCGAGTTCGCTCCAGAAAACCTCTTTTTCCTTCAAACCAGTTGCGTCATTTCTTACTTCGTGACAATTACCGTATTTACCCGATTCTAACGCGCCCCGGATTCTAACGCGCACCTGATTTTCCAGGCAAAAAACCGAAAAAACTTGCACCTCCGTTTGTAACGCGCAAGGAACTTTGTGAGCAAGAAAAACGAATGCGAGAGAAACGGGCGATTTATTCCTCGAAGCATTCTCACTCATCTCACTCCTCGTCGCTCTCCGAGAGCTCCTTGTCGCCTTCCGCTGACCGCAACATCTCGTCATTGGTGCCGTCAAGCGCGTTCGCGATGCCACACTTCTGAACGAACGTTCAACCATGGTCGATGGGATCGTGGCCCGCGCCTGGCACGCCCATCCCACGAGCTTTTCCAGAGGCATACGCTTCAGCCAACTTCTCGTTGTGAACGCGTGGGAGCCGCTCGTAAGGCGCGGAAGCGGCGCACCTTCGTTGCCGCTGCTGCCATTGCTGTTATCAAGCACGCAAGTGGAATAATTTGACGATATTTGTGAACGCTGAAAGAAAAGCCTAGGCGCCTAGATCCGAAAAATTGTTGCTAAAGGCTTTGGCGCCATCTTGAGATGGCGATGGCGACGGGTGGAACGAAATTTCAGCTGTTCCGGCAGATTCAGTTTCGTATTCGATTCTAACGCGCATGCGATTTTTCGGCCTATTTTTGCGGAAAAAAGGTGCGCGTTAGAATCGGGTAAGTACGGTAAATACTAATATGACATTGGCACCATAGGGATAGGCATACAGGGTATAAAGAACATTGCTAAAAAGGGGTCGTTATACAAGATATAAAGGCCATTGCCGCAATACATAACTGAAAAAACAAATTCCTGGTTTTGTTTTGATGAATTTTCATTCGATGGAACAACCGAAAATTCGGATTTGAATGCGATTGCAGTCTTTTGCTGCACGATGAATAAATGGTGCTGATAAGGTTTCGGGTTGTAGTGCTCTAATGGAAAAAAACATTTAATGGTTCGAAAGTTGCTAAATATACGTCGGCGGATGAATAAAAGTGTTGATTGCGATTGTTTGTGCGATTATTGGCGCAGGAACAAAGCGACAAAAAGACGTAATAACAGGCATTTGTATATTTGTTTTCGTGTAGCTTTAAAAGAATTTGTAAAGAAATGGTATAGGGTGGCATTTTATTAACGACAATATTGCTAATAACTACACTTTGTGAATAAAATGTAATTCAAGTTGCTTCAGTAATACTTACAGAGCCGTCATCACAGGGGACTTATGTAGCAATTATAGCACATAGAACATTGTAAAACGTCCATGCTAACAAAATATTTCAAAACACGTACTTGTGGAATCACCCGAGTAAAAGCTCGAATTTTCCGGGTTATAAACCTTATACAGTACACGGAAGTGTTTGAGTCTGTTAGCGTCGTGTTCTTTTAATGCACGAGCATAGTGAAGTATGGTAATATCCAAATCTCGAACATTCGGCTGTATTTCTGCCATTCAAAGGTAAGAATGTGGGATTTCCGTGTTTCCTATTTATTGCCCGCAAAGTATAACTTGGATTCATATGTTCCGCTTTGTGAGATGTATTTCTCTACTTCTATGATTACCACAAGTTTTATGCTTGTGTGTGCCATTTTTTTTTTATTTCTGGAGCAGTTTGTCATAGAAGAGCCTTGACTAGCGTTAGAAAATACATACGAGTTCGTCATATTTGTCGTAGAGGCTTTCGTGTTAACATAACGTCGACCTTGACAAGGCAAGCAGTGGCATCTACGCTTCTGTCAGCAGAAGCATATACATTTGTTCTGCCGTGGCAGTGTATCCAGAAGATTGACAGCGGAAGAAGTCTTGTTCCACTCTTCTGCAACGGGCGGTAACTTGCAACAGACCCGTGTGGGTACTTCTACATTACAAAGTGAACACTGTTGCACGTGCCCCAGCCGTATAACCTCAAAATGCGGCTGTTTTCTTTTCCCTGCTAATCCTGCGAAGACAGGTGAAAATTAATCGGCTTGTATCAGAGCCCTCATCCAGGGCAGCTGCCTTCCTTCCACTAGACGTGCTTCCGCGCTCTATCTACCCTTATCTCTATGCCAGCACTTTTCCTAACCCCTAACGAACGTTTCGTGGGCTGACGTTTCGTCTTTACCTGATGCAGGCATACAAGAAATTTTCGACACCGGCTTTCTCATGCGGAATTGTCCTCGCCCCGTAAATGATTTTCTACGTCCATTCTGAGGATCAGTTGGACGGCGTCGTAGTTCTCAACTGGGAACTACTGCCGCTAGCGTCACTCGGCAGTCATGCACCGCAACAATCCCCACACCACTGCAGCTGTTGCACCCACTGCTTGTTAACTTTGGCAGTGGTGGTGGCGGCAAACGTTTCCTGGGCTGACGCTTCGTCTTTACGTGGTGCAGGTTGGTTATTTTCTATTGTTTTAGTCAGAAAAGTGCATATGTAAATTTTTATAGGCCCCTTCAACCTTCTGTTACCGACGTTGATGAAAGTTGCCTTTGCGTCTTTACTTTTGCTGTGTTTCGCAACTTGATGTCAATATGTAATGGGCGATTCTGAGTATGTTTGCGGATGTGTTTCTAAAGCGCTTTTTTTGCAGGCCGTTCTAGGCGATGCTCGGAGTGAGCGAAGAATTAATCATACTGGTAAATGTTCAGGTATGACTGAAGCGGCGGTTAAGGGGAAGGGTGATGCTTTTTCTAAGGCTTGAAAGGGCACAACGTGCTACTCCTCGCTACTGAAAGGTGCAGCTACACCGACAGAAAGGCCCAATAGCGACCTTTACGAAGTTTTGCTCTCTATTCACAGCAGTTCAATTAGCTGGAACACATGCCGCAAAAAGTCCACAATATCGAGGAATGTATCTCAATGATGTCTGCCAAATAAGACGAAGTGCTGGTGACCATGAGAAGACAGGATGCGGAGATTAAGAACTGCGTGAGCGCGTGAACGTTTTTGGTGCTGATGAAAAAAAAACTGAGCACGTCAAGCAAGCTGTTAACGGCTTAGAATGAAGGAGCAGGCGAAAATGTCATTCATAAAATTTGTGCTACGCCAAATGAGAACTTGTTTTCGAAAGTGAAACGACGGTGCCAAATGAGTGAATTTGCCGGAACTGGGTTCAGCTTATGTGGGTGCAGTAAACTCGCTTCCTGATATGCCTGCTACCATACATGGCATTATTGTTCGCTTCCTTCAAAAGTCTGTTACTGATAAGTGGTTCCACAAGAGCGAGCAATAAAAAAACTGGAACTTTAGTGTGTACATTGGTAAATTATTACTCATCTGAACAGGAGCCTTCTTGCTGCAGAAAAAGATTGGACCTAGAAGGTTGGCTACAGTTTTGCATGGCACAACAACAGCAAAATCCTTGTGCGGTGAGCAACCGCTTTGAATGCTAACGTAGTCAAATGTGAGGCAGATTTCACCAAGTTGATTTCCTAATAACTTGATGCTCTCAGGGACTGTTTGTTCATTGTCCACTATTTAGCTCCGCCATTGTTCGCTACCTATTTTATATCAGGCCCTTGCCCTCAGTTTTCTTTCCTGCAGTTGAGCATGCAATTCATTCGTGGACAGTAAGATGTTTTTTCAAGGAATTTCAATTTCCCTTTTTCATGGTAATGCTCACTTAAACATAAATTTTGGACACTAGTGATTTTTTTTGTTTGGAAGGTTATGTTTCTTTTTTTTTCATACGAAACGATTGACCAGCGGTGGGTGTGTGTTTATTTGTCACTGAGAAAATGACATGTCAAACCATTGAAGAATAAACGGTACTCACATTGGACTAAGAGGAATTATCTCTGTGTAGTGGAAAGCATGTGTTAACGGTTATGTACCTCCCTCCTGACGGTAATGTTGACAATTTCTTTGACTTTATGGAAAGATTTTTAGCGTGCAATTGATTGTGAATACTCGTATTTATTGGCCTGATTTCAATACTGACTTAAATGGGAAGGTTGTCAATTCTCCTTCTTTCTTATTCTCTTGTTGATGTTGTACAGACGCCTACCCACATAAACCCCACTAGCCAACGACTCTTGAATTACTGATAAATTATAGCTGAGCTCATTCCCTGTCTGGTGGCGTTATAAGCAGAGTGCTCAGTGACCACCTACAAGTGTTTTTATGATGCACTGCAACTTAAGTCTATAAACATGCTAACAAAGAGAAGACGTGTGAGACTCGCTGTATCACGTGACAGATTTTAGATCTACTTTGAAACCAGGATTACCAACTTCAACTGGAATTCAATTTATTCTCCTAATACACGTAATGAGGCATTTTTTGCCTTTATCAATATGTTTGTATTCTTTTAAAATGACTATTTTTTGTATCAACAAGTAAAGCGGGCTATGCAAGTGCGGAACCCACGGGTTATCTCCCGCATAGTTAAAATTACCTCAATAAAAACAGGCTTTATCAAAAGTTCTTAGAGGATGGGGACCCTGCAGCCTTTTCTGTTTTCAAATCTTGTTGAAATAGGTTGAAATATTGTTTAAGGGAGGCGAAAAACAACTGCCACTTTAATATATTTGATGGTGAAACTGACCCGAACAAAGTTTGGCATCAACTAAATCAAGTCTCACACCATAAAAACTACAACAGTCATGGATAGCCTAGTGATTGATGGAAAAACATATTCCGGAAATTACCTTGCAGATAAATTTATTAATTACATTTAAGCGCTTTTTCTTATTACGCATGATTTGAGTGCATTGTAATGTTTTAGTGGACATTTAGGTAACATTATATTTTTATCATCTGTGATGAGGCCGAAGTACTGTGAGTGTATAGAGATATAAAAATAATAGCAGTGACAATGCTTTCAACCTTAAGATCAAACCCTTTAGTAATATATCAGGTAAACATGTCCTACCTTAACTCATATTTTTATATTACTGTTGTGTTCTGGGGTCTTTTCAAGTGAAATGAAAAAGCCGAAAGTCATTGTTAACCACAAAGGCAGTCCTGATGAGGTTTTAAATATTTATATACTCTGTCTATTCTTGTGGTGTTTTGGAAATATGTCGAAACACAAAAATGACGGAGCGTTTTCAATTTCTTTGATAAATACAATGTAATGACTTCGGAGCAGTTTGGTTTGAGGCCCAGAGACTCCACAGAGTTGGCCTTACTTCGTCGGGGGAAAAATTATCAGTATTAGAGAACGCAAAAATATCACGCTTTGAACATTTGTTACTTTATCGAAAAGGTTCAGACAGGAAAAATCATTGCACTTTTTTTTTAGAACCTTTCGGTATATGGTAATAGATATCAAGCCCTTGAACTAATTAGCAGCTGTTTATATAATCGCCTCTAGTATGTGTCTCTTGGCAATCATCTATCCCATTATTCCACTTTGAAACATTTCGTTTCTGAGGAAAGGATCTTTGTACTATAGGTTTTATATATATTTAAGTGATTTAATCAAATATATAACGAAGTTCCGTATGCCATGTATGCTTAATATACCACCCTATTTCCTTCGGGTATTGATGCTATCTCCTTACTACTTAAGACTAGTCGTCTGTTGTATAAATTACACGAATGTTCCTTATGAATGCACTTCAAAATAACTCACTGAAAGCCTAAGCAAGGGTTTGTGCAGCTAAAAATGCAAAGAACATCGTTGATCACCTCAGGCTTGGGAATGATGTTGTAGAGCGCCGAGCAGGTGACGTGACGGCACCAGGCATCTTGCCGCCACAGGAACCTGATTTTTATTCTTTGCGCGTTCGCTCGGATTGCTCACACCAACAGCAGCGGTATATGATGATGATGATGATGATGCAGCGTAGACGGTGTTGATGATGGGTGCTGCTGTGGTGATGATGATGATGCCGCTGCAGGGGTCCCCCCTAAAAAAGTGGCTGAACGTCGTGGAGTATGTGGGAATGTCCGGCGCAGTTAATTGCCTGCGGTGTTTGACGGGCGGCACATGCCAATGAACGTGGCGTGCTGAGAAGTGCGCATGGGACGCTGAAGGTGCGCCTGTATATAGAGGCTCTTGTGCAGTGTCCAGAGCAGCGTTAGCCATTTAGGTGGGCTTCAGCCCCTCGAGGGCAATGGTGTCATGGCGGCCATTTATGCCCACGATGCACGTTGACTAGTGTCGCTGTAGTACCGGGAAAGGGCAGGCGTAGTGAGGTTGCAGTGGCCTGCGAACAGCGTCGTTGCACACATAAACGTGGGCGGCATTGCGAAGTTCCGACGGGATGTAAACGTCTCTCTGCGGGAAAGGTCGTGTAGGCTGAGGTTGAATTTGCTGAAAAAGCATGCGTAGTCGTCGCACATAGTCGCTGCTAGGCACTGACTGCGCTGGCGGGTCGAAGATGATTGACGGTGAGAAGGCGAATGGTGACGTCAGTGCCCGCCCGCTGTCGAGATGCCCCGCTCGTACCAGCCACGACGACCTGTTCGAGGCGGTCGCAATACCGGTCTACATCGGATGGAGCATATAGCTGGTTTGTAGCGTGGATGAACGAGGATGAAAGCGCGGCGGTGGAGGCAACTTGACGAGGTGGGGTCACAACGTTCCATTCCCTTGTCAGCCAGGGCAGCCAGCGCATTCAAATCGGCTGTGCAGGAAGCGGGCCAAAACCATTTGCACGTTAGCTGGAAGGCGCTGAAGAAACGGCTCGCCCACCAAAGCCTTGTCCATCGTGTGTGCACTAAGGCCAAGAAGGCGCCGCATGTGTCGTCACAGCTGACACGGGTGCTGGTCGCCGAGCTCTTTCATAGACAACACTTGCCGCATACGCGACTGCTCAGACTGGGCAGTGCGTTCGAGCAGGGCCGCTTGAAGCTGGTCGTATGGCCTTGCAGGTAGAGCGGCGCTGAATGCAGCTACAATGTCCGCGACCTCATCCACTACAGTGGACGGAAGAGACACGAAGACACAGCGGTACTTCGTCGTCTGCGCCGTAATTCTGTAAAGCTAAAAACAGCACTCCACCTGCAGAAACCAGAGAATGGGATTCTGATCCCAATATGGCAGCAGCGGGGTCATGGTAGTGCATGTGGGGATTGTAACCGGCGGCGAATGCTGGGTCTGGTCATTATCAGCAACAGGCGTCAAAGGTGCGGTTTGGTCGCGTTCAGCATTGCCTCCACCTTATGCCCCGTGACGGGCAACAGCAAGCTAATCACGTCCGGGTCACCAATTGTAGAGCGCCGATCAGGTGAGAAACACGGCACCAGACATATTGCCGCCACGAGAACCTGATTTTTATTCTCTGCGGGTGGCTCGGACTGCTCACGCAAGCACCAGCTGTAGATGATGATGTTGATGAAGCGTAGGCGATGTTGGTGAGGGGTGCTTCTGTGGTAATGATGCCGCTCCAATCTAACCGAAATAGCCAACGTTGTTGAAAGCTTAGTAGTACGGTTTAATGAATTTATGCTTTGGGACAGCCATACTGATTAAATCATGCAAGCCTTGCGCGTGTAGTAGGCAATATGAGTAAGGTGGAATGGATGCGGCCAACAGAGACAAAGCTTTTGATTTACCATGTACTATTTGTCTCATCTCAACTACTGTCATTTTGGTTTGGGGACCACAGCGGCCGAAAATATGCACAAAATTTTAGTATTACAGAAAGAGGGCTTACGTGCAACGGCGTGTGTTTCACCTTTATCATCTTCCAGCACCTTGTTTTCCAAATACCCCCTTATGAACGTGAATCACCTGTATGACGTTTGCCTTTTCCAACTCTACAAAACTCAAATTACAAACAGTGATACCTTTCTGTCGTACATCGCTAGCTTACACGTGATCTTTATTTGTCATTACACAGGACACCATGAACGCTGGCTCATAAAACCTGTTTCCCCAAGTTACGGTTTCTTGACTGCTTAGTACACTTTGCCTTTAGGGCTAAACAACTATGATTTTGGTGATTTTTTCATTCGCTGTACGTCTTACGGTACCCTTAGCACTATGTTTTTATGTTTTTAAAATACAGCATGATTACCCCGATTTGATGCAAAATTAAAATATGTTTATTGCACTTGCGTTTTCTTTCTTTGTGTGGTTGTTTGCTTGCTTCTTGTTTGCTGAAATTTTCCGATTTTGTATTTTATTCCCTGCCTCGTCCCTGCGGATTCTGTCGGGGTGGTTGGAGCTGCGTCAAGCCTCGAGTACAGCGGCTTTTTTTCCCGCCTTCTTAGCCATGTACTCGACTAGAATAATGAACTTCAACTTTAACTTAACTAAACGTTTGATAAAACACCGGTATCTAAGGTATCTTTAAAACGTGCCATCTCATTCATATGCACAGAAGCAGCGATGTGCAAAGTTTGTTTGTTGATTTACTCTCAACCCACATGGGTGTGAGAGAGGAAGTGGGGACAGCAAATGCAGCATAAGTTTATTACATATTGGAAACATAATTACAAATCTCAACTTTTTAAAGAACTTATAAAGGAAAACAATTACAATATTCATAAAACGTTTTCCACCATAATAAACAACACTGCTTGATGCACTAAAACAGGAAAATATGCACATACAAAAAAGCAAGTAATATTACCAGTAACGGTCACCTTGAAATGAACTGGATTGTATACGGAAGCAATGCAGGTGAGGAGGTGGTTTCAATGAAAGCTGATATTAAGAATGAATGAGTTGCAATGGTGGTTTGTCCGACTCAAGGGTGCGCCCACCTTGAACTTATGATTGTTTCTTGGCGATTAATGTGTGGGCGGAAACATCAGGGAATCCGTAAACGAGCAATTGGCGTGTTATACTTTTTTCAAAGACAAAGCGATGCTATTTTCATGCGCACAAACAGATCAACGATATTGATCGTAGATTTCACTGGAATGACCTATCCAGGCAAAAATAATCACATATGAAGCCTGAAGAGCGATTACGTATTGCTTCGAGATCACGAAATAGCGAGTCGATAAGGGGGTCACAAATAGATGACGCATTCACCAGCTTTTACCGCAATGATATTTTATAGGAAAAGAGCACTACATCTATTACAGAAAGATCAAATGTTAGACGTAAAATCCACACATCCGATTTCCGCCACAATTTATGAGTTCCATGTGGGCTTGCCAAGGTAAGTTGTCCTGTATGTAAATGCCAAGATATTTTTAACATCACACTCTCGTTAGGGAAGTGGTTGCTTATGTGTGTGCACTCTGGAGAATTATGTTTCTGAAGAGTGACCTAAATACCCCGCATCAATTTGTATTAACTCTCATTTACAACGAACTGTACCCCATTGAAAACTCAAGATCAGGTTGTAGCACAGTTTGGTCGGCGGAATGAAACATTCGTTGTATATAACACAGTTGTTTGCAAAAAGCCTAGTAGTTGATGACATTGTGTTCGGCAAGTAGTTTATATGATCGAAGATAACCGGGGTCGAAACATTGAACTTGTGGTACTCAAGTAGTAAGAGGATTGCATAGAAATAATCTTTTTGCAGCTACATAATAGGTATTCTTATTTGAAAAGTACTGCAAGCATTTTAGCATATTTACATCTTGATTCCGCGATTTAAAATAAAAGCATAGTAGCTTAGCAACAGCTGCATCAGATCCCTTGGCCAAGTCGATAACTAAGCAGTCGAACACTGACGAACGATCAACGGCAAAAAAATAGGTCATTCCTGAGTCTGAGTAATTGAGTTTCGCCCCAGTTATTTTTTTCTGTAACCGTGTTTGGTAAATGGTACAACCAGTTGCTTGGCAAAAATGGACAAAATCAATGTAAATAATGTGCGCAACAATGAAAGACTACTAGCAATATGGTTCTTTAATTCTTGGGATTGTCAGATTTACCAGTTTTGGTCAAAAGAAATACATTCCCGACCTTCCAATCCTGCGTCATGACAGAGGTTTTCAGACAATAGGGAAACACGATTACAGTGTATAATATACAGGAAGTTTTTTAAATGTAGAATATTATCGTCATTAGCAGTTGAGAAAGTATTCGGATTCGTGTTAAATATGGCATCGCCCACCCAGGGTGATACTATTGAACTCATGGGTAAATAGTTACAGGTGGGGGTAGGGAGCAAACAGGATGGGTATACAGGTAACAAACACTGACGAGAACAGAGCACTGGATACTTCACAGCAGAAATAAGTTTGGTCACACAGTCGTCTTCATACAGCAATTCAATTTTGTTTGAACTTTTCCATTGACGTAAGGTCAAAATCAGCATGGATTAGTTGTAAGCATAAAGGGGAGAATAACATCGAAGTGACAACACTTCGCAATTGCAAACGCCTGAGGATAACATGCTGGATCATTGTACCCTGACCATCGGTCAGTTAACAACAAACGGTTCGTTTTTCGAAAAAGACGCTGCTTTGTATTCCGTAGTCATTTTAAAGTCCATTTAAGCCTCAGTTACTGAACGGTACTTGCTATTCTAAGCTGGGATACAAAACTGTTTGTTCCCTAGGTCACGTTGTTATGAACAGTTGTCAATATTTGTCTGTTGAATCGAAGTTAAAGGTGGAAAAGTCTACTGATTGCTTCCCAGTCATTCAGTTTGTAAGGGGTGATTGTTTTCTAGGTTTCATGTCTCCCGGGCTTCCTCTTGGATACAGGGAAGTTGATCACCTAATGATCACTTAGACCAGGCAAGACAGAAAAAGATGTAACCAGATCTATGTGATTTGTGAGAAATAAGTGTAGAATAGTTAATTTGTTTGTAGCTACACCGCACGGGTAACGCCGTAGTAACACCGCACAAGTTGAATGAGATGGAAATCGGAGCACACACTGACGAATGATACACATTCAGACTATATGGTGGTTTCACATGACTGAGGTGCACACCGGTCGAAATCGGGTAGATTTAAGCCTCCTAAAAACATACTACTGCAGTAAATGTAATCCGCATCGTATAGGAGACATCCTGATACTTTTCGGAGAAACCAGAAGGAAAACCGGTAGGCCAACTGCAGGCGCAGAGAATAAAGCCTTTTTTAGGTGATGCGATACGCGCACAAAGTATTTCTAGTTCACAAAAAACTTTAAAAGGGCAGTGTAGACAAATACAAGTTTGTTTTTTCGAGAGATCTTGTGTTTGTAGTACCCGCAGAGCTTGTCCGGTACCAAACGACGCTTTATTTGCTGAGAAATTGATGTAATTAGGTGAAAAATTCTTATTTTCATGCCGTATCAACTGTTTTTATGACGTCTGCGTTTACATCCGTAAAACGGCTCTCCGAGCGATTGCGGTACCTTGTTTACCGTCAATCACAATAAATTCTGGCACCTAAACGTGAAAAACCGTTTTCTGTGTTTGCTTGGTTTAGACCGTAATGCACGTGGCTTGTTTTGTGTTTTAGAAAGTAATTGTTTTTTGAAGCATGGTTTTCCGTCAACAAATAGGTTAACGTTACACACCGTCGCCTACGCCATTTCGCGGTGTGGTGTGCGACAACCACAAAGTTCTGCAGTGCTATGCGGCGGAAACAAGCATAGTGAGCGCTGTACCAACATCAATGCCCATCAGTTCGTTCGTGCGTACTTGTTCTTTCATAACTTCTGCTGTTTACTCCACAATTTTTACTGGTATAAAAATATTTTGCCCTTAATTTAGGAAAATCAGCTGATTCGGCAAGAGAATAGCGCCTGCCTCATTTGAGTTTGTTTTTGTCGGCCTCAGCCAAAGGTGGAGCAGTTATATTTGACATTATACGTTGTGTGGCGGAAAATCAACTCATGGGTCGCCTGGCCATTGACTTTTTCCATATTCATGTAGCTTATTTGAGCAAATTTGACATTTAAAGTGTTTTGAGTATGATTAAAACTGGGTAATGTTTCGAATGAACAAACTGGATGTTTTGTCTGTGTGGCCACTTGAAAGTTGAGAGAACCACACTGCAATAAAAACTACACACGCCTCAAAGCTCTCTCCTGATTAGCCAAAGGAACATTGTAGCTCTAGCCATCGGAAAAATTATGCTATCGGTTTTCGCTGACAGCCAAGTTTCTGTTTGTGTCAATACAATCTCCAGGGCAAGCATGAGAAGAAAGGATAAGTTGCCACGTTTGTTTGTTACCTCCCGAACATTGTGAATGACAAAGAAAATCTGTGGTTTGATAGCATCCGCTCGTGTGATCGCATCTCGCTATGTCGGAGAAGTCTATGTGCTTGCGTTTCAGGAAACGCATTCAGCTTGGCATTGTCGGTTGTCGTATTTTGCCAGTTTTAAGAATGGTCTTATTTAGTTCAATTTCAACGACGCGATCCGTAGTACTACAAATAGACATGATGTTTGAATGGTAAAAGTTTAATGCACCCTTCCCCGGGCGGTTTTAAATAAGGTGAAGTCAATTTACTTGATGCTGCTCCGGGGTTCCACCCCACTACCACACACCCCTCTTTCACAACGGCTAGCACAGCCTTTTATCCCCACGACCCCACCAATGTCCCTTTCACAAGTCGGGCAGCCGTCTCACAGTGGCCGTACCATCGTAATAAGTGATTCCGGAAGAGCAACAGCGTTGCGAATGGGTGTAAAAATGCCGTAAAATCACTGCCACCGCAGCCGCTCAGTATGTAGCTGTGGCCGAGGCTGAGGCTGCGGCCAAATTGTATATCCCCCACGAGCTTCGGGTCCCTGCAGTTGAAAGCAACTCGTCCAGATGGAACCCCGGCGTGAGCGCACACTCATTTTGTAGCTTGAAAATCATTCCGAACGGCAGAAAGCTTCATCTGACTGTTTCTGACAGTGCGCTCTGCTCCGATAGCAAGCAAAGCGTCATTGACGATGCGTTCCGTGCGAGGCCACTAGCGCACAAACCTGAGCGGGGCCCCCCTCAGCTAGCCGGGGCTTCTTAGCAGACAGTCGCGGTAACTTAATCTGCCGCGAAAAATTTTCACATGGCGCCCCCCCCCCCTAGGCGAACGCCCCAAGGCGAACTCTGTTTCTTCAGTCGAAAAACAAACGACGAATCCGGCAAAGCTCTTCCGAATAAGAAAAGGTCCCATTATCTTCAACGATTTTTAGAACGGAATTAAAAAGCTTCGAACGAAACGGAAGACTTCGATGCAGCGACGAGGAAGACGGCATTGTCTTGGCTATTCCAGCGTTGAACGGCTTGTTTCAAATGTTTTAGCACCATATCCTCCCAGTGATTAAATTATATAAAAAAACTGAAATAATGAACAAAACTTGACATTGTACTTTTTTTCTGGCCAAAATGCCAATTGTTATCTTTACTTTGGGATGAAGTTTTGCTGTCCACACGCTCAGGACCAGTGACGGTATAATTTCCCTTCGAGTAACACACGGTTAGGGCATAGATAAAGCCTTTCTGATTGTCGCATTTCTGTTATGCTAAGCGTGCCGTCGGGAGCTTAGCGGACCATCAGAAACGGTCCGCTAGAACTATCAATTGCCTTGTCGGAAGCCCTCGCTCACCTCCTGGTGATAGTTCTTCTGGCAGAAGAATAATGACAGATCTTAGCCCAGCCTCATATAAAGTCTTTCTCTCTCCCTGCGACGGTGCATTTCTCCCCTACCCATGCTACCGTCATCAGTTGAAGGTTTAGGCCTGCACGGCTGGTGTAGAGGTAGGGGCACATACGAACTGCGGGGCTTAAAGCCGCTACGGATGACATACACATTCTGGTGGTGACATATTTACATGTGAGTGTATCATGGCTCGATGCGCCCTGTCAGATCTCCTCTGCAGTGGAGTGGTTTAGATCTAGGTTGATGTTTTGTACAAGCCTACGACTGGGCCCCGAAATAGACACACACGCGTATGCCCGCTAGAATAAAGTTCGACTCTTTCGATGTGGTAACTCGCTATGAAACGGGGGCATTTCGTTCACTTGGAGCAAGGATAGAGGAAACTGAATAAATGTCAGCCCAAACGAAAGTGTGAAATGCGTGTGAAAACAACAAAAAGATGCTGCCAATGCCGTTGCCGCTTCAGCTTCCAGCCGATCGTGCAGCTGGGAATCCCTCCTGGATGAACATACTGGCCTTCTTGAAACGACGACGTGGGCCAATTTCACTTGTTCACTTAAAATTGCTTTCATAATGACATTTTCGACAGTATCTTCCGCTTATTAGCACCCGCTCATGGCCCGTAGCCGGTTTATGTATGCACGGGTTGAAATTGAGGGAGGGGTGTCGATCACCCGCAGCTAATGTAGTTGTGCACTTACTGATGCCATGTCAGTCGTGTTGGCGTGAGAATTAAATGAGGTGGTTAAACAGCCCAATGGGACTGATTAGGGGTCCTCAGTGGTAGAGGGGAAGGGGTGGGTGTTGCACAAAGAGAAAAATGACTATAAAGCGGGAGGGTAAAAGACAGCTCTACGTTTGTCCTGCTAGAATAAATATCGGGTCTCTCCCATGTCCATTAGGAATTGGTAGGAAGTATGCTCAGTCCTCAAGTATGGTGTGCACCTTTGCAGGGCATCTGTTTTCACTGAGTGATAGGGCACTACTTTGTTTCTTGTGTTTGTGTGCATGACGTGATGCGTACACATTTGGTCAGTGCGCGGAATTTTGAAATAGCTGGCAGGATGTAGTGTGTAATAAATAAACATAAAGTTGTTTGTCTGGACGGGTCTTGGCATCGTTTTCATTCCACCTTACATATTGGACGCTGTTTCACGTGTCCTGGTGGTATACCCTGCCAATCGCGGCGTGTCTTCCTCTGCCTACTCACCTTTCAAAAGCAGTTCTTGCGAACTGATCTGCCTTTCTTAGGACTCTCATCCTGGGCACTTCTTTGCTTTCCCTCCACGTGCTCTCGCGCTCTCACTGCCCTTTTTTCTAGGTCCATGGTTATCGCAGCCCAATAAGCGCTTTGCGAAACAGATGTTTAAGAATTTCGCCTTTAAAATATTATAAGGGCCTTAGTTACTCGGTGAGGTAAGGCGTTTATTTTACGACTAAGCCGTCTCGGAACACCGGACCAGCAACCAACGATGATGATGATCAGTCTCATAAAAGACGAAGCGTTCCTCGATGTGTTTGGTGATGGGGATAATGGAGCAGTGAAATAAATGATTTTCTACGCTTCGGAGCTTCGCGCTCACACCTATTCCCCCCCCGCCCATGAAGCAGTCCCGCTGGAACCTCCCCTGCAGCGCCTCTGGCACTTGCTATCACCAGCCGCCAGCACAATCCTCCTTATTTCGCCGGGCTCTACATGAAGACGTTGAAGACTGGCTGGATCGGTTTACTCGAGTCAGTGCGTTTAACCGTTGGGATGACGTGGCGAAGCTACAGAACGTTGGGTTTTCCTTGGACAAGGTGGCGCAAAAATGGTTTCTTAACAACAACCACCGGCTCGCCGACTGGGCCACCTTTTGTCAGGAGCTGCGCCAGATATTCGGTAGGCCAACCGCTCAGTCAAAGATGGCGAAAAGGAAGCTGGCCTGTCACCTTCAAGGCCTTGAGGAGACGTATGCGTGTTACATAGAGGACGTTCTCGCTCTATGTCGCCGTGTGGATGCAAGCATGCCGGAAGCCGGCAAGGTTCGCCATATCCTGAAGGGCATAGCACCTTTTGCCTTCAACGCCCTTGTAATTCAAAATCTTTCGACCATCAGCGATATCCGGACAACCTGTCAGCGCCTAGATGAACTGCAAGCCGTCCGTCTGCAACCAAATGGTCTTGCTATGCAACCACAGGGGACGTGGACCTACGCGCCCTCATACGTCAAATCATCCGCGAAGAGCTCCAGTTCAATGACCCGCCGTCTCCTCCACGCGATTCCTTTCGCTCAGAAGCGTTCCTTGATGTGTTTGGGGATGGGGATAATGGAGCAGTGAAATAAATGATTTTCTACGCTTCGGAGCTTCGCGCTCACAATATCCTTGAATCTCTTTATTGTGCACAGACGCAATGATGTGTACACTGTTGTGCTTCATTTATTTTGTCTCAGAGCACATAAAAATACCGAGACTGGGATGGGCCAAACGCTTAAAAGGAAATGCAACAGCTGATTGGGTACTTATTCGAAACATATTTATATACTTCAAATGTATGCTACCGCTATAAATAAAAAAGTGAGCCGTTCATGAAGCGTTTTCCTCAGAAAGAAACAACACAGTAGGCCGAAATGTAAACCTCAAAATAAACACAGAAAAATACGAGTATTAGTGCCCGTTATTACGCACCTTGAGATGGTAGATATTGAATACGGAAGCGATGTAGGCTGGAAGAGGTTCCAGACAAAGCTTGTTTACGAAAGAATTAGTAGTAATGGGCATGCGTCCGACATCTGGGTGTACGCGCGTTGAACTGGTAATTGTTTCTTGTCGAATTATATGTGGTTCAAAGGCCCGCGAATCCCTAGGCGCAGACTTGTGGGTTATACAGTTCATAAAAAGACGAAGTCGTGACACTTTGCTGCTGGGACAAAGATCAGTGAAGCTCGGGGTAGACGTCACGAATGTGACATAGCCCAGCGGAAAAAAGCTATCAGCTGCGGGGAGCGACCTCACGATGCTTCCATGTGACGGTTGACATACAAGTCTGAAATTGAAGACGCATTGCTCTAGAGTCGTCATGCTCTAGCCTGGCTACGGTTTATGTAAAGGAAGATTTACATCTGTTGAAGCAAGAGCAGAGTGTTTCTTTAAAAACCAATCATACGATTGTGGCATTTGGATGTTCAATGTGCATTTGCCATTGTAGTTGTTGGATATGTACACGTAAAGATAATTTCAGCATGACAATGCGGTCGTGGGAGGTGGTTGAGCATATAAAGTACACGCTGTAGATTTTTCAAGACTACAATTCCTCGGACCACAGCGGTTGGAGTACCACCGTGCGACGTGTGACACAACAGGTGAAGCCAACCACTGTTGAGTCATCAACCAATGCACGTTAATCAAGACCACGAAAGAAAGTCACTTATGCCAAGAAGATAGCCAATGCCCTCACCAAGGCAGCCCGCCTGTCACCAGTTGTACCGCAGGAGGATATCTGGATCATTGTTTGACCATGTGGTAGACTGAACCTGGCAAGGACAGAGGCCGTGATAACGTAGGCTGCCATTTTGGCGTCGTATGAGATACCAATATAGGAAGCACGGGCTGATGCCTTAGGGAAAAATATTGCCCACAATATTATAGTGATTAGCTCCCCGGCTCACCAACGGCAGTGCAATACCTGAGAATAAAGAGCCTACTTTTTGGAGACAAAACCCGTGAAATATACACGTATGAGGCCGAACAAGAAGATACGGTTAAAGGAGTGGTCACAGCAGTGGCTCTTGAAGACACCCAGAGGGACATAAATGCCAACTGTGGAAAACGTCCAGGGAGGCAAGAGAGGATCCCGTCGTCTAGGAAAAGCAAATATATTTACATTATGTACAGTGCATCATTCTCAAAGCAGCCATCTTGATGCCTCGCGTAGTCGTCATCTTCTTCTCCCGGGTACGTTCCATTGAGGCCGGTAGCAGCCTAGTCCTCGTCTTCATCAAACGTTCTAACATTCTCCCGCCTGACAAGTGTTCTCGTGCTGGCAGAAAACGATTTGACGAAGGCACTTTCCAAGTCCTTGCGATGTTTTTGGTCTAGTCATGTTCAGCCGGTGACTTGGTTTCTTTTTTTGTGATATTCGGCATTCTCTTTCTTCTGAACTTCGATTTTGTTCTTACTGTCGCTCTGTTTATTTGTAATGAGTACGCAAGGTGATGAGTCACAGTAAAAACTTTTGGTTTAGGTCAGAGTGGGCGCTGACTTCAGATGTTTCTTCGTGATGAGCACGCAATGTGATGAGTCACAGTAAAATGTTTTGCTTTAGGTCAGAGTTAGCGCTGACTTCAGAAGTAGCTTCTTTGATGCCTTGAATTTCTAAACGACATGATGGTTGCTACCTTGAATGCCTACACCCTGTGCAGCGTACACCTTCGCGGTACGACGTTCTCCAGATTTCTTTGATTTCCAAACACTTCTAATCGCCTTGTTTATGATGGATGCCACCATTCTGACGGTCGTATTTTTATATGGCTCGTTTTCTGGACAAGAGGATGTGTCAAATTTGGCAGTGTCCCACAAGCTGACGGGGAATAACTACGGTTTTTGAACTACGGTTTTGAACTGCTGTTGCACTTCTGTCTTGGTCCCAGGTCTCACGCCGTATATGCACTCCTGACGCGGCCGCACATGTGAAATATGGTTAGACTTCTGTCTGAGTATAACTTACTTTTGTCCGGTGTAGTTTGTCGTCGTTTGTCCGTACTCCACGAGCATCCAGATTTCCTTCTTCCTTCTTTTGAATGTCCTAATGGGTATAGTCTGCACGTACATATCTTGTGATCGCAGGAAAGTTCTGAGGAGCGTCAGGCGGGTAGGCATTGCCGGGAATGCCCTCCGAAGCCGGTTCGTCATTCGCGATGTTCTCACCTGGTACCTATGCGGGCGACATGGATTGCGATGATTGGTTCTGGCTTTCTTCCCGCTGCTGATGTGGCGTTACCAGTATCACGGCGTCTCCAGGTCTCATAGAGGGATTCACTATTGTCTGGAATATCTGAAGCGCCGTCTCAGCCTTGTGGGTATTCCTAGCGGCATATGAGGTCATTGAGGCTGGTGATGCAGGCGTGCTTGAACCTTCTGAAGTCGAAGCCTTATTTCCTCTAAGTCGATTATCCTATGAGCTTCTTCCACCGACCCTAGAACGTCGTCGTGTTAACAGTCGATTCTGGTTCTGCATTCTAGGGCATCCAGCTTTTCGCTTATTGCAGCAAGTCGGTCGACACTGTGCTGGAGCCTTGCTAACAAACCTGCGGCCTCCACGTCTTAGTTATGCTCTAGAGTAGGCGTCATCTCTGCAATAAGTTTCCGATTAACTTGGAGAAGGCTGTTCTGGACAATCCAGAGCCGGTTCCGCTGTCTCAACGCCTCCTCCTGGCTTCTGGGTGAGCATGGCGGTCGAAGAATTGTATTCCGCTGCATGGCTCATTTCGTCGTGTCGCTTGACGTCCCGGGTTTCGGCACCCTGTGGAAAACGTCCCGGCAGGCAAGAGAGGAGGCCGTCGTCTAGGCAAAGCAAACATATTTACAATATGTACAAGGAACCGTTTTCAAACAGGGAACCGTTCTCATCTTCGTCTTCCTCAAAAGTTCCAACACCAACATTTTCAATGAAACCCATTCATTTGCACTGCTTGATCACAGAATTGTTACTACAACTATAGTCATTGTGCTTTTCATACGACATAAGGTTCCGAACCATGTTAAATACGGACACGTATAGCTCAAATGCAGCCTTTACAGAAAACATCTTGGTGTCGGCAGGCAATGCGAAAACGTAGGCCATAGAAGCGATGTATGCCCATTTCCAGATGCAGACGCTTGCATAGCCTGCGGTTTGGGGAATCTGATGCTAAGTATGCCAGCCATTGCCAACCCAAGTGCTAGTTATGTGGCGGAAGTGACATGACCAGTTCAACAGAATGCAGCAAATAATTCAAAATCCCTTACGTCGTTAACAAAAAATGGGCCTGCAAGCTCCCGGATGATCAACAGAAGCGTGAACAACAGCTGTGCGTATTCAGCCAACTTTACGCAACTAGCTTCCCGCCTCTTTGACAGCAGTCAAATGAAAAGAACAATACGAGTAGATCTATGACCAGGAACAATAGCAAGAAAAGAGATGCTAGCCACAGCAAAAGAAGTGCAACTAGGCAGCCCTCTCAAACACGGGAGAGAGTAGCCTGGGAAGGGGCCCATAAAACTCCAGCAAATACGTTGGCACCAAAAAGCTCTGGCGAGAAGGCCGTTCTTATAGCTCCTAGGGCTGAAAATGAACAATTCTAGCTGAGAATTGCAAACCTCTAAATGACAAACTGAGCAAATAACGAAAACTTGGATAAACTGCTTACCCGTCAAACCCGCAAGAAGTAGGCGCCAGCAGCCCCAGGTCCGGTTCTAGAGCAGGCGCGTACGACTGAAACAGAGCCGAGTAGCAAGCACAGGGCTGTTGACCCAGCCCCATCGATTGCTGCTATGCCTACTCAAGACCGTAAGCTGAAACTCCAGCAAGATAAACTCGAGGAACCACAGGCAAAGATTGAATATCGGTTTGATGAATTTAAGAAGACCTCGAACTATAGGTGCCAACAAGTACAAAGTATCTTCGTCCAAATTCAAACACAGCTAGCCACAACTGCGAAAGATCTTATGCCAACTTACACGCAGAAGAGCAGCACGTAGCCCCTGGACTGCCGCCAATGCCAGTCATCTAAGAACCCGAGCCACTACCATTTCCCTAACGGTTATAGCTGCCCCAGTAAAAGGTCTCCTCATATGGAAATGAAATCGTAACGAGTATCAAAGTAAGAAAGCGATCATACAGCAGCATCATAAGAACATCAATCGCTCCCCGGACATTATCATGGTACAAGTAACACTCATCGTGACCCAACCAAAACTCTGGCTCCCGCTCGCATGCAAACCTGCCAAGCGCCCATGGGGACGACACGGGAGTCGGTCGTGGGGTCTGCGCTTTCATATGCAAGACCACTTATATAGAACATAACCTATCGAAAGAACTGCCATTGAACACTGCGCAGTAGAAATTGTCACCGGAAAGAAGCAAAAGGCCAGCACCTTTCTCATCACCTCATACAGTAAACCTCCCATCGCCAGCAACATTTCAGAGCGCTTCCGCACAAGACGGCGCGATAGGCCTACGATAGCACACTGATCGGTGGGGGAGATTAACGCTGCGCACCAGGACTGGGGCTACCCGACATCAACCGCCAAAGGCCGCGTCTTGATGGAGAATTTAACGAAAGCTCGTATGGACGTGATCACAGTCCCACTAACCCAAGGTATTGTGGCACATCTGTCACACGGGGTGTGGCCACAGACCTCACTTTCGTCAAAAAACGCATGGTACATTGAATAGAGAAACAATCACGATGGCTTTGTGAGTGACCACTACGTCCTCAATATCGTCGTCTTCCTTCCTGAAAGGACGCCAGCACTTGAAAAACACAAGATCACAGACTGGGTCGCGATCCGCAAATCCGTACCCCAATAGCGCATGAAAATCGAAGATATTGAGTGGTGAGGAAAAGCGTTTGTTTCAACGACCACGGACGTAACCAACGAAATAGACACTAACGATCACATCACACAGATGAACAGCCGCCTTGAAGCCAAGATATCTATATGGGCCCGCTGTAGTACGCAGCGTGCGAACAGTAGACTCCGCAAGAAGGTGGCAATCCTTAATATACAAATAGGAGCCTGGAGGCGGGCGATTAGGCGGTCTGGCCTTGCCAAGTTTATTGAGGTTGCGCTGGCCGTTCCATGGTCAGGACGAGCCGAGTAGAACTGGGGTGCAATTCCGAACGGGGTGCTGAGTGCAGAGTTTGGCATGGCCAGTGCAAGCGCAATAAACGTGGGCTCGGAAAAACTGCCTCTTCGGCCACGTGCAATTAGGTGACCCGGACGTGATCCTGGTCGTTGGCGAGGTTGCGTCCTGGTAAGGGGCAAGCTCTGGTGGTCGAGGGAAGGAGGGCGGCCGCGGACGCGCTGCGGGGTGCGAATCCATGGTGAAGTCGCTGGTTCGGGTCACCAATTATGTAGGCGACCGATGAGACGGTGTGGCATGACCTACATTTATATAGAGTTGCGTTGTGGTGAACATCATGGCCTCTACGCTGTTCGGCCGCACTGCACGGGTGCTCTCCAATTCTCGGGCCTATGTTGTCACCACAACACAACTGTAAATAAATGTAGTTCCTGCCGCACCGTCTCATCGGCAGCCTACAATCCCATTGTAAGGTACTGTGCACCCAGCAGTTGTACGAAGTCTGCAATAAAGCAGACGGGAAGCTCCACATGAGGAATTCTTGGAACCTACTTAGACAGCCAGCTGGACGAAACGTACCTGGTGACAATCACCCAGAATATGCTGGAAATGTGAACGAGGACTTAGATCGCGATATAAAGGTCTGGGAAGTTCAAGCGGCTTCACAGACACTTAACTCTAAATCGGCAGCGGGAACGAACCGTTGCAATAAAAAGACACTCAAGAATCTCAACGTCCCTGCGATAGAGGCTCTCACAATGTATTACAAGTGCTCGCGGAAAGGCTGTCTCCCCCGACTATCGAAGACTGCTCGCACCACCTAAATACTGAAAGCCTGGAAACCGCCAAGCATCCAACATCTCCGGCCCATCTCTCTTACCTTATGCGTAGGCAAAATCTTGGATTATGTATTGCTTTATCGTTGGAAACGCTACTTGGAAAATAACAGACTCTATCCCAATACTCTTGTGGGCCTTCGAGAAAAGCTGAGTACACGGCACACAATGCTGCTCCTCAATCACTAAATTGTGCGTAACACCTCAACCAGAGTGAACAGAGCAATACTAGGACTTGACCGACAAAGTGCATTTGACAAGGTTTGAAACGCTGCAATTCTTCGACAGGTGTCCAAAATGAACACGTGCAAACGCACATACAAATATTTCGGAGACTTTTTCACTGGTGCTGCACCCAGATCTGCGCAGGTCATGTAGAAATGACCTAAAAGCAACTGTGCAGCGTGGGGACCCCGCAGTTGTCTATCACCTCCCCGCTGCTCTTTATTCTGGTCATGATTGGTGTCGCCAACCGCATCAAACAAGTGGAGAGTGTTCGACACACCGTCTATGCCGACGATGTCACCCTCTGGGTCTCCAGAGGCAGCGACAGTCACATTAAACACACGCTACAGAAAGCGGTAGATACGTGCGAGAAACAACCCCAGACATTGGGCCTTGTCTGCTCGAGGGCTGAATCGGAACTCCTGATTATACCCCTAAGGGGTCGGAGAAAGAAAGAGTATGCTCATAACATCCAGGTGCACACATAAGATAGGTAAACAATTGCAGAGGTTTCTAAAATCAGAGTTCTGGGGCTTCTACTCGAGCGCGGCTGTGGTTACGGCGCCACGGTCACCAAGATAACATCAAAGGCATTTACTGCATCCCACCTCATCCGATGCGTTTAAAACAGGAAAGCAGTCTTGCAGGAGAAACTTTAGCTACGAGTTACACCATCCTTTGCCATCCGTCGCATAGCCTACGTTTCCGCGTTCCACAATTGGAGACGGCAAGAACAGGGCCGACTGAATGCATCAATTCGTAAAATATACAAAATCGCATTAGGCCTCCTCCAGAGCGCCAGCACATAACGACTTCTGGCCCTAGGTGTACGCAACACTCAGGAGGAAATTACGGAGCCACAACGAACTGCACAACTAGAGAATCAATCAATAACACGAAGACATCTATACCTTCTCCATCGACTAAACCCCGCACCCACGAGAGAAACAGAGACAACTATGAACATGATACCACAGGGCATACGCCAACACTTGGTGGTGGCCCCCCCCCCTCCCACAAAATACGTACCCAGTAACAACCGGGAAAGGAGGTTGGCCAGGGGAAAAGCTCTCAACTTTCAATCCAACTAAAATGGGGCTGTCTATATAGACGCGGACCAGCCATGGCCTTCAGGGCAACGACGGGCAAGGTCAAGGTCGCAGCACCCATTTAGGCTCAAAGTGCAATGCAAGTAGAAGAGATGGCTATTGAATATGCGCTGCTTTGCTCAGAAGATGTGCAGAATATGCGCTGTTATGAATTTCAGTTAGATGGCTATCGCCCTTGCCGTCACACTTCCCACGACCACGACAATCCTTAGCAACTCCAAGCCAGCGATAATGAACTATGCCAGAAGAAATGTGTGCGCGGCTGCCGCCGATATTCTCCCTCGAATATGGGAACGGAATCTCGCCATCTACCTCTAGTGGTTCCCCATCTACATGGGACGCCACATCTCTTGGAAGGGGAACACAAACCATAACGAGACTGCCCATGGTGCAGCGCGACATCTTACCAAGCGCACTGCTAGAGAATTCGACACTCACACTTCGGAGTACTACAACGCGGGCAAGGAACGCGGTCCGTCCTGTGTTGTTTTCTACGTGTAATCGTTTTTCGAAGTTTTTCGCAAAATGTATCAAACACTCGCTCAAATTTTAATTGTGGTAAAAAAGGCACTTATGACTTCCTACACTAGATTGCCACCTGGAACCAGCTCAGCAGGCGGACCTTGCCTCCTGCACACCTGGCTCTAACTCGAGCGAAAGCAGTCCTCTACTGACAATGAGAAACACATTCGGTTTTACACTAGCCCTTGCCCGGTACTTATGACCCAACATGAAGAAAACGGACATCTGCCGCCTATTCAAGACCAGGAACTACCCCTGATCACATCTGATGGCAATCCAACAATGCAGCAAAACGGGAACGACGCTTCCTCGCGAAAAAGAATCCTACTAATGCAGCGCTAACCTACACACAGCTCCACGTGGTCAGCGCTATCATCGCAGCACTGGAGCTACAACTGCCTTCACGTCAATGCCAGCTGGAGCCCACCAGGAGCAGTCCACTGGGCATTCCCGGGACCTGGATCGAGTCATTCCTGGGAGGTTCATGGAGCCCTGTACCGAAGATTAAGCATCGGCCTGTGTTGGCACCCTAACGGGCTGCCTCCTTATGTACTTTCGCATAGGTGTTCACTAAAGTTTTACTTACACACTTCACGCCCTGTAGAATTACGTTTGTGGCGGGTTTGTCGCATTGCTTTGGATTTCTTCGTATTCAGTTTTATTAGGCATGTATCGCATGACGTAAAGGTCTTGTCAAGATCAGGTTGTTAGACAGCTTGGTCGGCGGGAACTTGAACGGAATCCTATAGACAACGTTTTTTTTTTCAGTCATGACTGTTGTACGTGCGGCGCATAGCAAATCGATTAGCTCTACTACTTGTCCTTTCTTTGTAAAGCTTGTTAACCGCTGGAGAAGTGTAGAAAAAAGGGAGCATGGGTAAGTCAACCTTCAGAATTCCTTTCCGATAAGAAAAGTAAGTAGTTAGACGCCATGAGATACTGTAAAGTGTGAACGGCCCTTTTCTTGTGTTTCTGTGTAGTACATAATACGTACACATTTGATATTGCGCGTGTGTTGTTAAAAATGGTATAGTTAATGCGCGTGTGGAATAAATATTTGGCCCTGTATCTGCTCCTCTCGTTGCAAGTGCCGACAAAAGACAATGACCTTTTGTCGGCATTGGCGAAGTAAATGCCTCATTTGGCTTCCCCGCTCATTTCTCATTCTGTTCCTGTTCCTTTGCGCTCCTTTCAAGGAAACCACAGTCAATGATGGCTTATGCTCATTTAAATTCACCGCATTCCGCTCCTCCATGCCGAGTGCTTCGATGCCAGCTTTGCAGTACGGCGGAGACTCGGGTGAATCTAAGCGCCTTACTTCATAGTTTATAGAACCCTGTTGCCCTACTCCACGTGCATTCGAGACATAATGTTGAACCTGTCTGGTGGAACCTTCGTAACTGTTTCCCAGTAATTTCTCACTGCCACCGGAAGCTATAGTGGCGCTGGCGACGGCAGGCGACGGCGTAGTAATTTTTTTTGCAGTGGATGTAGTATTTTATTTCGCGAAAATCGATCAAATATAAATGTTCTGTAACGAAACACTGCAAATATCGCTTATGTATAATTTGTTGTATATTTGGGGATTGCTTCGTCCTTGTTGAACGATATTGACAAGTATGAACATTACAGCGGACGTTGATGTTGATATATGGCTTTGAGTGTATAAGAATATTGCGCAGAATTTCACTTTGGTCGGGCGGCTGACCAAAACTTGAGGGTTTGAGTAGCCCGAGAAAGACTCGTCTTCTAAATCCAGTTCTTAGTTTGCGCTTGTCTTCGTGTGTTTTTTCGTGTAGTGTTCGTTTTTTTTTGCGCCTAAGCTGCAGTCTGACCTTGGTGCGCCGTTTAAAAGCTAAGAATGTGTGCCGTGTGTATCCTCTCAGTGCGCTGCTAATCGTAACTACGAAATATCTGTTGCGCTTCTCTGTGATGTGTGCGCCTATTTTAGATTTCATTGCAAAGGTTTTTTCTGTGTGTCCCACTGTTCTTGCCCTTTCTTAGGGAGATTGTCTTAAAAAATCCGTTAGATCAATGTAGCCTATTAACGCCACGTAGACCACATCACGAAGGGGAGCCGTAGCTGCTTCTCTGTGAGCATACTTATTCTAAAAATCCAGCAATGGCCGGAGACCCGGCATATTTAGTGCGGCATAAATTGTGTTGCGTCGTTCTCCGAAAGGGAGGAACTTTCAATATACACCTGTCGGCATCGGGACATTACAAAGAGGACGGTTTTGCATGTGCCCCAGTGGTATAACCTCCTCATCGCTCCTGTTTTACTTCCCAGTTCACACTTCTATGGCAATTTTATGATATCCGTCGTCCTTTCTCAGAACAATCAACCGGTGGTGCTGATTGTCTTTCACTCTACAATATTTCACGCTCTCGCTGCCTTTTCCGCTATGCCACGGTTTCTGAGAGCAAGCAAGCATTTAGTGAAACAAATATAAAATGCTTTCGAATTTAACATCATACTATCTCATTCATACACGGAGAGGCAGTAAGTAATAAGAAAAGTTGGGTCCTGTTCCAACCATTAAAATAAAAGTATAGTGATAGTAAATCGCTTACATCTTATATATACATCACCGCTACATTTTTGCTTTTCTGAAAAAAAAATAATATAAACGTCCCAATTCTTCCCTGTAGAAACTCCTTAGCAAGTAACTGCGAGCTGCTGGACATCCTACGTATACTTCAGCCACGAAGAACAACAAAAAAGAGCAACCCCCAAAGAATGTATTTGACGAAACCCCCGAAGGTGTACGTGCCAAAACCCTCCCAATGAGTCTGTGCCAAACATCCAGAGACCAAGTGTCTCAACAGTGAAATGAAGAGGGAGAAGATAAAAGGAGAGGAAAGAGGCATGCGTATCGACAAAAAGGTGGAGCAGAAGACCTGTCTATTGTACTGTAACTGACGGCAGCATCATCGGGTCCTGATAATGCTTTAGGCCTGCTGACAGGGGTTCCAAGCTACGATACAGGAGAGACGCCCCGAGGCTATGCTCCGTCGGCGGCGGCAGGTTGGCAGGTAAGCTACAGGGCTGAGACGCAAGGGCTACGCACGGACGCCATTTACACATCGCACCTAGGGCCACGCTCCTTTGCCTGTTGGCCACGACAGCTTGGCCCACTTCATAGAAGCCTCTACATAGACGTTAGAGTTGCTTTGGTTCCTACACGAAATAGGGACACCTCTCGTGTAACGTGAGGTGACCCCATTCTTCACTTTACGTGAACTCGAAGTCAGAGAACACTTGTTTGAATATTTGCCGTTAGGTGTCGTCTGCTCTGAATTATCATCCTCGTTATTTGAACGGTTTGTTTCGGTGTATCCGGTCGACTTAATAAATTGAAGTGACAATTTTGTTGAGCCTGCCAGGATCTACTACTTTTAATGTGACTGTCAATTCCCGCAGGTTGTCCATGTATCCACCTAAACTGCCAGCTCTTACTAAGGATCTAGGATTTACGAAGCAGAAGGCATTAGCTATGTCTCAAAGTGCCGCCCCGGAGAAGCACAAGAGAGATAAAAAAGAAACGCATAAAGAAGGAAGAGAGCAAAACACTTTATCTTAGGGTGGTTTATCGACATTGCTTTGGATAATCATAGGCTAACAGTTTCTACGTACATGTATGCAGTGACTCATGGAATGCAGTGCTGCTGTATTGCACAAAACGTAGCTAATACATCTCTTAATTGTTAGCACCCTTTTATTTTCCTGATTTTACTTTCGGACCTATTTTGGTCTGAAAAAATTTGTAGGCTTTGATTGATTGGTGTGTTTCATTCGGAAGATTTCCTGCTGCAGAGCATTCGAACACTTCATTACTGGTCGGGGAATCAAAAATACCTCGCAAATTATGCCAAGAAACCAGATGGCACCCATAAAGCAAGTTGGTCTTATTCCCCGTGTGCGATCTGAGCCTAGGTGCATCCTAAAAACCTCTATTTGACGTCTTACCTGCGCCACTGTTGCACTTGAGTTGCATCCGCCATTCTGTAAGGCTTGCGTCGACCCTGCGCTTTGGTCTTCTCTGAATGGCATGCCACCTTTAATGCACAGGGACCTTCCCTGTTTCTAACTTGTCTGCATGCAGTCGGTTACCTTAGCAAACCTGGCCGACTACGGGGGCACTACACTTTCAACAACGGCCTAAGATTATTCTTAGCAATGCCGTGGCTGATATAATCCGATTTATCTATCAACTAGGGGAAGTAGCTCGGAAGGTGCCTGAACACCGCCTGACTTAAAGGCGACAAGAGACTTGGTCTTACATCCTATTTCTACGCCAGCCAGAAGAAATGGTCAAGCTGGCTCATGAATTTACCACAATAACCAATAAGCAATACCTAATCATGACGATGCAGCTGTAGCTTAGAGACAGAGCATCCGCCTCACTTGCAGAAGCACTGTGGCTCGAATTTAGCGCCATGTTATTCCCACCGGATATTAAAAAAGGTCTTGGGTTGGAGCAATTCCAGAATGAAGCTTGAGGTGCGGCCTGACTCTGGCGATCATTGCCGGTAACACACAACCCCACCAGAGCAGGATTGGCCACCCGGGTGCAATATTGGTCACAGCCTCACATGAATACGTCCATTAACACATGGCCCTCAGTCTCGAGTGGGTCCAAGAAACTGACCGCGGCGTTGGTCAGGACTGTGATGCAGCAGAGGTTGCTAAGAATCCCTGGAGCCCGACCGGCCGCCATTGAAATCGGAACCTGTCAACCTATAACGCGAGATTCCTAACTATCGAAGCGAGTCTGGAGTTTTTGGTCGAGGAATTCGAGGAAATTAAATTGGATGTCTTAAGGCTTATTGCGGTTAGGGGGACCGGTGAAGACTTTATGGTGCTGAAAAATGAACACGTCCATTGTTGCCGCGGTCTACAAGACCGAAGACAACATGGAGTGGGATTTCTTGTCAATGCAAGCAATGCTGGCAAGATAGACGAACACTTAAGTACTAACGAAAGGGTAGCCGGTCCCGTAATTAGCCTTAAAGAGAAGTACAACCTGAAGGCTATACAGAGCTACGTACCACTTTCAAAATGTGCACAACTTTCAAAATGAACACTTCTGGTGCACGAAGAGTTTCGTAATAAAAAGGGTATTTCAAAATAGATTTTACTCACTAAAATGGCCAGCCAAATTTTACTCCATCGAGAAAAAAAATGGGGATATTTCTTGAATACGTATTTTACTGGCCACATATATGAAACAAAATTTCACCCCTGTAATGCCCATAAATACACGAATGGACTCGCTTTTCTGTACGGGTGGTTCTGTCATGCAATACTGCATACATTTGACCGATAGAACATGTTTTCAAAGAAATTTCTACTGGATGCTTCAAACCGCTGCTTTTGACGATTCCCAGATTTGCGGGACGTCTTTTTTTGAGACACCCTGTTGTTAGCAGTCACAATGCAAAAGGCCCTCACTGGTGCAGGTGCCCCTCCAAGGTCCGTCCCCCCCCTTCTCCGCGATGAGAGCGCTCCAGGTCTCCTCCCCCTAGGGATAATACCAGATCTAGACCACTCACGGCTGGGTATGGCTTGCAGTGAAGCGAAAACTCCCCTTCGTCATACACTGCCCAAATTTTATTGGGCCGATGTGGGAGATGCGGTTATCAATTACCCATGTATGGGCTACTATGGGCTACTTTTGCGTTAAAGCCTGCCTGCCGGCCAACTTGACCTTATCCAAATACGGCTTCTGCGTCGCGAGGCAAGTCAATGTCTGTTAGTCTACTCATCTGTTGTCCCATTCTTCCCCGCTGTTAATCTCACAAACCGCCTGCGTTGTGCCGTGCCGCCGAATGTTTTTGGCGATGTAGTCCGACCGCAATAGGCCTTCCAGGTGAGCGCTGCGAGCGACCCGGGAGTGACCGGGGCGCTCGTCACCTATGCAAGAGGCAGAGCGTCGATGTAATATATTGAGGCGCTCGGACGTACAGAGCGTGGAGGAGGTATCGACGTCGAAAACAGATAAGTGTTTGAAATTTAAAGAGTTAAGCTTGGATCTAATGAACGTGTTTGTAACGAATTCATGGATTAAACGAAGTTTTTGAATTTCCATTTCCACCATCATTGAAGCCCACGTGTTTGAGACATCTATGTAACGAAGGAGTGGAGACAGTTCACCTGGATGTAACAAATTCGCTGTGATATTGAGTCAAAGTTTGTAGCCATTTTTCTAAACACCCGGATGGCGAAATGCACTCATTTAGCAAATTTCGGCCGCACCGCAATCTCTAGGGCATTTCTACGTGAGTGTGGTGTCGGTTAGGTGCTAGGACAGCCAGTCGGCGTGTGGTCGCGTGTGTCTCCTGATATATGACAGAAATGCGCCCAGCCGGTCAACATCCATCGGGGACTGAAACAGGGATGCCCTTTGAGCCCAATACTGTTCATGCTTTACATGGCAGGGTTAGAAAAGAAACTGGATGAAAGTCAAGTAGGGTTTAGCCTAACCCATATGCTACAAGGCGAAGTGGTACAATAGCATATTGCGGCAATGTTATGCGCAGACAACATTGTTCTTTTAGTTGATAACCAAACCGATATGCAGCGGCTAATAAATATTTGCCGCCAGGAAGCCACTGACCTCGGGTTAAATTTCAGTGCAGAAAAATCAGGAATAATTGTTTTCAATGACGCTACCACCGACGTAGTGTCTATCCAGGAAGGCGAATTACCTAGAGTGAAGGAATATAAATATTTGGGAGTGTGGATAAACGAAGGGGATAACTTCTTAAGTACTCACGAGGAGCAACTTAAGGTTAACGGAAAGCGAAACGCAGCTATAATGAAGCATTGAGCTCTGTGGGGGTATAACAAATATGAAGTAGTAAGAGGAATGTGGAAAGGAGTAATGGTTCCGGGTCTCACGTTTGCGAAAGCTGTACTCTGCTTAAAATTAGACGTTCTATCAGGCCTTGAAGTAAACCAGAGAACGGTAGGACGTTTGGCATTAGGTGCGCATGGAAAAACAACTAACGAAGCAGTTGAGGGAGATATGGGCTGAGGCGTCGTTTGAAGTTAGAGAAGCTCAGAGTAAAATATGCTTTGAGATGAGGTTTAGGGCAATGGATCAACGAAGGTGGGCAGCTAAGGTTTTTGGGTACCTATACTTGAAAAGCGTGGACACGCAGTGGATAAAAAAGACTAGAAGGCTAACGATGAAATACGGAAAGAACAGTGGCGAATCCAAAACAGCCAAGATAACCAAAAAAGAGTCAAGGCAGATTGAAACGAATAAATGGAGGGAAAAAATGGAGGCTAGAACGTCGTTAGAGATGTACAGGGCTGAGAAGATGAACATCAGAAAGGAAATATCTACGATAATTCCCAGGGCAGTGCTTTGCTTTTTGAGGCTAGAGCAGGTTGCCTGCGAACTAAGAGTTGTGTGGGGAAGTATTCACAAAATGATGGGGTATGCATTGTCTGCGGAAAAGAGACAGAAACTATGCGGCACATAGTGTTAGAATTTGAGGGTATCCATCCAAATCTACATGAAGACAATATTGGGCTTTCAGAAGCCCTAGGATTTAAGGGTATCAGAGAGGAAGGTAACTTCAAGGCTGTCGAGGGGACGAAAAGAAGATTAGAATGCCGGTGGACGAAAAGCAGAGAGGGGAATATTGCCTAGGACAGTAACCACCTGTAACAGGAAAAATAAAGTATTTCGGGTCTATTAAGCGTTAGTGCCTGCCCTAAGCAGTGCTAGTATTAAACCAAGAGTGTAAAACATGGTTATATTAGTCCTTTTTGGTAGATGACATGTCATCACCCCACTTCAAAGGGGAAACCAATCGGAATCATCATCATCATCATCATGTGGTACGGTTTCGTGGATAATTTCTGCTGCCCGAATACGAAAAGATTTTTCTGTTAAAGGCAAGCTCGTAACTTTAAATGACGTCTCTGCCAGCGAGAATGAAAAATTTACACCATCTTCCCGCGAGGGCAACCATGGGGTAGATGCAACGCATCGGGGGTTTCCGTTGCGTTTCCGTTATGTCAGCGTGTCCATTGTTGATGTGTGTCCATATTTTACGCAGCATGTTCACCCCCGATGCGTCGCATCTACGCCATCATTCGCCTCACGGGAAGATGGTGTAACTTTTTTACGGTTGCGCCGACAATCGCGATAGCAGGCCTGTTAGTCTCCATTCAAATCATCGGTGATCATAGGATTTCAACGGCGGAGCGGCGGCGGAACAAGTGAGTGGAGCGGCGCAGTTACCGCGTTTATATGCAGCGGAATAAGAGAGAGCAACGCATACAGCGCATGCGCATGTGGTTAACCGAGCGCAAGCTGCGCGCAAGCTGCGCGCTAGCCAGCACCCACGCACAGCTGGCACAGTGACGGGGCGAGGGCTGGGCGAGCGCTAACACGCAGATGGCGCTGCGGTGAGAGCGGCGCTAGGGTGCAGCTGGCGCGGCAAGGAGAATTGGGGAGGGATGCGGACTACGACGGACGATGCCGGAAAGACAAGGCGAGTGAAAGAGATGCGTTGCATCTAAAACGTTACCACCAAGTACTGTGTACCAGCTAGCATTCGTTCACCCTTTTTGTTTGGAGGAAAGGGCATGCAGTTCGCGAAAAGGCGCCCTTTCAGCATCAGTTTGGTTTTTAAAACGTGTTAACGCACCGAAAAGTAAAAAACCAAACGTCATGCTTAGTTACGTTTGAGAATTCGGGGCCTGGTAGTAGCAGCAAGCGCCGATCACGAGGTTTTTGAGTGTAAAATATATCCTTGAAAAGGGGGGAGTTCCGCATCACGGATGCCTAGCACATCGGTTTTGTTTCTGCTTCATTCCTGCCAGCTTTAACTCTAAACCAGCGCGTAACGAAAACGTTCAGGTAACAAAAAAATGCGAATTGTTATCAACTTCTTTATATGCGGGTTTAACTGTTTTCCTTTTTTAGAGTGGCCATGTCTTGAAACACCTGCAGGTTTAGGCAATATTGCTAATGGTAAGGAGCGGGAGCTCTTAGTAGTTGTTAGCGTAGGGGAGCGACCGAATCAGCTCTGCTACGCGGTTGTTGCACGTGGCGGTTGAAAAGCGTGATAACTGTGATTCTGGTTAATAATTCTTGGTAGAAGAATTGATGCTATAGAAAATATTCGCACGTTAGGTTTTACTTTTTGATTCGAGTGGAGCGCGCAAGAACGCGGCAGGGAACTAAGTTCTAGTTGGACTCACTGGGACGGGCAGTACCATGCCACGAAGAAGCCGGGTTTGGTATGCCTAATGTGCGAGCACGAACACCCGCTCGAGGAGACGAGGTTGGAGCTGGTCGAGGACGCTTCAGGGCACGACTTTCGGTGCACAGTTTATGTCATACTTCTCGACTCAACCGGCTTAAGGAAGAAAAGGAATTGGTCAGGGTTCAGCTAGGAGAGCTGCAGGATGAGCTGGAAGATGAACAAAAGCAGAGAAAGACACTCGAAGCGTGGTTGGCGTAAATGAAGGTCGAAGTGGCAACGAAGGGTGGCATCCCGAGGAAGAATGACGTAGGTCACGAGGCAGGCGTGTCGCCAGTGCTTGGCCCCCACAAAGGAAAGCGGGAGGACAAAGACACCACGCCGGAAAACGATCACGGACTGCACTGCCTCAACCTTACCTGCTCCCGTGTGCACGCAGGAAAATGAACACACATTGTGATCGTGGCAGGGTCACTTGGACGTGCGCTACTTCCACAGGGACATTAGAGAACGGGTGAGAGGGGGCAAGATAGTGCAGGTTGACGTGTTCCCGGGGCAGACAACCAGGGTAGTGATTGAAAAGGCGAAGGAGAACATGTGGGAAAACATGCAGGGGCTGAACCTCGTGGTTATAGCAGTATAGCAGGAGGAATCAATGAGTTCTGCAGGGAGGGGGCGCTGGAGTGCGCAGGAACTAGGAAACAGTGTGAAGGAGTTTCGGGCGTTGTGCCCACATGTGCAGTTGTCGTGAGCGCAGTACCCGAGATATTGGGAGACGCGACATGTGGAAAGGGAGGTTTTAGCGGTTAACGGAAACATACGACAGTTGAGCAAGGAGCTGAGTTTCGCTGTCTTAGACATCAATAGCGATATCTGATAGGTGTGCCAGAAAAGGGCGTTCCAGAGTGACGGAGTTGATTTCAGCGGGCAGGTGGGAGCAACCACTGGACGACGACACTCGGCCCGAACTGTGGCTTTTTAGGGGGGCACAGGCCCTTCTGAAGATGGCGTAGACAATTGCAAGGACCAAAGGGAGATAGCTGGGTTTGTGCAGATTGGCGCAGGCAGACGAAAGGGATGACGTAGGCGTGTAAAGAAGAGAGGGGGAATCTGAAGATAGCACGCATAAATTAGCAGGGTGGCAGGAAACAAGAGAAATGTATGGAGATTAGTAAGCAGCGAGAAGAGGAAGATTTATGAGTATATGGTGTAATTGAGTTGACCCTACAGGACTTGGAAAAACATTCGGTTTGGAGAATATAAATGGGAATGTTGTAAGAGGACGGCTGGATTGAGTTATGTGGAGAACAGGTATGCCGATTCGGCAGGGGCTGATTAGGAGATAGGTAAAGACGAATGTAAAGAACATGTGTGGGTAAAAGGGATAGTTAGGGTAGGGAGATGGCTTTACGGGTGTCATCTTTGCAGATGGGTAAGAATAGCAATCAAGAAAACGAAAAACTGGTGGCGTGTTTTAAAAAGGACATCGACGATTTGAAACGTTTCGGGGAGGTAGTGTTGGTTATGGACATGAAAGCCCACATTGAAGATGTAGACGGACGCACAAACTTCAACAGAAACATAAGGGTATATATGTGAATTAACAAAAGCTGGTGATTGTAAACAGGCAAAAAATGCGAGGGTCAAATGACGTGGGAGTGTTGTAGGAGAAAGTAGAGTGTAGACGACTGGCTTCTTTCAGAGAGACCTCATGAATTGTTTGATAGAATGAGCATACATGAGGAAGGGGGCCCCAGTCTGGGCAGTGACCACAAGCGTATAAACCTAAGTTTTTGGAAGCGGGTGCGAAAAACGGACCGACAGGGGCAGTACACAAAGTTAAACAGCAAACAAAATGCGGTTTTTGCCAAACACATAAAGGCAGACGTAGGAAAAAAGCATGGAGAAAAGTGGGAATGTGACAGAATTAGCAAAGCTATGCAGAAAAAATAGTAAAGACAGAGAGCGTCAATCGATGGAGTGGAATGAAAACACCCAGAAGATGGTGAAACGAAGAAATAACGGAGGCTATAGAGATACGTAAACAGGGTTTTAAGGAGGACAGGCACGCAAAGAGGGTAGCGAGACTGTCTGAGGAGGTCACCTCAATTAGGATCAATATCAGCAAATGAAACAGGAAGTGCCGCAATTAGTGCAGGCAAAAATACCGGAGGACCGCGATGGATGGGTAGCGGAAAAACGAGGGAGGGGTCGAGATTCACCGAAAAAGTTTTGGAACCACTTGCAGGCATTGGGAAACACACGAGCCCACAGAAGTCGCTATTAATGAAAACGAGTAGGGGCAGATGCTTAAGGGAGAAGAAGCATTGGAATACCTACACGAAATAATCACTAAAAAGTTCTGTAACGTGGATGAAGAAGCCAAGCAGCGACATGGAGATGCCGCTAGTAATAGGCCGGGATGTCTAAAGATAGATGGGGACAACCTGAAATAAAAAAGAGCGCAACAAAAGGTCCCAAAAAATGCAAAGGTAGGCACGGATGGGAAGCCGATGGAGTTGATTAACCAATTAGGACCAAAGAGAAAGGAAAATCTACTACATGTCATCACAAACAAGGATACAGAAGAGGCAATACCGCCCACGTGCAAATTAGCAGGCTGAACTTTGTGTACAAGGGCAAAGGAGAGAGCACCAACCTGATCACGTACAGGCCAGTAACGGTCAGGTTAGTGCTGTACAGGTTAACAATTCAGGCTGTGAAGTTCGAACTAAAGCAGTTGGTAGAAGAAAATAGGGGGTTAGAGGAACTCTAAAATCGGTTTAGAAGGAATGGAAGACTAGGTGAAAACGTATTTGTACTAAGCCAATGCATAGAGGTGGCGGAGATGCAAAGCCGATCTTCGTTGTTAGCCTTTCTGGACATTAAAGCAGCCTATGCTAATGTTGTCAGGAAGGGGCTTTAGGGTATCATGGACGACGAGAGAGGCTGGAAGAATTCATGAGCTTACCCAGGGAGCTATACTGGACAACCTAGTTCAATTGTGTGGGAGAGAATAATATCATATAGGCCTGTATACACCCCTTCATCATGATCATCATCACCAGCCTATGTACGCCCACGACCGAGCAAAGGCCTCTCCAATTATTCTCCAGTTACCCCCCGGTCCTTGTGCTAACGGCGACAATTTATCGCCGCAAACACCTTGATCTTATCTGCTCGTCTAACTTTCTGCCTCCTTTGCAACGCATGCCTTCTCTAGAGATCCACTTTGTTACTCTTAATGACCAACGCTTATCTCGTCTTCGCATTACATGCCCTGCACACGTCCATTTCTTCTTAGGTTCTACCAATAAATCCTTAGCGCGCGTTTGTTTTCTGATCCACTCCGCTATTTTTGCCAATTTGAATATGCCAAAAATTCCTCTTTACTAGGAATCGGTAAAACACGAAAGAGAGATGTGCCTTCACAGGATCAGTTGAATGTTTATTCTGCATAGATATGAACTTGCACATCTCTCTTTATATTTGGTCGGTATAGCCCCATCCGAATTACCAACATTAGACACTGCATTGCATGCGGCGGAGCACTGCGTAAAGCTGAAGGAAACCACCCGCGCTCGCAAACGATGCGAACAAAACCGAACGGGTTGCCAGCGAATCGTTTGGTGAAGTCATGGTCAGCTGCACCAAAAGAGCATGATTGGCTCTTGTATGCGTGCTTGACGAGCGACAACCTGTTGGCGTGTCGCTTTTTTAAGTGTGCGCGGCGAAAGCACTGGGAACATGTGGCTCACGGCCTTTCGTTTCTTCATCATAGAGGCGTTTTTGAATTCTACTGCTGGGGCCTTATCATCGATTCCCACCGCCGAGCCGTTTTATCGAGATAACTCAGGGCAGCATCATGGCTTCGACGTCACCGTTATTGAATAGGCGCTGCTGCATTTCCGGTCCGGATGTGTGACGTCAGTCGCAACCAACGCTATAAGAACTGAACCATTCCTCAGCATCGACAGTGGGTGCTTCGAAAGCACTGGGAACATGTGGCTCGCGGCCTTTTGTTTCTTAATCGTACAGGTTAGATATGAATGTTCAATACGTAATGACAACAGATTTCTTGTTATTCTGCCATGCCCACGCACCTGCTTTCTTATTTCGCATGAGAACTGCTGTTCATGCAAAATTATTCTTTGTGGGATCAGGGAATCAAGTCGTGGTCCTAGTGTTGAACAAATGCTTCAGGCAATCCTGGATTAACAGAAGGAAATCAAGGCAGAGATAGCTGATTTAAAAGCTCGTCTTGAAGGTACCCAAAAACGATCGAGAGTTTTGGTGTGCGCCTAAATGCCCCTGAAGCTAACGTTAACAAAACCCATGAAAAACTAACCACTACCGTTGAAACTGTTCAAGAGGCCGTTCAAACCCTGAACGCGAAGTTCATTGACCCAAAAAACTTCACCTGCAGATCAAGTTTGATAGCTTTTGGCATTACTGAATCTCAGGATGAAACTGAATATGATCTGCGACGTAAGGATATTGATGAATTGTTTGGGAATAGGTTAGGTGTGACTTGCTCCTCTGTCACTCGTATTCACAGGCTTGGACGCAATAAAGATGACAGGCCGATAATTTTGTATTTCCAAGACTATAGAAAAAACAGGCGATCTAGAAAAACGTTTCAAAACTTAAGGGCTCTAAGGTTAGTATTGAAAACAATTTCTGTGCGGAAACGCGTCGGAAATGTAAATTGCTTTGGCAGTCAGCTAAGGCGGAAAAAGATCCCGGTAAAGATGTATTTCTTGTTGAAGATACGCTCCGTATTGGTACCAACCTTTACAGTTGGAACGACTGTTCAAATTCCCGTCAATGCATGTCAAAGGTTAAAAAGCACCCCGATAAGACATAGTAATTAATAACGTTCCTAATTCGCTTGATATCTTTTAATGCTAGGAAGCGATAAGCTTGAAAATCTTCTTCTGTTATATGACCCACGTATTTGTGTCATTACTGAGACCTGGATACATGGTCTGAAGAGTGACAACGAAATTGTACCGCCTCGATAACAAGTTTTAGGCGGGATAGAGGCTCTCATGGTGGTGGCGTGGCGGTTATTGTACAAGATTCCGTTGACGCCTGTCTCGCCAATAAAATTTCTGATCATGAAAACCTTTTTTAAACATATCACTTGAAACCATGTTTAGCCCCTGCTTCCTTTGTGCTCTTCGCCGTACAACAACCAATGCAGATGATATGTTTTTGATCAAATTATATGATCCACTTCTAGGGTTATGTGCGAAAAACGTAATTGCTAACAGGTGATTTTAACTTTTCATCAATTGTTTAGGACGACTTAGGCTATGGCTCCTCTCCTTCTGGTGACTCAATTCTTGACATCATGTTCTTGCTCAACCTCAAGCAAGCGGTGGATATCTGTACTAGAGGCGGGTCGATTTAGGATTTACTCTTTTTAAGTGAAATATTTTCTAATGGCTATGTTACAATCGAACCGGGCATTTCTGATCATAAACTGATTTCTTTTACTTGGAATAAGGCTTTAGATCGAGCTAAAAATACTGAACCTGCCACACTTTTAAAGAGTTTACTATGGCGAATGATGTAGCTATAATTGACTAATATCAGATCCTTGTTACACAATGTTGATACCTCTTTGTAATTGTTTGTTAGAACCATACGTCTTTGTGTTGAGATTTTTGTATCGTGTCGAAAAACTTAGAAGCATCGTGCAAACCCTTGGATTAGCCGGGAAATAATCCACATGAAGCCTAAAATTAAAAGGCTTCGCAAGAAGCATGTACCCATGACACCCCAGCTTAAGGTAATGAAAGTCAAACTACAAACAAGCTTGTCACAAGCAAGAAACAATTTTTATAGTAATACGCTGACTAATTTTCTTCAGAATAGCACTCAAACATTTTTGCGGTATTTAAGAGAGTCTAAGACCGGGATTAGCAAAATGATGGTTAATGGTGTAATATTAACGGACGCTCGTACTATTGCTGAACATTTTATTGCTTACTTCCAGAGCGTTTTTTCTCAAACCGATGATTATGAACTTGAGAATTCATTCTTTGACTCTGACATTGACCTATTAGTGACGCAAGGAGGCGTATTGCCCATGCAAATAAAACTTGATCCCAAAAAACCTGCGGGACCTGACGGCATTCCTAATGCGTTTTTTAACCGCTACGCTTAATACTTATCGGAATTCCTAACTGGTCTTTTTAATCTTTCAATTGCCAGGGGGAAATACCGGCTGCTTGGGTTATAGCAAGTGTGAAACCAATTAATAAAAAAGGTGACCCTTTATAGTTTCAGAATTACCGCCACATTTCTATTACAAGCAGTTGTTGCAAACTTCTTGAGCACGTAATTGCGAGTTACGTCTAGGAATTTCTCAGTGAACACAATGTACTATCAAAGCGTCAGCATGGCTTCAGAAGAGGGTTATCTACTGTTACCGAGTTAGTTACAACTGTGCATGAATTTTCACGTGTGCTTGATGTTTCTGGGCAAACTGATGTACTGTTGTTAGATCTTTGTTAAGCCTTTGATAAATTTCCACACGGGATGTGGTTACACAAATTACAGCGTATAGGATTACCTACAAATATTTTTCAGTGGATTCAGGCTTATCTTAAAGATAGAGGTCAGCATGTAGTGATTATGTATTAATTTTTCATCGACTGTTCTTCGTGGGTCAGCTGGAGTCCAAAAGGGAAGTGTGTTAGGGCAACTTTTGTTTTTATAATATGTTAAGAATTTACTATCTGTCATTCCTGAAAATTGTCTGTGCGTTTGCTCGCTGTTGATTGCCTCAATTTTAAACAAATTCCCTTACCGTGTGATCATGTGGCTTACCAGATGCACTTATCGCTATTGACAACTAGCGTCAGAACGGGGGCATGCAGTTAAACACTAAAAAAACTGTGCTACTTCGTATCACCGGAAGTTAAGTCCTAATCAATTCCACTATACTCTAAGAGACACTAACAAAAATATTATAGACAAATATAAGTACGTGGGGGTCACGCTGACAAAGAAATTAACTTGGTCAACCCAAATATCTGACATTAGCACTTCCGCATTACGTAAGCTAAGGTTTCTAAAAAGACAACTAGCACCTACACCCTCGCGCAATAAAATTCTACCCTATAATGCCTGTGTTCGTTGTAAGCTTGAGTATTGTTCCAATATCTGGGATCCGCATACCAAGAAAGATATTATATATTTGGAACGTATTAACAGAAAGGCTGTAAGGTTTATTTCTGCAAATATCATAGGTTTGACTCTCCGACCACCTTAATGCAATTAAACGACATTTCTACTTTACAAGCTTGAAGAAAGTTCAGTCCTATTTCCTTTCTTTCCAATTGTTTGTGTGTTAATGTAAAAATTGATCTACCTGACTGTGTTAATCCGCTATGAGCAGGACGTACTCCTCATGGCCATGAACAAGCTGTAACTCCAATTGTTGCCCGAACAAATGCTTTAAATATTGTTTTTTGCCCTAGAACTGTGGAAGACTGGAATTGTTTGCCTTGTGACATCTTTCATTTTAATAGGTTTCTTGGTGACCTTTAGCGTCACCTTCTTTCTTAACTTTTGTTTCTTCTGTATTGTTGTCTGTTGTTTTTTTACAAATATGTGTTGATGTATCCACTCCTGCGTGGGCCAGCACATTGGCCTGCAGTATTGTGAAATAGGTAAAAATAAATATGCGAAGGCTGGGTTTCCCTGCTCCGTGGAGTGTATGGAACGCGTTTGGTTTCCGACTAGCTCATCTGGAGCTTCACCTCTGGCTACTCTGGCTGGCTACTTCGCTTTACCTCCATAAGACGGCAGCACCATCCAAATAGAGCCGGTTATAGGAACTTTATATGGCGCGTTTATAGAGGCTGTCTGCGCTTGATCTTGTAGAGGAGTCGTTAAACCACCTTGCATCTCCAGTTGCGGCGACGGAGCACCCGGCTCAATATCTGGCGCAGCCGCGTTTTTCTGGCGACGTCATTTCCGTGACGGATATGACGTCAGTCAGATCGTGTTGAATCACGGCATAAAACAGTTTAGTGTAAAATCGACCATCGATGCATACTAACAGGGATAACCAGCGGAGAGGAAAGTTGGCGCTTTACTAATCAACTAGGAACCAAGCATAGCTCGGCTCAATACGCGATGGAACGAGTAATGTTAGGAATATCCCCCAGGAACGGAAAACGACCTACTCGATCAGAGACCAAACTATAGAAAATGATACCATAGTTCAAATGATGAGAAAAAAATGGAATTCGGCTGGCCACGAACCGTCCACGGCTGGACATTTAGCATAACGCAGGGGATACCAAGTGATGGGTCTAGACGGCGAAAGCCGATGCCACCGTTGAGGGATGAAACGTTGAACTTCGGGATAAACTGTGGACTCGAGCAGCTCAGGACAGACGCGGTTGGACGCTAATACGGGTGGCCTTCATCCGGCAGTGGACCTGAGTAGGCTGATGAAGATGATGATGATGTTGCCATCGCTGGCGTGTGGCATGTCGGCCGGCGAGCATGGCTTTGAGAATACGCCGTGAAAATCGAGAAGAAATGTTGCACTAATTTTTTTCTTTTATCATGCGAGGACCAGTAGGTATTTGATCCGCGCTTCATAAGTTCTTGTTTGATAAAAAATGCCAATATTAGTGAGATGTTGGGTAGCAGTGCGCGCAAGGCTGGTCGGAAAGAGGCGCTGCTTAGCCTCTCGTAGTTTCGATTTAAACTTAGAATTTGGCGCAACAGAAAAAGATGCATCTGTGTTATTTCTTTTATAATACCCTTTGATTGTTTGATTGATTGATGTATTGATTGATTTATTGATTGATTGACTGACTGCACTGTTTGAGTTGCCGACGGAACGTAAGAAATGAAGCGACCGCTTAAGCAACCATGCCGCAGGCCTCTGAACCGAAAAAAGGAAGGCGACAATGATGACCAAGAAAGAAAGTGTAGCCGGCAAAGTAAATTTGAAAAAAAAAAGAATCTTCTTCCCTAGCCAGCGGTCAGTATTGTTGACAAGGCTTAGGAAGACATTTCGAGCTTCGGACCCTAAGTAACGAAGGGTATAAAACTAAATAGGCTGAGCCTTACGTCAGAAACGCAGCGACGATAGCGAGCTAAGAAGTGAGACAAGATCAATGGTGACACAGAAACAATGGCTAAAATTTTCATATCTCGACAGCCACTTGGTGCACGAACAGTACAACCCCTTGAGGTGAATGACCGAGAATGAACTAACTAGATATGTATTCTCTTTTTATAATAAAATACTGAAGTAGTGACTTTTCACCACAGTTTAAGTCCAATATATAGATGCTTGACATCATGTTTGGGAGAGGCATTCAGGACTTTGGATTGGGAACATGTGGGCTTAAGCAATATTGAAGAATACCTCTGTAACATAAGATTCGCTAAACACGTTCTCTTGCTAATTAGCTCTGGGACAAATTGAAAAGCAATATTACCGCATTGGACAAGCTCAGTAGAATCGTGGGCCTAAGAATTAATATGCAGAAAACTAAAGTTATGTTCAGTAGCCTCAAGAAAGCACAGCTGTTTGAGAGAAAACACCAGGAGCTTGATGCCATATGTCATAGGATTTGTGTGACTAAAACAGGCAAGAAAGAAGGACGACGCTGGCACTTTCTTCAGTGCCATCTGCTATCTTCCTTCTTCTCCATGTTTTATTGCTCTCTTTTAAGTTTTCAGCAGCGCCTCTTTACCCACTAACCCGCCCTTCATTTTACTTCAGAATATATATTCTTTGGCCAAGTAGTGACACTGGCTCCTAACCACGAAGAAGAGATAATAAGAACGATAAGAATAGGGGGAGTGTAATCAGCAGACATTCTAAGCAAATGTCGCCAAAACAATTGAGAAACAGTGAGTTTAAAAGTTCACTCGGCCGACCTAGCTTTTTTTCTATACTCATTATTCTAAGAGCCGTTTGTTCTCCATTGCCTCGGGAACGTACAGTTTTTGTCTCAATGAGATGGCTTTGGAATTTTTGATGCAATTAGTGGCCGTGGCAGTAGCAAACAAAGTTTAAAGCGAGGCGTTGTGTTTCAACGAAACAGCGTGCCACAATTTGTATTGGTGCAGCCATCAGAACCCGTCTCTAGGCGAACGGGCCAAAGACAACAGCAAAGTAATGTTGATGATAGTTCGGCTGTCTCCTACTGTACTGTGAACGTTTTATAATATTGATACCGCGCACCAGCCACACTCTTTCCGGCTGCGGAGATGTTATTAAAAGTTTTTGTGTTCGTTCATCCCTCAAAATCTCGATCATTATTTTGATTGCGTACTTGCAATTTAAACACAAATGACTTAGCGAAAGTACTGTAACTCAAATACACATATATGTTTCAGAATCACTGCGCCATTAACGCGTAACCCATACAAACGTAATATTTTGAGAAACAATGAGCGGGTTTGCGGGGAAAATTTTCCCATTAAAATTATATTCGTGTTCAATGGTCCACCTAGTTACGTATTTATCCCTACGGCGGGTGCACCTTCACCAGCTATGCTTGTCTCTGAGGCACGTGTCGGACTTCTTGAAAAGGGTTTCATGCTTATCCAACGGACCACAATCATTTGTTATGCTAAGCCAAACCTCTGGAAAACTAGTTATGACATTCAAAAACAGCTACAACCACGTTGCAGAACCCTGCCACACCAACAGTAGCCGCTGTTTAGCAGAGAGATTGTAGAAGAGTCACAGGAGAATGTTGGGGTTCTACGAATTGCGCTGCACATGCCACGAAATAAGCAAACCTTGTGTCCTTACCTTGCTCAACCCCCATATATAAAAACTCCCGTTCAAGGTTTTGGACATTACAGATTCAGCACCGTGTTTCTAGAAATATCGATCGAACAATCCCGATTGGATTCTAAAGAAGTTGACTTCGATAACCTCAAAAACAAGCAAAAAATACAGCATCGTGGGTGTGAGAATACTTTATTGTTATTTTTATTTTTGTTAACAAGTTGCAACGTTGACGTTGCCGTCCTAATCGGTTTTACATCAACAATAACAACTATATTTTTTCAGTACTATAAATAATTATCACATTTTTACGCCTACCACTTATCATGTATCCTAAGCACTCGAGTAACTGGTGACATCTAGCAAAGAAATGTAAAGTAACACAGATACGGTGGCAGCACGTTTTATTGAAGCGGAAATTTTTTACGACCACTTTTTTGATATCGTTAGAGGACTTACGTTTGTAGTCAAGCACCAACCAAAGGAGTTCACGGTTGTCTGCCGCGAAGAGTAAGTGAAAACATGGCGAAAGGCATTGTACGTTACCCTTTATCTTCATTCAGATGAGGGTGTCAAGGTTGACGCAATACCCGGTGTCTCTGTAAAGACACTAAGTTTAAGGTACTGGATCGGGTAAGCCCGGGTTTTGTAAAAAAAATACAACTGGCGAGCACCTGGCCCCTTTCAGAAAATGTAACCAAGAATGAAAGCCCTGGTTTGAGTGAACCTGCTGTTGTGCACGCACAAAAATGTTTTGGTTTTTTTTATTTATTGTCTTGTTGGTCGGGCATACAAGAATGAAAATACACAGGGGACATTTAAAACAATTTATTTCTGTGAATTTACTTCCTTATGTCTATTTTGGTATATTCAGGTGCCATCATCAAGCACTCCAAAAAGGCTTTCTCTGCTGTGCGGCTTTCACGCTCCCAATGGCTTGGCGTCCACTGCAACAAAAGAGTTACGTACCTCAAAAAACAAAACGGTACAATTTAAAGAAAAACAAGAGTAGAATCAAAAGTTGGACGAAACATTTTACTTGCTGCTTGGCTTGTGCTTGGGGGTTCAGAAAAATTTATTTTGTGCAGCATTTTTTTACGTTGTCCAAGTTATCCACTTATTCACCCTTTCTAGTTGTGACTGAAGAAAGGGCGGATCGTGCATCCCAAATAAGATAATAAACTACAATATCGCAACTTGAAAATCTGCAGCATGCAAGCATAGTTGTTTAAAAGTGGTACCTTTTATTCCATTGTAGGTAGCCACAACCGAACTGAGCGGTCCTAAACTTTATACCAGAAAATCCCAATTCCAGCATGAATATGACGGTGTTCTTATTACTTTCTTGAGCTTGGCAATACAAGGAATACACTGTTTTATGCTTTAGAGAGCTGAACATATAAGAGATTTATTTAGAGAATAGCTCCCTGTGAATTTGTCTGTTTATATAGGAAGAGACCACAAGACATTTTTAGCAAGGATGGTGACCAGCTGGAGGGTAACGGTATGCTAAATGCTGAGTTACAAAAAAATACAAAATTGCTGACAAAATCATCATTGTTTGTAAAGAACGTATGAATACTGAAGAGACAATGAACCATAGCAGTTATATATTTACAAAGAGAAGTGGAAACGTGTACCTGTTTCTTGGATTGCATATGTAAAGAGTATCGTTCTTTACCTTTCCAAGCAACTGTTCGGTTGATTTATTAAGCTTACTGTCATCCCTATGGCTCTTAAATGTTTAATGATATTCAAAAGGTAAATTTCACCAAGTGAGTGCACCAGGAAACCAAGGAATAAAGAAGGAAACAGATCGCAAAAAAAAGAACTTTGGACAAAAAGTTGGGAATGTGAGTGAAACACGGATTTCCACAGCAGACAGGACTATATGAAAGCAAGTTGCTTGTCGATACATAATGGTTCTTATTATAGTTGTAGAAGGTCCCCTTCTCCCCGTGTAGTCAGAGTGGCGCTGGCTACCACCCTCAAAGTGTCAGATACACTCTAGTAATAGAATAGCCCAGAAAGTGAAGGAGAACACAGTCGCCCAGATAGCCGAATTGGTAAGGCATTCGACATGTAATCGAAAGGCGTGGGTTCGGTCCCCACTCTGGGCGCGTGTTTTTCTTTTTTTCTTTCTTCTGTATATTAAAAAAAATGTTTATTTCATTAATCGTAGTAAAAAAAGAAAAGAGCCTAACCACACCCCTATGCCTCCTTTGGCATTGTAGACTGCTGACCTATCTTTCTGTATTTTCCTCAACGAGCCCCTCATTTCCTTACTATATTATTCTGCGAAAGCCTAGCGAGGGTCTCGGTTCAGGCAGCCTTGATGCCTAGGTAGCATAAGAGGGCTTCCCGCCAGTTACCCGCTCATGACAGGCTGTAGACGTCGGAGTCACGCCCCGGGGGTTGAAAAGAAGGTCCCCTTCTCCCCGTGTAGTCAGAGTGGCGCTGGCTACCACCCTCAAGTGTCAGATACACTTCTAGTAAATATAAATAGCCCAGAAAGTGAAGGAGAACACAGTCGCCCAGATAGCCGAATTGGTAAGGCATTCGACATGTAATCGAAAGGCGTGGGTTCGGTCCCCACTCTGGGCGCGTGTTTTTCTTTCTTTCTTTCTTCTGTATATTAAAAAAAATGTTTATTTCATTAATCGTAGTAAAAAAAGAAAAGAGCCTAACCACACCCCTATGCCTCCTTTGGCATTGTAGACTGCTGACCTATCTTTCTGTATTTTCCTCAACGAGCCCCTCATTTCCTTACTATATTATTCTGCGAAAGCCTAGCGAGGGTCTCGGTTCAGGCAGCCTTGATGCCTAGGTAGCATAAGAGGGCTTCCCGCCAGTTACCCGCTCATGACAGGCTGTAGACGTCGGAGTCACGCCCCGGGGGTTGAAAAGAAGGTCCCCTTCTCCCCGTGTAGTCAGAGTGGCGCTGGCTACCACCCTCAAGTGTCAGATACACTTCTAGTAAATATAAATAGCCCAGAAAGTGAAGGAGAACACAGTCGCCCAGATAGCCGAATTGGTAAGGCATTCGACATGTAATCGAAAGGCGTGGGTTCGGTCCCCACTCTGGGCGCGTGTTTTCTTTCTTTCTTTCTTCTGTATATTAAAAAAAATGTTTACTTCATTAACCATAGTATAAAAAGAAAAGAGCCTAACCACACCCCTATGCCTCCTTTGGCATTGTAGACTGCTGACCTATCTTTCTGTATTTCCTCAACGAGCCCCTCATTTCCTTACTATATTATTCTGCGAAAGCCTAGCGAGGGTCTCGGTTCAGGCAGCCTTGATGCCTAGGTAGCATAAGAGGGCTTCCCGCCAGTTACCCGCTCATGACAGGCTGTAGACGTTGGAGTCACGCCCCGGGGGTTGAAAAGAAGGTCCCCTTCTCCCCGTGTAGTCAGAGTGGCGCTGGCTACCACCCTCAAGTGTCAGATACACTTCTAGTAAATATAAATAGCCCAGAAAGTGAAGGAGAACACAGTCGCCCAGATAGCCGAATTGGTAAGGCATTCGACATGTAATCGAAAGGCGTGGGTTCGGTCCCCACTCTGGGCGCGTGTTTTTCTTTCTTTCTTTCTTCTGTATATTTAAAAAAAATGTTTACTTCATTACCGTAGTATAAAAAGAAAAGAGCCTAACCACACCCCTATGCCCCCTTTGGCGTTGTAGACTGCTGACCTATCTTTCTGTATTTCCTCAACGAGCCCCTCATTTCCTTACTATATTATTCTGCGAAAGCCTAGCGAGGGTCTCGGTTCAGGCAGCCTTGATGCCTAGGTAGCATAAGAGGGCTTCCCGCCAGTTACCCGCTCATGACAGGCTGTAGACGTTGGAGTCACGCCCCGGGGGTTGAAAAGAAGGTCCCCTTCTCCCCGTGTAGTCAGAGTGGCGCTGGCTACCACCCTCAAGTGTCAGATACACTTCTAGTAAATATAAATAGCCCAGAAAGTGAAGGAGAACACAGTCGCCCAGATAGCCGAATTGGTAAGGCATTCGACATGTAATCGAAAGGCGTGGGTTCGGTCCCCACTCTGGGCGCGTGTTTTTCTTTCTTTCTTTCTTCTGTATATTAAAAAAATGTTTACTTCATTAACCGTAGTATAAAAAGAAAAGAGCCTAACCACACCCCTATGCCTCCTTTGGCATTGTAGACTGCTGACCTATCTTTCTGTATTTCCTCAACGAGCCCCTCATTTCCTTACTATATTATTCTGCGAAAGCCTAGCGAGGGTCTCGGTTCAGGCAGCCTTGATGCCTAGGTAGCATAAGAGGGCTTCCCGCCAGTTACCCGCTCATGACAGGCTGTAGACGTTGGAGTCACGCCCCGGGGGTTGAAAAGAAGGTCCCCTTCTCCCCGTGTAGTCAGAGTGGCGCTGGCTACCACCCTCAAGTGTCAGATACACTTCTAGTAAATATAAATAGCCCAGAAAGTGAAGGAGAACACAGTCGCCCAGATAGCCGAATTGGTAAGGCATTCGACATGTAATCGAAAGGCGTGGGTTCGGTCCCCACTCTGGGCGCGTGTTTTTCTTTCTTTCTTTCTTCTGTATATTAAAAAAATGTTTACTTCATTAACCGTAGTAAAAAAGAAAAGAGCCTAACCACACCCCTATGCCTCCTTTGGCATTGTAGACTGCTGACCTATCTTTCTGTATTTCCTCAACGAGCCCCTCATTTCCTTACTATATTATTCTGCGAAAGCCTAGCGAGGGTCTCGGTTCAGGCAGCCTTGATGCCTAGGTAGCATAAGAGGGCTTCCCGCCAGTTACCCGCTCATGACAGGCTGTAGACGTTGGAGTCACGCCCCGGGGGTTGAAAAGAAGGTCCCCTTCTCCCCGTGTAGTCAGAGTGGCGCTGGCTACCACCCTCAAGTGTCAGATACACTTCTAGTAAATATAAATAGCCCAGAAAGTGAAGGAGAACACAGTCGCCCAGATAGCCGAATTGGTAAGGCATTCGACATGTAATCGAAAGGCGTGGGTTCGGTCCCCACTCTGGGCGCGTGTTTTCTTTCTTTCTTTCTTCTGTATATTAAAAAAAATGTTTACTTCATTAACCGTAGTAAAAAAGAAAAGAGCCTAACCACACCCCTATGCCTCCTTTGGCATTGTAGACTGCTGACCTATCTTTCTGTATTTCCTCAACGAGCCCCTCATTTCCTTACTATATTATTCTGCGAAAGCCTAGCGAGGGTCTCGGTTCAGGCAGCCTTGATGCCTAGGTAGCATAAGAGGGCTTCCCGCCAGTTACCCGCTCATGACAGGCTGTAGACGTTGGAGTCACGCCCCGGGGGTTGAAAAGAAGGTCCCCTTCTCCCCGTGTAGTCAGAGTGGCGCTGGCTACCACCCTCAAGTGTCAGATACACTTCTAGTAAATATAAATAGCCCAGAAAGTGAAGGAGAACACAGTCGCCCAGATAGCCGAATTGGTAAGGCATTCGACATGTAATCGAAAGGCGTGGGTTCGGTCCCCACTCTGGGCGCGTGTTTTTCTTTCTTTCTTTCTTCTGTATATTAAAAAAAATGTTTACTTCATTAACCGTAGTAAAAAAGAAAAGAGCCTAACCACACCCCTATGCCTCCTTTGGCATTGTAGACTGCTGACCTATCTTTCTGTATTTCCTCAACGAGCCCCTCATTTCCTTACTATATTATTCTGCGAAAGCCTAGCGAGGGTCTCGGTTCAGGCAGCCTTGATGCCTAGGTAGCATAAGAGGGCTTCCCGCCAGTTACCCGCTCATGACAGGCTGTAGACGTTGGAGTCACGCCCCGGGGGTTGAAAAGAAGGTCCCCTTCTCCCCGTGTAGTCAGAGTGGCGCTGGCTACCACCCTCAAGTGTCAGATACACTTCTAGTAAATATAAATAGCCCAGAAAGTGAAGGAGAACACAGTCGCCCAGATAGCCGAATTGGTAAGGCATTCGACATGTAATCGAAAGGCGTGGGTTCGGTCCCCACTCTGGGCGCGTGTTTTTCTTTCTTTCTTTCTTCTGTATATTAAAAAAATGTTTACTTCATTAACCGTAGTATAAAAAGAAAAGAGCCTAACCACACCCCTATGCCTCCTTTGGCATTGTAGACTGCTGACCTATCTTTCTGTATTTCCTCAACGAGCCCCTCATTTCCTTACTATATTATTCTGCGAAAGCCTAGCGAGGGTCTCGGTTCAGGCAGCCTTGATGCCTAGGTAGCATAAGAGGGCTTCCCGCCAGTTACCCGCTCATGACAGGCTGTACACGTTGGAGTCACGCCCCGGGGTTGAAAAGAAGGTCCCCTTCTCCCCGTGTAGTCAGAGTGGCGCTGGCTACCACCCTCAAGTGTCAGATACACTTCTAGTAAATATAAATAGCCCAGAAAGTGAAGGAGAACACAGTCGCCCAGATAGCCGAATTGGTAAGGCATTCGACATGTAATCGAAAGGCGTGGGTTCGGTCCCCACTCTGGGCGCGTGTTTTTCTTTCTTTCTTTCTTCTGTATATTAAAAAAATGTTTACTTCATTAACCGTAGTAAAAAAGAAAAGAGCCTAACCACACCCCTATGCCTCCTTTGGCATTGTAGACTGCTGACCTATCTTTCTGTATTTCCTCAACGAGCCCCTCATTTCCTTACTATATTATTCTGCGAAAGCCTAGCGAGGGTCTCGGTTCAGGCAGCCTTGATGCCTAGGTAGCATAAGAGGGCTTCCCGCCAGTTACCCGCTCATGACAGGCTGTAGACGTTGGAGTCACGCCCCGGGGGTTGAAAAGAAGGTCCCCTTCTCCCCGTGTAGTCAGAGTGGCGCTGGCTACCACCCTCAAGTGTCAGATACACTTCTAGTAAATATAAATAGCCCAGAAAGTGAAGGAGAACACAGTCGCCCAGATAGCCGAATTGGTAAGGCATTCGACATGTAATCGAAAGGCGTGGGTTCGGTCCCCACTCTGGGCGCGTGTTTTTCTTTCTTTCTTTCTTCTGTATATTAAAAAAATGTTTACTTCATTAACCGTAGTAAAAAAGAAAAGAGCCTAACCACACCCCTATGCCTCCTTTGGCATTGTAGACTGCTGACCTATCTTTCTGTATTTCCTCAACGAGCCCCTCATTTCCTTACTATATTATTCTGCGAAAGCCTAGCGAGGGTCTCGGTTCAGGCAGCCTTGATGCCTAGGTAGCATAAGAGGGCTTCCCGCCAGTTACCCGCTCATGACAGGCTGTAGACGTTGGAGTCACGCCCCGGGGGTTGAAAAGAAGGTCCCCTTCTCCCCGTGTAGTCAGAGTGGCGCTGGCTACCACCCTCAAGTGTCAGATACACTTCTAGTAAATATAAATAGCCCAGAAAGTGAAGGAGAACACAGTCGCCCAGATAGCCGAATTGGTAAGGCATTCGACATGTAATCGAAAGGCGTGGGTTCGGTCCCCACTCTGGGCGCGTGTTTTTCTTTCTTTCTTTCTTCTGTATATTAAAAAAAATGTTTACTTCATTAACCGTAGTAAAAAAGAAAAGAGCCTAACCACACCCCTATGCCTCCTTTGGCATTGTAGACTGCTGACCTATCTTTCTGTATTTCCTCAACGAGCCCCTCATTTCCTTACTATATTATTCTGCGAAAGCCTAGCGAGGGTCTCGGTTCAGGCAGCCTTGATGCCTAGGTAGCATAAGAGGGCTTCCCGCCAGTTACCCGCTCATGACAGGCTGTAGACGTTGGAGTCACGCCCCGGGGGTTGAAAAGAAGGTCCCCTTCTCCCCGTGTAGTCAGAGTGGCGCTGGCTACCACCCTCAAGTGTCAGATACACTTCTAGTAAATATAAATAGCCCAGAAAGTGAAGGAGAACACAGTCGCCCAGATAGCCGAATTGGTAAGGCATTCGACATGTAATCGAAAGGCGTGGGTTCGGTCCCCACTCTGGGCGCGTGTTTTTCTTTCTTTCTTTCTTCTGTATATTAAAAAAAATGTTTACTTCATTAACCGTAGTAAAAAAGAAAAGAGCCTAACCACACCCCTATGCCTCCTTTGGCATTGTAGACTGCTGACCTATCTTTCTGTATTTCCTCAACGAGCCCCTCATTTCCTTACTATATTATTCTGCGAAAGCCTAGCGAGGGTCTCGGTTCAGGCAGCCTTGATGCCTAGGTAGCATAAGAGGGCTTCCCGCCAGTTACCCGCTCATGACAGGCTGTAGACGTTGGAGTCACGCCCCGGGGGTTGAAAAGAAGGTCCCCTTCTCCCCGTGTAGTCAGAGTGGCGCTGGCTACCACCCTCAAGTGTCAGATACACTTCTAGTAAATATAAATAGCCCAGAAAGTGAAGGAGAACACAGTCGCCCAGATAGCCGAATTGGTAAGGCATTCGACATGTAATCGAAAGGCGTGGGTTCGGTCCCCACTCTGGGCGCGTGTTTTTCTTTCTTTCTTTCTTCTGTATATTAAAAAAATGTTTACTTCATTAACCGTAGTAAAAAAAGAAAAGAGCCTAACCACACCCCTATGCCTCCTTTGGCATTGTAGACTGCTGACCTATCTTTCTGTATTTCCTCAACGAGCCCCTCATTTCCTTACTATATTATTCTGCGAAAGCCTAGCGAGGGTCTCGGTTCAGGCAGCCTTGATGCCTAGGTAGCATAAGAGGGCTTCCCGCCAGTTACCCGCTCATGACAGGCTGTAGACGTTGGAGTCACGCCCCGGGGGTTGAAAAGAAGGTCCCCTTCTCCCCGTGTAGTCAGAGTGGCGCTGGCTACCACCCTCAAGTGTCAGATACACTTCTAGTAAATATAAATAGCCCAGAAAGTGAAGGAGAACACAGTCGCCCAGATAGCCGAATTGGTAAGGCATTCGACATGTAATCGAAAGGCGTGGGTTCGGTCCCCACTCTGGGCGCGTGTTTTTCTTTCTTTCTTTCTTCTGTATATTAAAAAAATGTTTACTTCATTAACCGTAGTAAAAAAGAAAAGAGCCTAACCACACCCCTATGCCTCCTTTGGCATTGTAGACTGCTGACCTATCTTTCTGTATTTCCTCAACGAGCCCCTCATTTCCTTACTATATTATTCTGCGAAAGCCTAGCGAGGGTCTCGGTTCAGGCAGCCTTGATGCCTAGGTAGCATAAGAGGGCTTCCCGCCAGTTACCCGCTCATGACAGGCTGTAGACGTTGGAGTCACGCCCCGGGGGTTGAAAAGAAGGTCCCCTTCTCCCCGTGTAGTCAGAGTGGCGCTGGCTACCACCCTCAAGTGTCAGATACACTTCTAGTAAATATAAATAGCCCAGAAAGTGAAGGAGAACACAGTCGCCCAGATAGCCGAATTGGTAAGGCATTCGACATGTAATCGAAAGGCGTGGGTTCGGTCCCCACTCTGGGCGCGTGTTTTTCTTTCTTTCTTTCTTCTGTATATTAAAAAAAATGTTTACTTCATTAACCGTAGTAAAAAAGAAAAGAGCCTAACCACACCCCTATGCCTCCTTTGGCATTGTAGACTGCTGACCTATCTTTCTGTATTTCCTCAACGAGCCCCTCATTTCCTTACTATATTATTCTGCGAAAGCCTAGCGAGGGTCTCGGTTCAGGCAGCCTTGATGCCTAGGTAGCATAAGAGGGCTTCCCGCCAGTTACCCGCTCATGACAGGCTGTAGACGTTGGAGTCACGCCCCGGGGGTTGAAAAGAAGGTCCCCTTCTCCCCGTGTAGTCAGAGTGGCGCTGGCTACCACCCTCAAGTGTCAGATACACTTCTAGTAAATATAAATAGCCCAGAAAGTGAAGGAGAACACAGTCGCCCAGATAGCCGAATTGGTAAGGCATTCGACATGTAATCGAAAGGCGTGGGTTCGGTCCCCACTCTGGGCGCGTGTTTTTCTTTCTTTCTTTCTTCTGTATATTAAAAAAATGTTTACTTCATTAACCGTAGTAAAAAAAGAAAAGAGCCTAACCACACCCCTATGCCTCCTTTGGCATTGTAGACTGCTGACCTATCTTTCTGTATTTCCTCAACGAGCCCCTCATTTCCTTACTATATTATTCTGCGAAAGCCTAGCGAGGGTCTCGGTTCAGGCAGCCTTGATGCCTAGGTAGCATAAGAGGGCTTCCCGCCAGTTACCCGCTCATGACAGGCTGTAGACGTTGGAGTCACGCCCCGGGGGTTAAATAGAAGGTCCCCTTTTCCCCATGTAGTCAGAGTGGCGCTGGCCTCAACCCTCAAGTGTCAGATACACTTCTAGTAAATATAAATAGCCCAGAAAGTGAAGGAGAACACAGTCGCCCAGATAGCCGAATTGGTAAGGCATTCGACATGTAATCGAAAGGCGTGGGTTCGGTCCCCACTCTGGGCGCGTGTTTTTCTTTCTTTCTTTCTTCTGTATATTAAAAAAATGTTTACTTCATTAACCGTAGTAAAAAAGAAAAGAGCCTAACCACACCCCTATGCCTCCTTTGGCATTGTAGACTGCTGACCTATCTTTCTGTATTTCCTCAACGAGCCCCTCATTTCCTTACTATATTATTCTGCGAAAGCCTAGCGAGGGTCTCGGTTCAGGCAGCCTTGATGCCTAGGTAGCATAAGAGGGCTTCCCGCCAGTTACCCGCTCATGACAGGCTGTAGACGTTGGAGTCACGCCCCGGGGGTTGAAAAGAAGGTCCCCTTCTCCCCGTGTAGTCAGAGTGGCGCTGGCTACCACCCTCAAGTGTCAGATACACTTCTAGTAAATATAAATAGCCCAGAAAGTGAAGGAGAACACAGTCGCCCAGATAGCCGAATTGGTAAGGCATTCGACATGTAATCGAAAGGCGTGGGTTCGGTCCCCACTCTGGGCGCGTGTTTTTCTTTCTTTCTTTCTTCTGTATATTAAAAAAATGTTTACTTCATTAACCGTAGTAAAAAAGAAAAGAGCCTAACCACACCCCTATGCCTCCTTTGGCATTGTAGACTGCTGACCTATCTTTCTGTATTTCCTCAACGAGCCCCTCATTTCCTTACTATATTATTCTGCGAAAGCCTAGCGAGGGTCTCGGTTCAGGCAGCCTTGATGCCTAGGTAGCATAAGAGGGCTTCCCGCCAGTTACCCGCTCATGACAGGCTGTAGACGTTGGAGTCACGCCCCGGGGGTTGAAAAGAAGGTCCCCTTCTCCCCGTGTAGTCAGAGTGGCGCTGGCTACCACCCTCAAGTGTCAGATACACTTCTAGTAAATATAAATAGCCCAGAAAGTGAAGGAGAACACAGTCGCCCAGATAGCCGAATTGGTAAGGCATTCGACATGTAATCGAAAGGCGTGGGTTCGGTCCCCACTCTGGGCGCGTGTTTTTCTTTCTTTCTTTCTTCTGTATATTAAAAAAATGTTTATTTTCATTAATCGTAGTAAAAAAGAAAAGAGCCTAACCACACCCCTATGCCTCCTTTGGCATTGTAGACTGCTGACCTATCTTTCTGTATTTCCTCAACGAGCCCCTCATTTCCTTACTATATTATTCTGCGAAAGCCTAGCGAGGGTCTCGGTTCAGGCAGCCTTGATGCCTAGGTAGCATAAGAGGGCTTCCCGCCAGTTACCCGCTCATGACAGGCTGTAGACGTTGGAGTCACGCCCCGGGGGTTGAAAAGAAGGTCCCCTTCTCCCCGTGTAGTCAGAGTGGCGCTGGCTACCACCCTCAAGTGTCAGATACACTTCTAGTAAATATAAATAGCCCAGAAAGTGAAGGCGAACACAGTCGCCCAGATATCCGAATTGGTAAGGCATTCGACATGTAATCGAAAGGCGTGGGTTCGGTCCCCACTCTGGGCGCGTGTTTTCTTTCTTTCTTTCTTCTGTATATTAAAAAAAATGTTTACTTCATTAATCCGTAGTAAAAAAGAAAAGAGCCTAACCACACCCCTATGCTTCCTTTGGCATTGTAGACTGCTGACCTATCTTTCTGTATTTCCTCAACGAGCCCCTCATTTCCTTACTATATTATTCTGCGAAAGCCTAGCGAGGGTCTCGGTTCAGGCAGCCTTGATGCCTAGGTAGCATAAGAGGGCTTCCCGCCAGTTACCCGCTCCTGACAGGCTGTAGACGTTGGAGTCACGCCCCGGGGGTTGAAAAGAAGGTCCCCTTCTCCCCGTGTAGTCAGAGTGGCGCTGGCTACCACCCTCAAGTGTCAGATACACTTCTAGTAAATATAAATAGCCCAGAAAGTGAAGGAGAACACAGTCGCCCAGATAGCCGAATTGGTAAGGCATTCGACATGTAATCGAAAGGCGTGGGTTCGGTCCCCACTCTGGGCGCGTGTTTTTCTTTCTTTCTTTCTTCTGTATATTAAAAAAAATGTTTACTTCATTAACCGTAGTAAAAAAAGAAAAGAGCCTAACCACACCCCTATGCCTCCTTTGGCATTGTAGACTGCTGACCTATCTTTCTGTATTTCCTCAACGAGCCCCTCATTTCCTTACTATATTATTCTGCGAAAGCCTAGCGAGGGTCTCGGTTCAGGCAGCCTTGATGCCTAGGTAGCATAAGAGGGCTTCCCGCCAGTTACCCGCTCATGACAGGCTGTAGACGTTGGAGTCACGCCCCGGGGGTTGAAAAGAAGGTCCCCTTCTCCCCGTGTAGTCAGAGTGGCGCTGGCTACCACCCTCAAGTGTCAGATACACTTCTAGTAAATATAAATAGCCCAGAAAGTGAAGGAGAACACAGTCGCCCAGATAGCCGAATTGGTAAGGCATTCGACATGTAATCGAAAGGCGTGGGTTCGGTCCCCACTCTGGGCGCGTGTTTTTCTTTCTTTCTTTCTTCTGTATATTAAAAAAATGTTTATTTCATTAATCGTAGTAAAAAAAGAAAAGAGCCTAACCACACCCCTATGCCTCCTTTGGCATTGTAGACTGCTGACCTATCTTTCTGTATTTTCCTCAACGAGCCCCTCATTTCCTTACTATATTATTCTGCGAAAGCCTAGCGAGGGTCTCGGTTCAGGCAGCCTTGATGCCTAGGTAGCATAAGAGGGCTTCCCGCCAGTTACCCGCTCATGACAGGCTGTAGACGTCGGAGTCACGCCCCGGGGGTTGAAAAGAAGGTCCCCTTCTCCCCGTGTAGTCAGAGTGGCGCTGGCTACCACCCTCAAGTGTCAGATACACTTCTAGTAAATATAAATAGCCCAGAAAGTGAAGGAGAACACAGTCGCCCAGATAGCCGAATTGGTAAGGCATTCGACATGTAATCGAAAGGCGTGGGTTCGGTCCCCACTCTGGGCGCGTGTTTTTCTTTCTTTCTTTCTTCTGTACATTTAAAAAAATGTTTACTTTCATTAACCGTAGTAAAAAAGAAAAGAGCCTAACCACACCCCTATGCCTCCTTTGGCATTGTAGACTGCTGACCTATCTTTCTGTATTTCCTCAACGAGCCCCTCATTTCCTTACTATATTATTCTGCGAAAGCCTAGCGAGGGTCTCGGTTCAGGCAGCCTTGATGCCTAGGTAGCATAAGAGGGCTTCCCGCCAGTTACCCGCTCATGACAGGCTGTAGACGTTGGAGTCACGCCCCGGGGGTTGAAAAGAAGGTCCCCTTCTCCCCGTGTAGTCAGAGTGGCGCTGGCTACCACCCTCAAGTGTCAGATACACTTCTAGTAAATATAAATAGCCCAGAAAGTGAAGGAGAACACAGTCGCCCAGATAGCCGAATTGGTAAGGCATTCGACATGTAATCGAAAGGCGTGGGTTCGGTCCCCACTCTGGGCGCGTGTTTTTCTTTCTTTCTTTCTTCTGTATATTAAAAAAAATGTTTACTTCATTAACCGTAGTAAAAAAGAAAAGAGCCTAACCACACCCCTATGCCTCCTTTGGCATTGTAGACTGCTGACCTATCTTTCTGTATTTCCTCAACGAGCCCCTCATTTCCTTACTATATTATTCTGCGAAAGCCTAGCGAGGGTCTCGGTTCAGGCAGCCTTGATGCCTAGGTAGCATAAGAGGGCTTCCCGCCAGTTACCCGCTCATGACAGGCTGTAGACGTTGGAGTCACGCCCCGGGGGTTGAAAAGAAGGTCCCCTTCTCCCCGTGTAGTCAGAGTGGCGCTGGCTACCACCCTCAAGTGTCAGATACACTTCTAGTAAATATAAATAGCCCAGAAAGTGAAGGAGAACACAGTCGCCCAGATAGCCGAATTGGTAAGGCATTCGACATGTAATCGAAAGGCGTGGGTTCGGTCCCCACTCTGGGCGCGTGTTTTTCTTTCTTTCTTTCTTCTGTATATTAAAAAAAATGTTTACTTCATTAACCGTAGTAAAAAAGAAAAGAGCCTAACCACACCCCTATGCCTCCTTTGGCATTGTAGACTGCTGACCTATCTTTCTGTATTTCCTCAACGAGCCCCTCATTTCCTTACTATATTATTCTGCGAAAGCCTAGCGAGGGTCTCGGTTCAGGCAGCCTTGATGCCTAGGTAGCATAAGAGGGCTTCCCGCCAGTTACCCGCTCATGACAGGCTGTAGACGTTGGAGTCACGCCCCGGGGGTTGAAAAGAAGGTCCCCTTCTCCCCGTGTAGTCAGAGTGGCGCTGGCTACCACCCTCAAGTGTCAGATACACTTCTAGTAAATATAAATAGCCCAGAAAGTGAAGGAGAACACAGTCGCCCAGATAGCCGAATTGGTAAGGCATTCGACATGTAATCGAAAGGCGTGGGTTCGGTCCCCACTCTGGGCGCGTGTTTTTCTTTCTTTCTTTCTTCTGTATATTAAAAAAAATGTTTACTTCATTAACCGTAGTAAAAAAGAAAAGAGCCTAACCACACCCCTATGCCTCCTTTGGCATTGTAGACTGCTGACCTATCTTTCTGTATTTCCTCAACGAGCCCCTCATTTCCTTACTATATTATTCTGCGAAAGCCTAGCGAGGGTCTCGGTTCAGGCAGCCTTGATGCCTAGGTAGCATAAGAGGGCTTCCCGCCAGTTACCCGCTCATGACAGGCTGTAGACGTTGGAGTCACGCCCCGGGGGTTGAAAAGAAGGTCCCCTTCTCCCCGTGTAGTCAGAGTGGCGCTGGCTACCACCCTCAAGTGTCAGATACACTTCTAGTAAATATAAATAGCCCAGAAAGTGAAGGAGAACACAGTCGCCCAGATAGCCGAATTGGTAAGGCATTCGACATGTAATCGAAAGGCGTGGGTTCGGTCCCCACTCTGGGCGCGTGTTTTTCTTTCTTTCTTTCTTCTGTATATTAAAAAAATGTTTACTTCATTAACCGTAGTAAAAAAGAAAAGAGCCTAACCACACCCCTATGCCTCCTTTGGCATTGTAGACTGCTGACCTATCTTTCTGTATTTCCTCAACGAGCCCCTCATTTCCTTACTATATTATTCTGCGAAAGCCTAGCGAGGGTCTCGGTTCAGGCAGCCTTGATGCCTAGGTAGCATAAGAGGGCTTCCCGCCAGTTACCCGCTCATGACAGGCTGTAGACGTTGGAGTCACGCCCCGGGGGTTGAAAAGAAGGTCCCCTTCTCCCCGTGTAGTCAGAGTGGCGCTGGCTACCACCCTCAAGTGTCAGATACACTTCTAGTAAATATAAATAGCCCAGAAAGTGAAGGAGAACACAGTCGCCCAGATAGCCGAATTGGTAAGGCATTCGACATGTAATCGAAAGGCGTGGGTTCGGTCCCCACTCTGGGCGCGTGTTTTTCTTTCTTTCTTTCTTCTGTATATTAAAAAAAATGTTTATTTCATTAATCGTAGTAAAAAAGAAAAGAGCCTAACCACACCCCTTTGCCTCCTTTGGCATTGTAGACTGCTGACCTATCTTTCTGTATTTCCTCAACGAGCCCCTCATTTCCTTACTATATTATTCTGCGAAAGCCTAGCGAGGGTCTCGGTTCAGGCAGCCTTGATGCCTAGGTAGCATAAGAGGGCTTCCCGCCAGTTACCCGCTCATGACAGGCTGTAGACGTCGGAGTCACGCCCCGGGGGTTGAAAAGAAGGTCCCCTTCTCCCCGTGTAGTCAGAGTGGCGCTGGCTACCACCCTCAAGTGTCAGATACACTTCTAGTAAATATAAATAGCCCAGAAAGTGAAGGAGAACACAGTCGCCCAGATAGCCGAATTGGTAAGGCATTCGACATGTAATCGAAAGGCGTGGGTTCGGTCCCCACTCTGGGCGCGTGTTTTTCTTTCTTTCTTTCTTCTGTATATTAAAAAAATGTTTATTTCATTAATCGTAGTAAAAAAAGAAAAGAGCCTAACCACACCCTATGCCTCCTTTGGCATTGTAGACTGCTGACCTATCTTTCTGTATTTTCCTCAACGAGCCCCTCATTTCCTTACTATATAATATATATATATATATATAGTTTGTAAATGAGGGGCTCATTAGAAAATACAGGAAGAAATGCCGGCAGTCTACATCGCCAAAAAAGGCATAGGGGAATGGTTAGAATATTTTTTACCGTTAGTGACGTTACGTTATTATTTATTATTATTAATTACGTGAGAAAGAAAGAAAGAAAAACACGCGCCCAGAGTGGGGACCGAAGGCGTGGGTTCGGTCCCCACTCTGGGCGCGTGTTTTTCTTTCTTTCTTTTCTCACGTAATTATAACAATAAATAATAATGTCACGTCACTAACGGTAAAAATATTCTAACCATTCCCCTGTGCCTTCTTTGGCGTTGTAGACTGCCGGCATTTCTTCCTGTATATCTATATATATATATATATATATATATAGTATATATATATATATTATATACATACATATATTATATATACCTGTTATCATCAATCATTATTCTGTCTATGATCACTGCAGGGAAGGCTTCTCCTATCGATCTCCATTTATGCTGGTCCTATCCAAACTGCGACCAATTGACCTCCGCAAACATCTTGATGTGGTCTAGTAGACAAAGACGATGCAGCTGTCTTGAACGAGAAACAAGCTTGTAGGAGCGCACTAGTGCTCCCTAAGAACTCACAGAATACACAGGCGGCGAAGCAACAGTCAAGAAATTGACGTCCGCAGGCGATTGTCGATAAAATCGAATAACGCGGCATCTGCGGTGCATGCTTTTATCTTCCCAAAAAGCTGTTTCTCGAATTGTCTATTTACATCCAGAACATTGTATATAAAACAAGATTGTTACAGGGCTGGGAAGTTACAGCGAAAAATCTTCCCTATAAAAGAGATAATCTGCGTGGCATAAAAAGAAGGAGTAAAACATGCGCTTCCGTCGGGGCACAGACCACACAGCCTCAGCAAAGCCGGGCGATAAAAGCAACGACATAAATCAACAAATGCAATGTACGGTTCGCGGCATTACTCTCCTTCCGATGTTGCATCGACGCAAATCTGAAATGAAACAATAGTCCATAGAAAGAAAAATAAAGTCTCTCATCTGGTGTAGTGAGGTTTTTGGAAAACAACGTAGACGACTTCGGGCCGCGTGCGTCGTCGAGGTGTTCCCGAAGAACTGTCGCGGATCACGTCGTAGGTTGGCGGCGCTCCCAGCTGGCGACTCCCCGGTGACTCGCCTCCTAAAACGCGCTGCTGCCCTAATCTAGTGCCAGAAGCGCTAAGCCCCCACAGACGCACGGTATGTCTAACGTTCGCTCGTACATGGCAGGAGAAGAGGCACGCGAAAATTTCACCTGGGTCACGCGAGCGTTCAAAGGGGAGGATTCATACAACGTATGGCCGAAATTTTGACGTGGCCCATATAATAGCGAGACACCCTTTCTAAGAGGTTGAGTAGTATTTTTCTTACTTAGACCACGGCTTCCATAGGCGATTACGTTTTTGCAACCGCTTTGCTTTTGTACGAAGACGACACCAAAGCATATATCACTCATGCCCGTGTGCATTTACGTTTCGGCATTGTCGTTGAAGTGAGTCAGCACGGAAGGGCTTTGCAAGCGTTGTTACAGCTCGCAGAATGATTCCTCGTGGGAATTTTTCCTTCTGAAAGCAGTGCTACCTTTCGTCAAGCGCGTGAGTGGCTCTGCAATGCAAGCGAATTTTGCGACAAAGCGCCGGTAGTACGCGCAGAGTACCAGAAATTTATGCCCGTCCTTCTCGTCTTTCAATCTTATGAAGTTCGCTATGGGTGATGTTTTCTCCGGGTCAGCCAGGATTCCCGCGGCGTTGACGACGGGACCCAGAAACTTCAGTTCCACGTACATACCTGACATACTAAAGGCCTCGAAACAGACTCTAAATGTTCAAGGTGTTCGTGAAATATTTGGGCGAACACGAAAACTTCTTTGAGCTCTACGAGGCAGGTGCGCTACTTCAGGCGAGCTAGGACGGTGTCCATGACTCTTTGTAACGTTGTTGGCGCTGCGCACATCCCAAATGGCATCTCCTTGAACTCGTATAGGCCATCCAGGGTATGAAAGCAGTCTTGTGTTGAGCTATCTCGTCCACTTAAATTTGCCAATGCCCTAACTTTAGATCCATCAAATAGAAGTATTTCGCTGGTAGAGGTGGCCGAAGGCGTCTTCAAATTGTCGCAAAGGGTACACATCCTTTTTGGAGATTTTGTTTAGTAGCCGGTAGTCAATACAGAACCTTAATGTGCCATCTTTTTTCACGAGTACGACGGGCGAGTACGAGTACTGGGGTTTCTCGCGGGCTGTATAATGTAGTCGCTGAGGATGAGTTCGACTTGTGTCTGGATGGGTTCTCGCTTGTGTGATGAGACGCGTACTGTGATTGTCGGGTAGGTCGGGCTCCGTCATCGGTTGTTATTCGGTGCTTCCCTAGGGCCCCTCAGGTCATTTTGAGTTCGACGACAAACACCCGCTATTGCGACAGAGCAAAGCCAATATTTGGTTCTATTTTTCTTTTGGTAGCACCGGGTTTACATCGGAGTGATGCGTAAGCTTTGAAAGAATCTTCGGGTGCGCGTCCAAAGTTGGTAAGCGCGATCATGTCCCCTGATTCGTGGGTTTTTTTCGAGGAACGCAATTGTAGTGCCCGTTTCTAAGTGCTGGTACTGTACGGTATAATTAGTAAGAAAACATGGAATTTACTTTGCCCAAAGTGAGCAATGCCTGTTGCCACCGAAACACCATAGTCGACAAGCGAATTTTGGCCCCTTGCTATGATAGCGTTGACGCCAGAGACGGCGTCTTAGTAGTAGATTGCGATCATCAAGCTTGCGCGGGCTGGTGGGTTGAAAAGATGATTGGGGATCCCCAAGGTTATACGGTTGTCGGAGTTCGCTTACGGCGTCATGGAGCGATTGGAAGAAAATGCTTTGGTTTTAGCCTGTCGATGGCGGTACGGTGGACGGCCGCGTTAGTGGGGACGGCGGCGGAAGTAGACGGCGGTTCGGCGGAGCTTCTTGACGATGCGTTGGAAAACGGTGGGGTTGAAACACAGCCGCGGAGTACGCCACAGCCAGTGGGTAGCCGGGAGCTTCGAGCGGCATAGAAGTAACCAAAGCGTGAGCAGTTTTTTCCCAGATCACAGCAGTCAGCGATGCGACTTGGGGTTTCTGCATTGTTTGGAAAAATTTACTCATTTCTCCGCGTATGACGGCGTTTACGGAGTTCGCCGAACAATGGCGAGGGTCATCCAGATCATGTAAATTTCCGTCACGAATATAGTGACAGTATTGGTGGATTTGCCAATGCCTCCAGCGAAGAGCTCTTGTTTCAGCCCCGCATCAGAAAGCGCCGCTTGCTTTCTTCAGCCATTTCTGGGTCAGTTTGTCGGAACAGCGTCTTATTTTAATCAACTAACAATAGAATACCTTCGTTGGGGTGTTGCATTCGCATTCGCAACAGTAGCTTTGTGCCTTCTTTACGCACTGTAGTTGTGAAAGTTATAAAAAAATTTGTTTTGAACACGCTGTATTGTGTTCGCGAGGTCTCATGATTTACGGACTATACTCGAGCTGCTCGTCTAGGTAGACAAACACGCCTTTGGATTTCATCATCATCCCACCGGTTGAAAATTTGAACGCACTGGAGCTTTTCCAGCCACTCTTCTGGTGTTGGAGCAGGGGGTCCTCAAAGTGATGGGGCTGCTGAGATTGCAGCAAGAAATACGGGAAGATTGTCTTCGGTGACTATGGTGCTGGACGCGGCGCCTTCCTTCTTCACTTTATCTAGTAATAGACTGATCTCGGGTGGGAGGCCTTTCGGTCGCCGGCAGGTATGAGTGGGCCTTGCTTGGCGACTTGCACACAGTTTAGTGTGCATGGACCACGCACCTCTACTAGACGTCGCATTGGCAAAGACGATGCAGCTGCCTTCAAATTAAAAGTGTGCAGGAGCAAACTGTTGATCCCCTAATACCTCAAAGAATATACAGGCGTCGAAGCAGCCATCAACAAAGTGACGTGCATAGCCCAGTGTCGGAGAATAGAATACCGCAGCTTCTGCTCAGCAGGCTTTTGTCTTTCGGCACAAGGGTTTCTCGAACAGTTGATTTTCAAACAGAACATTGTAGGTCAAACAACATTTTTCCAGTGCAGGGATGTTAGGGTAAAAAAACTTCCCCATCCAATATTATATTCCGTGTGGCATAAAAAGAAGGAATAAAACATGCGCTTCTCTCGGGGCACAGCTAAAACAGAGTCGGCGCAGCCAGGCAATAAAGCAAGAAGTAAATAAACAAATGCAATGCTTGGTTCTCAACACAATCATCTGGCCTTCTATCTGTCTGCCGCTCACTGCCAGGCTTACCTTCTCTAGGAATCCCCTCTGTTACCATTACTGACCAACGGTTATCTTGCCTTCTAATTACATGCACTGCCAACGCCTATCTGTTCTTCCTAGTTTCCAATATTGTGTTTAACACTGGTTTGTTTCCTGACCAAATCCGCTCGCTTCTTGGTCCCTTAAGTTAAACCTATAAACATTCATCTCCGTCCAACATTACCATAAGTACTAATCCTTTCGAGTTCTGCCATTAACATCGCCTGTACATAATTATCACAATCATTTGGGTTGCTCTCCTGCCCGAATCCCTTAACAAACGGTCTTCCCAAACGTTCTGTCTGCAGTGGTGGAAAGTGCATTTTGATCCCGTAGTCTGCCCCATTTGCCTGCGCTCCTGCAGCTCACCAGTCGGGACCTCCATGCGCCGGACTGTGCCAGAGACTACAGCTGTGACACTGGAACCTGCGAACGACAAGGCTCCACCACCCCACAATGCTTCGCAACCAGCAGCCAGCGTTTTTCTTCTGCGGTTCACTGGTCTTTGTGGGGATGACGTCGATAAGTGATCTGACGCCTACGCTAGAGTAGGCGCATTTGTTGGTGGAATGACAATATCAATAGATAAATGTTTTTATTTACATCTCTGAAGTGGCTAAGAGGTGGTAGTATAATTATTAGAATCCAAATGCCTACTGCACCGATTTCATAGCTCAGCTCCGTCAGATTCGAGGATTGTCGGCAGTTCATCCGCACAGTGAGGAAAAAAGCCTGATTGGTAAGTACAACATCCTCAAAAATCATACACAGGGTACATTTAAGATGTGTCGGAAAATCTCTTTGCCGGAAAATCAACAAGACGTGTTCACGACTGACCGGGTAGACCACATGCGAAAGGGATTTTGATAGTGCGATTTTACTACGCTTTCCCTAAGGAATTCGACTACCGCTTCTGATTTCTGATGTAACGGCTGTTTCAGCATCTCGACAATCTACAGTCTGTCTTCAACCAGATGCGTCGGCTTGGTACCTTCACGATTATGAACTACGAGCTCTCATACGGCAAATATTTAGAAGAGGTGGATACCCGCGCCTCTATGTACGCTGATCTAGCTTTTACTCTCTTGCACCGCACCTGCGCGCACCCATCCAAGACGAGCTCGCCGCATCAGTGCCCGGTCGGGTGACGCCCCGTCTCGGCGCCCTTCTCCACGTCAAGATCACCGGCCAATCCACGTCAAGATCTCTAAGCCAGGATCACTGGCAGGCCACCCTTGCCCTGAACATCGATCAGGCTATGTGGCCGCGATCTTTCATCCCCTGCCCGCGCCCTCACCAGCTCCTATAGCCGCAGCAGCACAGAGATCCTTCAAAGTATCGATCAATAAGATAATTCTGTGCAATGCGCGGACACATTTCTCTGTTCAGTAAAAGGGGCCTCGATGTTGAACGATGTGGCTACGATATGGATGAACGTGACGACATTAACTCTGGTTTTGGTCATCGACAACGCGACTCCGCATCTCCACCACCGCCGTCTTCACCTCAAGCCGACTGCTGTGATTCACCGTCCAAAGCTCGTACATTATGACATCGCACTTCTCGCCATTCCGCTGAGCAGTGCAAGCGCTTCGCTTCGTCCTGGACGGCTCTACCAACCTTTCGGAAAGCGAAATGGCGAGATTATATTACAGCGAAGCCATTGTGCAATATCGTAATTCAGGTATCCGGAGTTGAAAATACTAACAATTTCCAAGAGCTTGCACGTGAGCGTCGTCCTGGGGGGAACGCGGGGCAGTTAACAAAAACAAAAAAAAAATTCTTAGTGCTCGTGTGCGTGCCTAGCTACGACCCCGAGCATCCCCTGCGTATGTCTGTCAGGTCCATTGATTGATTGATTGATTGTAGGGTTTAACGCGCCGACGCAACGAAGGCGATGAGGCGCGCCGTAGTGGAGGGCTCCGGATTAATTTCGACCACCTGGCGATCTTTATCGTGCGCCGAAATCTGGTACACACGGGTGTTTTTGCTTTTCGCCTCTATCAGAGAAGCGGCTGCCGCGACCGGGAATCGAACCCGCGACCTCGTGTTCTATCAGGTCAAGCATACCCACCTAGATATATTGGACGTGATTGTAATCACCACCCAGAAGTTGAAAATAAAAACAAAAAGTCGAGTGCTTTTGTGTGCATGCCCGCGGCGACCGGCCAGCAACCCTAGCCACAGACTTGCTGAAGCCAAGCATACCCATCGTATGGAGACTGGCCAAGATTGTCCAAACCAAAAACAGTCTAACGTCACTGTAATCGAGGTCAGAAGTTTGGAAAGATACACTCCTGTGTTCGCCGTAATCGGGGCAACAGAGGTTTGGAACGAGAAAGACACGTGATCGATTTTGCGCCTCCAAGATTATGTACAATGAGTATCACGTTCACTCAAGTAAAAGCTCACAAGATAGAAAATGAAAAGTTTGTTGCGGCCATGAAGAAGTACCTCGGCTACAAACGTGGTCTTAAACCTTTGACATGTTCCTGATGGTCGGGCAAAAAATTTCATTACTTTCCGGTCCTACGCGTTAGTGTGACCTTCCTTCATTTTTCAAGGCGGAAAGTGCATCCGTCACGATATAACACACTCCCCAAGAAGGACACCGAACAAAATGTTTTGTAAGAATGAGGCATATACAGTGAAGAGTTGGTGAAAAGCGGGGAAGCTAATACGATATTAACGTGGACTTCTTTAACAGATTACATCAAGATAGAACACCCTGTCGGGGCACTTCATTTTTCGAGGTGCGAATAAAACTTCAATCCTGCCTTCGGCCTTCTGTACGGTATGTGTTTGAGTAGACAGACTTTGCCACAATATTCAGTGTGTGGTACTCATCGCGTGCTTTATGACCCTATTCTGTGATGAGATTTTGTCTCTCGGACGTCGGGTCTTTTTGTTACCACAAAGATGCCTGCAAGCAGTAAAGCAGCTAATCAGTAAGCTGCTACCTAATGCGGAACACATTCTATAGTTTTAACTACATACCACGTTTCATGTCCCCGGGAAGAAGCTATTGTGCATGTTCCCGATGGCAGAGTCATTGAGGGAGATATCGTGGTCCTACCATGTGGCCAGCGTCCTTCCCAAGGTGTTTCTGTGGCCGCACAACTCATCCGAATTATTGAAGGACGCGCGCTCACACCACTGCATAAAAGAACTACCGAGGCAGTAGTAATGTCCAAGGCCACATCATTGCCTGTGTTACGGATACCGAAATCACCCTCCTTCCAACAATTATACCCTATCATAGTTTCTGACGTATGTGCCACCTTCGCAGTTTTCTCGTCACGCCACCACAACACCGGACCTTAAGCCACTGCAAAAGCAACTGGTTTCCCAAGGTATACCAGGAACTTATACCATACATACACACGCTCACACACTTATATATATATTCTGGATTTGAAAGGGTTAAACTAGGTTACCTTACTTCCTCCATGTAATACCAAAACCGGCGACGAGCGACACTAACCAGTCTTTTTCTACCCGTTTCGCCCAGCTAGCAAGCTACCTCCCACCCCGCGCACTCCGTGCGGTACCGCGCCAGCCACTGCGGGCCGTGGCTCAATGGAACAAAGCAAGCGACAAGTATTTTCGCTCATTGACATGTAATACTGGATAATAAACATACAAAGAGCATGCGAGGTAGCTGGTTGATGGCGAGGATATAGTTCCTCGCCCGGGCAATTTATGGGAATCGAGAGGTTCCAGTCACTGCGACAAGAGTCATCTATTTAGAGGTAACTATATACAGGCAACACACAGCTATATACAAGCAATACACTGACACAGTACAAAGTACACTACATACACAGTACAGTATACACACAATGGAAAGAAGAATTAAAACACGCTTCTTTTTCAGAACAAAGTTTCCCAGTTGCTCGCTGCATCGGCCTTCTCTGGTGCCTGATTGGGGAAGCAAAAGAATTTGTCTGTGTTTTCATTTATGCCGCTCAAGACAGTGTTAAACTTGTAAAAAGAGTACGATTCACTTGCTTCACGGTCATAATGCGTTTTGAAATTGGACTGAAGCACCGTGGTTGGCAATGTGTGGGAGGGGTGGCCTAGATTTTTACATGTTTAGATAGGGAAAGGTGTGCTAGGGACTTTAAGTAGCGCTTAGGTGGTTGTTGATTCTCATTCTAAACGAAATCTCAGTTTGGAAAATGTATTGTGCGTGGCAGATGGTGCATTCAAGAAGGTAGACAATGTTTGCGCTGTCACAGTCCAAGTTTCATCTTCTCTGGAAAGAGAATGAAGACGTGGTGCCGGTGCGACAGAGGCTTTAGTCATCATGGGGCATAGTTGGCACCTAGGCTCATTGCAGGGTCCGCTGTCTGTGAAACTGGTGGTGTTGACCTTAGATGACGTTACAATATCTCTGAAGTTTCTCGCACGTCGGTACACAACTGGGGAAGGCTCAGGGAAAACACTTCCTAACATCTCGCTTTGAAGTAGAATGTTGTGGTGCTTTCCGAGTATGCAGTTTACGCTAGAGGACGAAGCGGCCTATGTTAGAATAAGGTTGGGGGTCGTATTCAACGATTTGGCTTTTCGAGTTGGTTATCAGGAGGCGGCGGTCCTGTTTTTCAGAATTCCTAATAGCATCACTGATGACCGACGGTGGGCATTGTTGTAGTCTTGTGTCATTAGTTAGTTGTTGACAGTGAGAGGGAAAATCAGCTGGGTCAGAGCATATCCTTCTAAAACCCAGAGACACTGTATGATATGCTGAGTTTACAGTGTTTAACGTGGTTGCTCTTGAAATGCAAGTATTGATGTCGGTTTGTTGGCTTCCTGTACACTAAGGTCCTAAGATTGTTGACCGATGTCCTCACTCAAACATCGAGAAAGATGAATGGCAAATGCGCAATGTGAGTGGGAGAATGAATAGCTCTCGTGAACGTTGTTGAAAGCGGTGATAAACTTTACAATTTCCTCTTTCCTATGGCACCAAGTCAGAAAAATATCGTCAATGAACCTTCGATGGAAAAGAGGGGGAAGCTTTGCGTCGCTTAGAAATTCAGACCCCAATGTTGGGTCCTAGCACAGTTTGGTCTTATTTTTGTTCCCATCGAGGTCCCGTCGATTTGACGTAGTGCTCATTGTCGAACTCAAAGTTGTTCAGCTCCAAGACAAGGCTTCAGAAGAACGCCGATAGTTTCACCATAAATTGAGTTGTCTTGGGAGGCATCGTTGTAAGCCTGGATGACAGATCAGAGGCCGTCTGAGTGAGGAATATTTGTATATTGCGTTGCGACGTCAAGAGTGACTACCATGCTCTCTTTCAGTATAACTATATCCATAATATCACCCAGAAAATGGTTGTTATCTTTTACATACGAAGGTAGTATGGGAAGAATGTCTTTGATTATGCTGTCGATAAAACTAGAGATCATTCTGGTACTGTCCCTATCCCGGAGATGATGGGTGTGCCTGCATTTGCTGCTTCATGTATTTTAGTCAACATATAAAATCTTCCTGGAACTGGGCTTAAAACTTGAAGTGAGGCAGCAGTTTTTTCATAGTTTTTTTTCTTTGACGAGCTCCATCAGTGTCTGGCTTACCTTGTTCCTAAATTGGGGCGTCTGATCGGTGTCGGTCGGTTTATAGGAAGAAGTATCGCTGAGCTGTCTTTCTGTCTCAGTTATGATGTCCTGCTTATTCATAATAACAATTGTGCCACCTTTGTCGGCGGGTTTGATTGGTATGTCGCGTGCCCGCCTAAACCTTTTATGCCTTTTCCTCTTTACGCGAGAAATTTTTGTGATGTGGTGATCGATTCTTGCATTCAGCGAGAACATCACGTTGTACCCCCTTGAAGTAAATGTTTAAGCATTTGTCTCTTTGTGGGGGAGGAGTCCAATGGCGTAGTGATGAGAGAATAGTGTTTAAATTAGGGTCTTGTGATTTGCCGTAGTAGTATACGCTGAGCCTAAGTGTTCGGGAGAAGTGCTCTAGATTCGTATAAAATTGGAATTCGTCTAGCCTGCCGGTTTCTGGGCAAAACCTAAAGCCTCTTGACAGCACGTGTTCTTTGTCATCACTGAGGGGGGTGTCAAGAATATTTACTATTTGGGACTGTTTGAGCTGTGAGGTGTTCAAGCCAGGAGACTTTTTGGGCTTGCATGGAAGGAAAAAAACAACGTGTCTGCTTTCTCAACAGGGGAAGTTTGCTGTCTCGATGCTGCTTTTTCTGTTTTGTTAGCATTACTTGGCACTCTTTGTTTTCTGCAAACATTTTGAAAAGGTTGATTTTATGGTGCGTCAAGTCTACCTGGTCAGCGAGTTTCCGTTTCTCACTGAGGATGTGCTCTGCTTGCTAGTTGTCGTGGTCAATATCAATATTCAATAGTTGCTTCGATGCTTTATGCATGCATAGCGCCCAGCTAGTCTTGAGCTCCTGGGACATGTCGGAGGTGGCTGCTTTAACATAAATGTGCTTGCCTTTTGGAAACTACATCATGTCTGCGATACAAAATAGGGGTTCCAAAATTGCACTGACGTCGCACTCGATTTTCGACAATTTTCCTAGCCTTCACAAAACGTTTTGACACGGTTGGTCTATTCTGACCACAAGAGTCACGTGATTCTAGTCGGTTTGTTGGGTTTTGCTTCACGACGGCCGAGGAGGTCTTCCGCAAGATGTAGCGTGGCTCTGACGGAGTCTGGGCTGAAGCTTGGTTGCTGCAGCTGGGGAGCCCGGTGCTGGTGGAGGGAAGGTGAGGGCCGGTTAAACCGCTCTCTGGCCCGCCGAGTGCTGCTGCCACGTGTCGTCTGCGCGTGCGTATCCTCGGCGTAAGGTTTTTTAAAGGTGGCTCGCCACGATCGCCACACCCTCGAAGCTCGGGTGGAGTTCGTCAGTGGCTATAACCCGAGCCGGCAGCAGCCACTGCAATCCGTAGTCGAGGCAGAAGAGGCCCCTGGTTTGCCGTCAATGGCGGCGGAGAAGGCCATTGAACTGGGAAGGGATGCTGGCTGTTTCAACAGGGAGGCTGCCCAAATCAACGGCCGTCTTCGCCGGCAATGCCGGCTAAGAAGGCCGTTTGCTGATTTTCTGATTTTCTGAATTGCTGATTTGCTGAAGAAGGTGATTTTGCCTCTAACTGTCAACAACTAATGACCTAATACGACAACAATGTCCAACGTCTGTCATCAGTGATGCTATTAGCAAATCTGAGAAACAGGACTGCCTCCCCGTGATAACAATTTAAAAAGGCAAATCTTTGAATACGACCCCCAACGTTATTCTAACATATGCCGCTTCGTCCTCCAGCGTAAACTGCGTACTCGGAAAGCACTACAACATTCTACTTCAAAGGGAGATGTTGCGAAGTGTTTTCCCTGAGCCTCCCCGCGTCGTGTACCGACGTGCAAGGAACATCAGATATATTGTAATGTCAGGTAACGTCAACACCACCAGTTTCACAGGCAGCGGACCCTGCAATAAGCCTAGGTGTCAACTTTGCCCCATGACGTCTACATTATCTGTCGTCACCAGAACCACGAATTTATTCTCTTTCCAGATAAGAGGAAAAGTTGTCTGTGACAGCGCAAACATTCTCTACCTTTTGGAATGCACTATATGCCACGCACAGTACATTAGTCAAATTGAAAATTCGTTTAGAGTGAGAATCAACAGCCGCCGAGCACACGTAAAGTTCTTACCACACTTTCCCCTATCTAAACATGTAAATAATCTAGGCGACACCTTCCACGCATTCATAGCCACGGTGCTTCAGTCTAATTTCAAGACGCACTATTACCGTGAAGCCCATGAATCGTACCTTATGTTCAAGTTTAACACTGCCTTGAGCGGCATAAATGAAAACGCAGGCCGATTGTCTTGCTTGCCCAATCAGGAACCAGAGAAGGCGGATGCAGTGACTTCTGCTTAAATTGTGTGGATAGTGTACTTTGTACGTTGTGTGCTTTGTACTGTGTCAGTAGATTCCTTGCATATAGTTACCGTACATTGTAGGCACGAATGCAGATAGATTGCACCATAGTACCCCTTGGTTTATATTTTTTACTTTTATTTATTATTGTTATTTTCATGTTATCTTTTTATTTTGCGTCCATTTGCAGTGAACAATAGCTATCTAGTAGATAAACCGTTTTCTTTTCTTGTTTCTTCTTTTTTGTGTGCGTGGTGCTGTTCTGTTTATAGTTTTTTTCTTTGTGTATGTATGCTGGCATGCAAACGATTAGCATCTTGCGTGAATGTTCTTTGAGAAATTCATGTGGCACTGTATATATCAGTTTTTGTATGTGTTATTTTGCCTTATGTCTACTTATTTTTTGAAATATTGTGATCAAGGTTGAATTAGCGCTAGTTTTCATTGTATTGTCCTTGCATTGCATGACATTGCCCTTTTGCGTCCGCCTCTTGGGCGGCTGTTGCACTTTACACAGGAAAACATTTCCGTGATTTCACTTCATGTGAAAAAAAACGTGTCGTTGGGGTTTTCCTTCAACCTTTTTCATCCCCGCATTCTCCCGCTCAGCTTCCCGCGCCCCTCCAGCTAAAACCTGCCCTCCCCAGCTTCCTTACTTTTCTCTTTTTTTCCTTCCACTATTGCTAACACTTCCACTATTCATCCGTATTTAACTCAGGGCTCTCCCACCCTTTTCTCCAAACCAGTGAATTTCCTCTCGTTCTTTAGATAGTTCGGTATACTTGAAACTCTTGCTCCCTGATACCTACACGTGGCAGCAATCTTTAACAAAAAAGAGTCAGGTGCCCATACTGTGCAGCAATCGCCAGAAGGTCAAGATCAAACAGCGAGCAGGAATCTACCCCTCCTTACTCCCTGATGTTCCTCGTGACTTCACTGCCATGCAACCCTCTCCTCTTATCCTACAGCCTGGCTTGTGTTGATTACGACCGCTTTCCTCTCTGTACCATGGCAACCACTCAACGCCTCCCCCTTTTTTCCAACACCCCTTCAGTTCTTGGCTTGGCATGCTTGTCTGTCGAGTAGAGCCTATGTTTTGTTTGATACATTTTCTTGCACCGTGCACAACTGCAATTCATTTAAACCCAACCGCTGTGCTGTATCTGTATCTTTGAAAAAGACTGGCCCCCGGTCGAAAAATTACAGTGAATATTGCTCTTTTTTTTCAATGTGACTTCTCTATTATATATATATATATATATATATATATATATATATATATATATATATATATATATATATATATATATATGTATATTTATAAATATACATAAATATATACAATATTTGGCTGCACCAAGCCCCGAAACCGTCAGGTGCAGCGGTAGCGTAGAGGTAGGCCATCCGCCTCACTGGCAGATGGACCATGGTTCGAATCCCGGTGCCGGACAATTCCCACCGGAATTAACGAAAAAGGAAAGAAAAATTCGCGTATTGATAGAATTGCAGAATGGGGCTTGGGTTGTCACCTGATCGCGGCGACAATTGCCGGTAACGCTCTCCCTCGCCAGAGCAGGATTTGCCACACTGGTGTAGTAACGGCCACAACCTCTCATAAATACGCCAATTAACCCACGGCCCTCAGCCTCCAGTGGCTGCGAAGCAACTGACCACGGCGGCGGTCAGACCTGTGACGCAGCAGAGGGTGCTAATAATTCCCTGACCCGGCATAGCCGCCATTTCAATCTGAACCCGGCAACGATTAACAGGAGAGAGAGAGAGAAAAACACTTTATTGGTGAGACACCGGGATCAGGTTGGGGGGGGTGGCCTCAGCCCAAATGGCCGAAGCGACCTGTAGTGCCCGTTGCGTCAGGGTCCGTTGATCCACGAGGCAAGAGCTACCCAAGGCCTGCTCCCAGTGGGTGGGGGTGGGGAAGGGGGTGTAGGGGTTCGCGGGGCACTCGCATAAAGAGTGGTACAGCGTGTCCAGGTTGCGGCATCTCGGACACTCTTCGGAGAGGAAGAGGTGTGGGTGGGAGTGCTGTAATTGCGTGCGATGGGGGAAGGAGTGGGTTTGTAGAGTGCGCCACATCTGTGCTTCCTCTATCGTAAGTTCGGCGTTGGGTGGGGGTAGTGTTCTGCGGGTGAGGCGGTAGTGTTGTGTGATGTCTCGGTATGTGGTGAGGGCGTACCCAGTGACGTCGACTGCTCCATGCGTAAGACCAAGAGGAGTGCTCGCCCGGGGTATTAATGCTCGGGCCTGCTGATTAGCCACCTCGTTGGTTCCCACGCCAGTGTGAGCCGGGGTCCACAGCAACATCACGGGCTGGTCGGGAGGTTTTTTTAGAAGAATTTTTAGTGCCGAGGCTGAGATGTTGCCCTTCTCATAGTTGCGAAGCGCCTGCTGTGAATCCGATAGCACGAAGGTCGGTGTTGGCGTCTTGGTTATG